>CM070520.1:32998470-33169676 GCA_036346375.1 Guadua angustifolia
TTGAACAATATAATATACACGAAACAAAATATAGGATCTTTCTCGAATTATCAAGCAGAAATAGAGATGAAACACATTTAGAAGTAAAGTAGCAACCAAGATATGCAGTATTCGTTTATTTGTTAAATGTAGTATGCTTAACCCTAAATCTGTGAATCCTATTGTTTATCACTTTTTTCTTCGATCGGTTAGGATGGATGGTCCACGTCAATACAACAAACAGTCAAGGGCTAAACAAACAAATTAAGCACATGGACTACAAGTGAATTAAGTACTTGAATGTCAGACAGTGCAAGAGACACAAGCACCAAAAGATCACAATGCATAAGCAATGGCATAGCCGCTTCTTCCATTATCATTTGCTTGTATTTACAGTTTGCCAAGCTTATTTCAATTTAGAGCATTGTGTAGTTTGCTGAATGAGAGCACAAATTCTGAAAATTATTGTGGAGGTAGTTTAGAATATTTAGAACTCAAATAAATTATTTTTAGGTTCTAAGCATGCTTATTTATTTTTGATGATTCATTTACATCTGCTGAAAATTAGGAAATATTTTAATGTAGACATCGATTAGATCCATGCCGGAGCCGCGTTGCGGACGGATGCTGACCACATTTAGCACGCGGCCACGACCCATAGATACCATGGAATGGTGGGATATTACCGCCGATTCATTGAAGGTTCTCAACAATTGCGTAAGTGGCTAAAGTTAATTGTGAAAGGAGAGGAAGTTCGCATGAATGCCAGAGTGCGAGAAGAGTTTTATAGAACTGGAAAAATGTCTGAGTTCGGCACCGATGCTAGTGTTATGCAGATAACCAACGCCGCGAAGTGAGTTTTGAGCCTGAGGACTTCGTATATCTCAGAGTTACACCGCTCCAAGGAGTTAAAAGGTTCCATACGAAAGTAAAACTTGCTCCACGATACGTAGGACCATTCAGGATTTTAAGCCGCGGAGGTGAAGTTGCATATCAGTTGGAATTACCGTAGTTATTGGCGGAGTACATGATGTGTTGCATGTATCTCAACTAAAAAAGTGCCTTGAGTGACACTGAGCAGACACCTCTGGAGGAGATTGAGCGCAAGAAGATCGACCTACAAAGTATCCTCTCAAGATTTTACATACAGGTGAGCGAGAGACCGAAACAAATCCAACAGCCTGCGAGTTCGTGGAGCAATCACTTTCGAGAAGCAAAGCAACTTGGGGCGTGAGGAAGATTTGAAGAAAGAGTTACCCAACCTCTTCTCTAGCCATTACGAATCTCGGGGCGAGATTCTGTAAAGGAGGTTTGTAACATCCCAAAAATTTACTTTAAATATATCTATGGCACTTTTGAATTATTTGAAATTTTCTGGAATCTATTTCAAATTCATTAAAATTAAGCGAGCTGAATTTATTATATAAAATAATGATTATGCATTTAGCGTGCGCAAATTTCAAATTTAGATTAAAATAATAACATCTGAAAAATAAGGATATTTCTTTCAAATACTCTCAAAAACTTGTTTATAGATTTAGTTTGTCGATTTTATAAATAACCGTACAAGTGTCGATCCACTAAAAGAATTTGTGCAGAAAATCTATATATCGAAAAATCATGAAACCAATTTTGTTAAGTTCCAAATATTCCTAGTATTTTAGAGAATTTTTCCAAGATTTGTGAGACCATTCTACTATTTTAACTTGAACGTCTTTTCCTCTCAGCACTATTCAAATTCCATAAAGAAAACACACATGTGGTTGCACTGTGGATTGTCTTCTTCACTCGAAGCAAGTCCAGAGCAAAACCATTTCTCTCTCCTCCATTAGAAGGCACGAAACCTTTGAGATCACCTCCAATAAATCACCAAAAATTTAATAAAAATCATAAACAAGATCCACAACACATCCTTAATCTTTTCTCCATGCGTCGGCCAACGTCTTTCCATGCATGATCTAGCAACGCTATGAATTCCACTCATGAAGTCGTTTCCATTTTTGTGTGTATCCTGTTGACATTATCAAGCGCATGTATGCATGAAGCTTGATATTTCTTTAATCAGTGTCATTGCCTTTCCATTAAACTTCCAGCCGATTCTCCAACTCCCTTGTATGCATGCATCCACACAGGGCTCAGACGTTTTCATTTCCAGCCGTATCTTCATTTCATTACCAGCCGTTTCCTAGCCGTTTCAATTCCTTTTCTGGCCGTCGCCTTTCCTAGCGTTACCACACACACATGAAGCCGAATCATCATGCACATGAATTAGCGACGCATGAATTAGCCGTTTCCATACATGGACGCTAATCAATTTTATTCCATGCGTGTATGGACTATGGAGTAACAGCAAGCGGCTGTTTTCCTTCCTTTCCTGCGCATGACTTAAGGTTTTGTTTCATTCCAGCCGTCCTCTCCTTTGAACGCAAGAGCCTGTCGCTAGTTCTAATATTTTCCTTGGTTTGTCGCTGCCGGCCGAACGTCGCCTGGACGCCTCTCCCTGCGCCGACGTACGGTCTCGTGCTGCAACGTCTGCCGTTGGTGCTCGTCGGAAGGGAGGACCGCCTGCGCCTTCTCGTGGCTGCGGCAGCCGACGTCGCTCCCAGCTTCAACAAGTGCGGCCTTCACCTACCGGCCTGGCGCAAGCCCGAGTACATGCGCGCCAAGTGACTTCTCCCCTACGAGCGCGAGGTTTCTCCGCCGCCGCCGGACACTTCCGTCGGTGAGCTCGCCGAAGACGGCTTTATCTCTCTTTTCCTTTGCGCGCGCTTTATCTCTATGATCGGTTGATCTTGTCATGTATTGAGTATGTATACGTATATATATAAGTTGGACCGAGGTTTGTATATATATACATGTTGATAGTCTGTAGGTGTATATATATATATATTTTTGGACGTTGCATGTATATGTAGTATGTACGCATGTATATCTATTTATACTAGGATCGTTTGTGTGAATACATATATACACTAGTACGAAGTACATGAACATGTATATATATATATATATTGGGATGAATTGCATATGTAATTTTCTATATGCATGTATCTGAATATATTAGGGCGAACAGTGTATATATGTATACTAGTTTCCGTTGCCTCCTCATGTGAGTATGTATATAATCTGATGCAATATTCTGATTCGGTTCTCCTGACTTTGCTCGTGTCTTGGCGCCATCGCCGCTGATCGCCGTCGCCGCCGCCGCCGACCTGCACTTTCGCCGACCCTCTTGCGCTCAACAGCTAGCTATTGCATCGCGATTTTCCTTTATCTCCTTCTCAGTTTCCACGTAGCAAAGCTCAGCCGAAGAATACATGTATACATCATGAACAGTGCCATGCACAAGAAAACTAGAACAAGTTTTGTACGTAAACTTTTCAAGAAAATGCGATTTTTGTCTTTTTCGCTACAAATTCGTTATAAGTCTAAATCATATGCAACAAATTTTGTAAATTAGTAAATATTAATACCTAGCTACAGTAATTTTTATGAAATTTATAAATCAATTTATACTGTTAAAATATTCAAAGAATGTTCAAATTTATGAATTTTGTAGCTCTTAAACTATGCGTTCAAAAATGCTGAAATAAATTTTATAAATCTTAGAAAATGCTAAACTAATTATCTGGAAGTTTTCATCAAGTTACGAATTAGTTTGATTTACCGTATTTTCCGAATGTGTGTTTGTACGTTGTTTTACATGTTTATTTGGTTCTTTATGCATTGCAGCGTGAAGCGTTGAGTTGCGTGAGGACGTGAATTTCGAGGATCAAGCTCCAGAACAAGACTCAACTTCAGATCAGGATCCGCAAATTTTGAAGGCAAGTTGTGCTTTGACCATGTTGCTCCTAAATTTTGAAAAATGTATTTCGTTTCAAACTATGCATGCTAATTCAACTAAAATGGATTTAAAATAATTTGGGTGAATTAGCTAATCAACCTATTTGTTATTGCCACCTTGTTGTGAATATTTGTATGCCATGATTCCTTTGATGACCTAAGTTTGTTAATATTAGTTGGTTGATAATATTGTGCCAACACGGGAGGCTAGACCGTGAATAGTTGCTTAGCTTTGCATATACCGTGAATAATCTTTTAAAATACAAAGGTCAATATTGATTAATGGAATATGCAATGTATTTTGAAATGGTGTGATGTGTTGCCACACGATGATGTTGATATATGGAGGCCTGTGTGGTTCCATATGGATGTTGAGTTGTTGTTGGCATGTGTTGCACAATGATCAACTTGGGAATGGGAAATGATTTATTTGGGGCAAGTGGACCGAGGCTTCGTGCGGAGTGGGCCTTCGTGGCAATTGGGGGTTTGAGTGTTGTGAGGGCTGTGTGCCAAATATTGAGAGAAGGATGTCTTGCCTTGGTGATTAAGGACCTTACCTTGCAAGCCTTTGACTGAGTCTCTCGTATAACCACATGTCGAATGGGAAGACCTAGTTTAGTAGGATTCGATATCTCGCCTTTGATACCTCGGGGTGGCGATTACGGGAATGGCTGTATGGGGAGCGTGCACATGCTTGGCTTGGTACCGTCCAGCGGTGTTTGTCGGTCCTATACTTCGCTCGAGTGAGGAAGTGATAGTGAAGGCAACACGGAGAGGTTCCTAGGTGGAGATAGAAGTTTCTGAAAACTTTGTTATGATCACTCATTCGCATACTCTTGTATGGCGATTCACGGTGACGTGGTGAGTTGATTATATCTTGTGGGTAAAGTGTACAACCTCTGCGAGTGTAAAAACTATTGAATAGCCGAGTCCACGGTCTTGGACAATGCTCGGGATTCTGATCAAGGGTAGTGTTTGAAAATAAAATGGGGTGGAAGGCATGTGCCAGAGTTGATGATGAAAATTGGTTAAGGACTGTGTGTCCAAAATTTCGTGGAAAACAATTGAGAAACTTATTATATTGTTAAGGATTTGATGCTTTCAATCTAAATAAATAGTAGTTTAAAATGTTGATGCAAATGCAAAATAATAATGCGAGCCATTCCTTTGTACCAAGCCATGCATGTAGTAAATAGATCGCATTTTGTGCATAACTTGTTGAGTACGGTGTGTACTCACCTTTTGGACAAACTTACGAGAAGAAGAGACTACGCTTTGCCTATGAAGAAGTTCGTTGAAGGGTTGGAGATCTAGGAAAGCAAGCCTCGGTCGAGGCGTCTGTGGAGAAGATGGAGCACCACGAAGATATATTTTATTCATTTGTTGAACTCTATGCACTCGATTATTGTAAGCCTGCGTGGCGAAATATTGTAAGGAGACCAAAAGGTTGTACAACTCGTTTATATACATGATTGAAGTACTTTGTTAATATTCATTGTGTATGATGTGGTACTTTTACCTGTTTAACTTGTGTGCACTAAGCGATCTGGACTAGTGCGAGAATACCGAGTGTCGGATTTTGGTCGGGGCACGCATGAGGTGGTATCGAGCATCTTGTTGTAGGTCTTGACCCTAGATAGTTTGGCCGTTCTTTAGGAACTTCAAAATTATTTTCTAAAGAAAATTTAACTTGAAGAATAACAAGTTCTTGACTTATCTTATTCTTCCATTCTTTTCCCCTTTGCTGAAATTTCTATCTTTCCCCGCCGATTTAAGTTGAAAATCTTACCTTAAATAGCCTGAAATAGATAACGATGTTTCACATTTTAGGAGAAAGCACTGAGTGCCGTTGCTGAACCTTCAGATCGTGAAGAAAGGAATCTTCGAACTCAGGGAAAGAGTGCCAATGAAGTGTTCAAGAAATTCGAAGAATCAGTGCTTGAATAGCTGTTGAGACTCATGTGTGAGAGTCGCGTCTGTCTAAGATAGAAGTGTTACCCTCTTAGACGGTAGTTTCTTTTTTTTGTGTGTCTAGGTTAATTTGGTTTTCCTTGTTTGCCAAGTGTGCAGTATGCGTTGCAGAGCTTTTAGGCTTGGATAAGCAACCATACCAAGTTATTAATAATGTTTGTATAAGTTTTTGGGTTAAACCTGTTTCCCCTGCACTAGGATTCATGAACCTCACCTATGCTATTCCCTCTTACCTAAACCCTAGAGTGGTCAACAGTTGGGAAGGATCGACCGCAGCAGTGACTTTGGGGCAGTTCACATTAGTTTAGTTGCTATTACTGGTGTTAGTGCTAAAGCAGATAGTGACCAGCAGCCGTTCACTGTACCAATCGTGACAATTCAAAACTTGGATCAGTTGTTCACCGCTTAGACTCTACTTATGCAGACAATGATGCATCAGATGAATGCTATCAGTGCCAACATCAATCCCTCCCCAACTGAAGTTGCAACCTCCTGTTCACAGTTAAAGATTACCTTGTTCATGAAGACCAAACCGCCCACGCTTGATGGATCAGCCACTCTCAGCAATGCAAAAAAAATTTGGCTTCGCATCATAGAAGAGAAGCTGGCTTTGGTGCAATGTGAAGATAAGTAGAAAGTTCTCTACGCTACGTACCAGTTAGAAGGAAATGCATTAGTCTGGTGGAAAGGTTTCTACGCCACCCTTGAGGATGGACATACCATCACTTGGATAGAGTTTACCACCACCTTTCGTTGACTCTTCACTTAGACAAAGGATAGTGAAACCACAGTAAGACAAGGAAGAATGGTATCTCCACACCCGATACCATCTGGGGCGTTGTTTTTTGAAGTGTTGTCAACCAAACCAATCGAGAAGATCGTACATGCATCTGTTGTGGCGAAATAGGACACTGCTAGCGATGAACATGCAATTAATTGTTCTAGGCGTGAAGGAAGCCACTAACACGGAGAATGTCCTATAAACAAATCACCTACTATCTTTGTGAAGACCAAGATCCGCATACGCCTAATGTTCTTTGGATCTACTAGTGAATGTTGTAACTCGGCGTCGAAAGAGAAGTTTCGAGCGTTGTTGCTCAAGGGATATCAAAAGAAGGTGGATTGTCATTTACACCGCTTTGTCCTTTGGCGGGGCGTGAAGAAAAAACCTCAACCTGTCCGTTTACGGAGAAGCGGAGATAAGCCATTATCACCCGTTTGTTTCTAGTGTGAGGAGAAGGTCACTATGCGGAAGGCATTACGCAAAGCGCAAGTGCCGACTCACGGGAAGTACAACATTGCACACATAGATAGGTGTTACAAGGCGTTTGAGCTACAACTATGGTGTGTCGGGTCATTTTGTTAACCGATGCCCACATAAAGGTCAAGCAACCTCCATAGCTGAGACCCTTCGAAGTTGGCTCATTCAAGGTCGTGCGCCAAGATTGAATGATAAGACCGTAGGAGCGGTTAGTTCGAAGAACCAACTAAAGAAAGAAGAGATCAAGTCAACCAAGAAGAAAAGCCAATCAATGGTGACTATCGAACAAGATTACACACTTGCATGCCGTACCCCTAAGGATCTGCGACTAATCTGAATTGGTGAACCAAGCTCTTACCTTAGAAGGTAAGTGCGGGGAGTTGGAAGATAGTTTGTATCGCAAGATGGTGCAACTAGGAGGTCGTCTAGATCAGCGAAGTGAGAGTTGCCCTCAAGAGTTCACTTGTTTCTCTGCTCAGATTTCATTTGAGACACACACTGTTCCTTGCTTTGATGGTCGAATTTCCTTAACCCCACCCAGTGAAGAGTTCTCAAGGATGAGGCCGAGTTTGTTATATTTGTGGTAAGACGGAAATTTTGAAAACAATTGCCCTCGAAGGAAATTGATCAAACCACTTCACATCAACTTCAGCTCTACCCATACCAAGACTAATACTCTGACGAGAGAAAGTCGACAAACAACGGTCAGCGTTGTTTCGATGCAACGAGCTTTGGACACTATGCTAATAGCTGTCCCAAGAGAGGAGGTGTTACCTCTGTCGGTTCTAATCCTACCCTCACATCTCCGAGACACCTACATCGAGTGAACTGTAGAAGCGAGTCAAGTTGAGCTACTGCTATCGAGATAAAGATCATGCCAACCATGTCACCAAGAAGGAAGCTCACAAAGTATCAAGCGTTGTATTGGAATCACATCTAAACCGAATGTTGAAAGTGAAATTAGTCATTGATGTAATAGGGTCTTATCAAACTTTGTTAATCTGAAACATCGATTTTATATATATTATTCATACAATGGAATATTTGCCCAAGTATAATGCAATTTTGGTTTATAGCCAAAGAATCGTGTCGAGTTGAGAGTCTAAAAGGTGAGAAAGTAAAGTATCACACATCTGTAGTTTGTGATGATTGATTTATTGTAATCAAGGATAAAACTAATGATATAAAGTAAGTACTGGAGTCTGCCGATGTGTCATTGGGATAACAAATGTAGCCTACCTATTTCATGAGCATTGAGAATGAGGAGTACCTGGATAAGTTTGTCATCATGGTCATAGAGGACATCCATATTTACTACTGGGTCAAAGAAGAACACGTGTTGCGTTGAGGCTAGTTTTCGAGAAGCTTCGAGAGCAGCACCTGTAGCAAGGATTAGTAAGTGAGACTCTAAAAAAAAGAGAGAAAGTTCAGTATCTTGGACATGTAATGATTGCTAAGGGAGTTGTACTGGACTCAAGTAAAGTGAAAGCAATATTGCACTAAGAGCAACCAAAGTTAGATACCCAGACCCATAGATACCATGGAATGGTGGGATATTACCGCCGATTCATTGAAGGTTCTCAACAATTGCGTAAGTGGCTAAAGTTAATTGTGAAAGGAGAGGAAGTTCGCATGAATGCCAGAGTGCGAGAAGAGTTTTATAGAACTGGAAAAATGTCTGAGTTCGGCACCGATGCTAGTGTTATGCAGATAACCAACGCCGCGAAGTGAGTTTTGAGCCTGAGGACTTCGTATATCTCAGAGTTACACCGCTCCAAGGAGTTAAAAGGTTCCATCTGAAAGTAAAACTTGCTCCACGATCGTGAGGACCATTCAGGATTTTAAGCGCGGAGGTGAAGTTGCATATCGGTTGGAATTACCGTAGTTATTGGCGGGAGTACATGATGTGTTGCATGTATCTCAACTAAAAAAGTGCCTTGAGTGACACTGAGCAGACACCTCTGGAGGAGATTGAGCTGCAAGAAGATCGACTTACAAAGTATCCTCTCAAGATTTTACATACAATTGAGCGAGAGACCGAAACAAATCCAACCGCCTGCGAGAGTTCGATTGGAGCAATCACTCGAAAAGCAAAGCAACTTGGGAGCGTGAGGAAGATTTGAAGAAAGAGTTACCCAACCTCTTCTCTAGCGATACAGAATCTCGGGGCGAGATTACATTAAGGGAGGTTTGTAACATCCCAAAAATTTACTTTAAATATATCTATGGCACTTTTGAATTATTTGAAATTTTCTGGAATCTATTTCAAATTCATTAAAATTAAGCCGAGCTGAATTTATTATATAAAATAATGATTATGCATTTACGCGTGCGCAAATTTCAAATTTAGATTAAAATAATAACATCTGAAAAATAAGGATATTTCTTTCAAATACTCTCAAAAACTTGTTTATAGATTTAGTTTGTCGATTTTATAAATAACCGTACAAGTGTCTGATCCACTAAAAGAATTTGTGCAGAAAATCTATATATCGAAAAATCGCGAAACCAATTTTGTTAAGTTCCAAATATTCCCTAGTATTTTAGAGAATTTTTCCAAGATTTGTGGGACCATTCTACTATTTTAACTTGAACGTCTTTTCCTCTCAGCACTATTCAAATTCCATAAAGAAAACACACATGTGGTTGCACTGTGGATTGTCTTCTTCACTCGAAGCAAGTCCAGAGCAAAACCATTTCTCTCTCCTCCATTAGAAGGCACGAAACCTTTGAGATCACCTCCAATAAATCACCAAAAATTTAATAAAATCATAAACAAGATCCACAACACATCCTTAATCTTTTCTCCATGCGTCGGCCAACGTCTTTCCATGCATGATCTAGCAACGCTATGAATTCCACTCATGAAGTCGTTTCCATTTTTGTGTGTATCCTGTTGACATTATCAAGCGCATGTATGCATGAAGCTTGATATTTCTTTAATCAGTGTCATTGCCTTTCCATTAAACTTCCAGCCGATTCTCCAACTCCCTTGTATGCATGCATCCACACAGGGCTCAGACGTTTTCATTTCCAGCCGTATCTTCATTTCATTACCAGCCGTTTCTAGCCGTTTCAATTCCTTTTCTGGCCGTCGCCTTTCCTAGCGTTACCACACACATGAAGCCGAATCATCATGCACATGAATTAGCGACGCATGAATTAGCCGTTTCCATACATGGACGCTAATCAATTTTATTCCATGCGTGTATGGACTATGGAGTAACAGCAAGCGGCTGTTTTCCTTCCTTTCCTGCGCATGACTTAAGGTTTTGTTTCATTCCAGCCGTCCTCTCCTTTGAACGCAAGAGCCTGTCGCTAGTTCTAATATTTTCCTTGGTTTGTCGCTGCCGGCCGAACGTCGCCTGGACGCCTCTCCCTGCGCCGACGTACGGTCTCGTGCTGCAACGTCTGCCGTTGGTGCTCGTCGGAAGGGAGGACCGCCTGCGCCTTCTCGTGGCTGCGGCAGCCGACGTCGCTCCCAGCTTCAACAAGTGCGGCCTTCACCTACCGGCCTGGCGCAAGCCCGAGTACATGCGCGCCAAGTGACTTCTCCCCTGACGAGCGCGAGGTTTCTCCGCCGCCGCCGGACACTTCCGTCGGTGAGCTCGCCGAAGACGGCTTTATCTCTCTTTTCCTTTGCGCGCGCTTTATCTCTATGATCGGTTGATCTTGTCATGTATTGAGCATGTATACGTATATATATAAGTTGGACCGAGGTTTGTATATATATACATGTTGATAGTCTGTAGGTGTATATATATATATATTTTTGGACGTTGCATGTATATGTAGTATATGCATATGTATATCTATTTATACTAGGATCGTTTGTGTGAATACATATATACACTAGTACGAAGTACATGAACATGTATATATATATATATATATTGGGATGAATTGCATATGTAATTTTCTATATGCATGTATACTGAATATATTAGGGCGAACAGTGTATATATGTATACTAGTTTCCGTTGCCTCCTCATGTGAGTATGTATATGATCTGATGCATAATATTCTGATTCGGTTCTCCTGACTTTGCTCGTGTCTTGGCGCCATCGCCGCTGATCGCCGTCGCCGCCGCCGCCACCGCCGACCTGCACTCGCCGGCCCTGCGCGCTCGCTTGGCTAGCTATTGCATGCGCGATTTTCCTTTATCTCCTTCTCAGTTTCCACGTAGCAAAGCTCAGCCGAAGAATACATGTATACATCATGAACAGTGCCATGCACAAGAAAACTAGAACAAGTTTTGTACGTAAACTTTTCAAGAAAATGCGATTTTTGTCTTTTTCGCTACAAATTCGTTATAAGTCTAAATCATATGCAACAAATTTTGTAAATTAGTAAATATTAATACCTAGCTACAGTAATTTTTATGAAATTTATAAATCAATTTATACTGTTAAAATATTCAAAGAATGTTCAAATTTATGAATTTTGTAGCTCTTAAACTATGCGTTCAAAAATGCTGAAATAAATTTTATAAATCTTAGAAAATGCTAAACTAATTATCTGGAAGTTTTCATCAAGTTACGAATTAGTTTGATTTACCGTATTTTCCGAATGTGTGTTTGTACGTTGTTTTACATGTTTATTTGGTTCTTTGTCTGTTACGCGTAGACGTTGAGTTGCGTGAGGACGTGAATTTCGAGGATCAAGCTCCAGAACAAGACTCAACTTCAGATCAGGATCCGCAAATTTTTGAAGGCAAGTTGTGCTTTGACCATGTTGCTCCTAAATTTTGAAAAATGTATTTCGTTTCAAACTATGCATGCTAATTCAACTAAAAATGGATTTAAAATAATTTGGGTGAATTAGCTAATCAACCTATTTGTTATTGCCACCTTGTTGTGAATATTTGTATGCCATGATTCCTTTGATGACCTAAGTTTGTTAATATTAGTTGGTTGATAATATTGTGCCAACACGGGAGGCTAGACCGTGAATAGTTGCTTAGCTTTGCATATACCGTGAATAATCTTTTAAAATACAAAGGTCAATATTGATTAATGGAATATGCAATGTATTTTGAAATGGTGTGATGTGTTGCCACACGATGATGTTGATATATGGAGGCCTGTGTGGTTCCATATGGATGTTGAGTTGTTGTTGGCATGTGTTGCACAATGATCAACTTGGGAATGGGAAATGATTTCGACTGGGGCAAGTGGACCGAGGCTTCGTGCCAGGTGGGCCTTCGTGGCAATTGGGGGGTTTGAGTGTTGTGAGGGCTGTGTGCCAAATATTGAGAGAAGGATGTCTTGCCTTGGTCAGTTAAGGACCTTACCTTGCAAGCCTTTGACCTGAGTCTCTCGTACAACCACATGTCTGAATGGGAAGACCTAGTTTAGTAGGATTCTGATATCTCGCCTTTGATACCTCGGGGTGGCCATTACAGGGGTAATGCTGTATGGGGGAGCGGTGCCGGTGCTTCGGCTTGGTACCCGTCCAACGGTGTTTGTCGGTCCTATACTTCGGCTCTGAGTGAGGGAAGTGATAGTGAAGGCAACACGGAGAGGTTCCTAGGTGGAGATAGAAGTTTCTGAAAGGCTTTGTTATGATCACTCATTCGCATACTCTTGTATGGCGATTCACGGCTGACGTGGTGAGTTGATTATATCTTGTGGGTAAAGTGTACAACCTCTGCAGAGTGTAAAAACTATTCGAATAGCCGAGTCCACGGTACTGGACAATGCTCGGGGATTACAGTCAAGGGGTAGTGTTTGAAAATAAAATGGGGTGGAAGGCTGTGTGCCAGAGTTGATGATGAAAATTGGTTAAGGACTGTGTGTCCAAAATTTCGTGGAAAACAATTGAGAAACTTATTATATTGTTAAGGATTTGATGCTTTCAATCTAAATAAATAGTAGTTTAAAATGTTGATGCAAATGCAAAATAGCCAACTGAGCCATTCCTTTGTACCAAGCCATGCATGTAGTAAATAGATCTGCATTTTGTGCATAACTTGTTGAGTACGGTGTGTACTCACCTTTGCGGACAAACTTACCAGAAGAAGAGACTACGCCTGCCTATGAAGAGAAGTTCGTTGAAGGGTCGGAGATCTAGGAAAGCAAGCCTCAGTCAGAGCGTCTGTGGAGAAGATGGAGCACCACGAAGATATATTTTATTCCGCTGTTGAACTCTATGCACTCTGATTATTGTAAGCCCTGCGTGGCGAAATATTGTAAGGAGACCATAAGGTTGTACAACTCGTTTATATACATGATTGAAGTACTTTGTTAATATTCCGCTGTGTATGATGTGGTACTTTTACCCTGTTTAATCTGTGTGCACTAGCGCGATCCTGGACTAGTGCAGAATACACAGAGTGTCCGGATTTGCGAATTCGGGGCACGACAACATATAACTATATTTTTGAGGGATGCTTGCGAAGGGAGGACACGAGGTGCGCGATGTCGCGCCTATCAAAAAAATTTGACCCGAATTTTTCATGCAAAAAATACAATTTTGTATTTCTCGGTGGTGTTTTTTTAAAATTGGCTGCAATTGCACAAAATCGAAAGGTCTTTTTCGCGAAAAATAGCTGGAACGATGTAAACGTAATTACGATCTTTTTTTGGCATTTATGTAGGGTCCTTTCCCAAAAATCCAAGATTTTGCTAAATCAAAAGGTCCTTTCCGTAAAAAACTTGTGGAGGGAGGACACGAGGCGCGAAATGCCACACCCGCCAAAAAAATTTGACACGAGTTCTTTGTGCAAGAAATACAATCTCATTTTTCTCGGTGGTGTTTTTTTTGTAAATTGGCCGCGATTGTGCAAAATCGAAAGGACCTTTTCGCGAAAAATGACTGGAACAATTTAAACATAATTACGTTTTTTTTGGCATTTATTTAGGGTCTTTTCACAAAAAAATCACGATTTTACCGAACCAAAAGGTCCTTTTCGTAAAAAAACCGCTAAAAAGACCTAAACGTAATTACTAATTTTTTTGAGGGGCTCTAACGGCCGGCCGACACGTGGACACACTAGCTGCTCAAGAACCTTACAAAGTTTAATATAGGAAAAAAATACAATTTTGTATTTCTCGGTGGTGTTTTTTTTTAAATTGGTGCGTGATTGCATAAAATCGAAAGGTCCTTTTAGCGAAAAAAAATTTGGAGCGATGTAAGCGTAATTGCGCTCTTTTTTGGCATTTATGTATGGTCCTTTCACAAAAATCCAAGATTTTGCTAAATCAAAAGGTCCTTTCCGTAAAAACTTCGTGGAGGGAGGACACGTAGCATAATGCCGCGCCCACCAAAAAAATTTGACCTGAGTTCTTTGTGCAAGAAATACAATTTCATTTCTCTCGGTTGTGTTTTTTTTGTAAATTGGCCGCGATTGCACAAAATCGAAAGGACCTTTTCACGAAAAATAGCTGGAACAATTTAAACGTAATTACGTTTTTTTGGCATTTATTTAGGATCTTTTTACAAAAAAAATTACGATTTTACCGAACCAAAAGGTTATTTTCGTAAAAAACTACTAAAAAGACCTAAACGTAATTACTAATTTTTTTTACGGGCTCTAACGGCCGGCCGACATGTGGACGCGCTAGCTGCTCAAGAACCTTGCGAAGTTTAATATAGGAATGATATGATACCTACAATTAAGTCTCTGATGACGCGTAACTACAGTGCCACCACTCCACCACGTGGTCCACATGTGCATCGCAGTGACACAGACAGAAAACATTAGCTGAGTGCCGCACTCTGCTGCGATTTAAACATGTAGTCATCACAACGCGTAGGGCTGTAAAAATAGTTGAAGGCTTGTGAGCTTTTTAAACTCGACTTCGGCTCGTTTCTAGCTCGGAGCTTGAGTAGTTCGTGAGCCTATTCGAGTTTGGATCGAACTTTTTTGAGTCGAGTTTTCTCGAATTTATTACCGATCTTACTCGAACCGAATTTACTCGAGCTTGTTACCGAGCTTACCAGGTTTACTGAGCTTACAAGCTTACCGAGCTTATTCGAGATTACCAAGCTTACTGAGCTTATTCAAGTCGAACTCTAGTCTACTCAAGCTTGGACCAGTTGAACTTGAGTCTAGGTTTAGACTTGAAACCTAACTCGAGCTTTATCGAGCTCGAGCTCGGAGGGCCAGGCTCGCTCGAGCTCGACTCGTGTAACGAGAAGAGAGAGGTATAAAAGACAATTAGTAAAAATCATTTTTAAATAGTAAAATAACATATATTTAAAAATAAAATTTAAAAGCTAAAATAACATGTACTCATCACGAAGGCAAATAAACAGTAGAATTTTTCTGAATAATACATTTCTAAAAGGAATTGCAACATTAATACGTGAAACGGAAAAATTGTAGAAATAATTATCCGTCGCCAAATGGTATAGCGAAATAGTAGTAGTTGCTAGAGGGCTGGACGAAAATCTTATTTTCGCCATACGTGTGACGACAACTCCCTAATCCCGTTGTTAGCGTTGCGTCAACAGAGCAGAGATAGTAGTACATGACACATGGCATTTTCGCCATACGGTGTGGTGAAAATAGTTGTCATTCAACGATTCAGCTACAACTTAATTTTGACACACCGTACAACAATGACTAGGCTTCAAAACCAACTGAGAAAAGGAGCGAAATGGTTGGGCTACAGAGTGCAGAAACAAAATAATTTATAAAAATCATGAAACTTTTTTTTGAAGGAAATTAAATTTATGAGAGACATTTTTGCACTGATTTCATTCAAAAATTCGTTGTAACTTGTGAGCATTAATTATTAAAAGTCAGTGTTATTTAGACAGTTGCTATAATTTTAGAGTTCAAATCAGGGTTTAATAAATTCAGAAAAATCATATTTATTAGTGATAATTCATGCAATATTTTACAAAATTATCTGTCTACCAACTATTTTCAAAGTTTGCAGTGTTGGAGCAAGATGCCCCAACCACCGTGGAAGTTCTGCCAACTGCTCACCTTCTATGTGAAGATGCGACAGGGAGGTAACCTCCTCAACATGTTCCAAAAACATGCAGCTTATTACAGTAAGTACTTGCAGGTTAGTAATCCTTGAGATTTTCATAAGCTATGGAGCATCTTCTACGACCAATTATGTAAGCGCACCGATCAGGCACTACTACAGAACGAGACATCACTATCACTGTATCTGTGTCGGTTCTTAAGTTTTTCGAAAAAAACGATTGTGATAAGTAACCCGGAGGTGTTAGTAATAATCACTATCGGTTACGAGATTATAAGTGATTGTGATGTAGCCTTTGGACACATCGAATCGGTTCTCTACTAAAAGTGATAGTGATGTACTGCGGTCATCACTATCGGTTCTTTCATAGAAGTGATAGTGATGTGTGCGTGATCATCACTATCACTTCTATGAAAAGAACCGATAGTGATGACCTACACATCACTATCACTTTTTAATGAGAACCGATTCGATGTGCACATAGTTATCACTATCGGTTCTTTTTATAGAAGTGATAGTGATGACCGTGAACATCACTATCGCTTGTTGAAAAGAACCGATTACGATGTACTTCGTGCTCATTACTAAAGGATGGCGTGCACATCACTATCGCTTTTCAAAAGAACCGATTACGATGTGCCTCGTTAGGTTATATATACCACTCAGATTTTGAACTCTTCTCTGTTGTTGCTCGGAGGAGATTTCTCGCCGCCCTACGAAAATAGCTCATATTGTGTGGTTGGAAGCAATACTTGAAGGAGAAGCGCGTAGGCTCGCTAGCCCAAAACAAAATTTTCTCGCATTCAACCGGGATACATGCGAGTAGAGGATCATGGATCATTACCCTTGGAGCACGTTAGCGGCGAGTAGAGTGGGTGAAGCCTCCCGCGTGCTCGAAGCCTTATGACGTGGTCGAGCGTACTCGATTGCTTTCGGCCGAGTGCTTGCGAGATCACCGAGTGCTTTCGCCGAGTGGTCTCCGGACCGCCCGAGTGCTCGCCAAGTGATCGCTGAGTCCTTGGCGTCTCCTCGCCATGGGGTGCGATCACGGCGGATGAAGATATGCTGCGCGAGTTGGAAGGTGAAACCGATCGCCGATCGGCGCCGAGGGCAGATCTGCGGTGCCTCTCGGTATCCACGTCCGAGGATGGAACGCCGTGTGCGGTGTGCTAAACTGTAGCGCGTGACGGCTAGGGTTTCTGGCGAGGGTAGGGTCGACGGCTAGGGTTTCGAGGTGGGGAGAACTCGATTCTTTGCATGCCCCACCCCTTTATATAGAGCGCACTAATGGGCCTTCTCGATAGAAGCCCACTAGGACTCACGCTAATGGATCTTCTGATGAAGTCCATTAAGGCGCCGAAGGATCCAAATCGCGTAAACCCACCAATGGATCCAATCCATCGGACATGATCCAACCCGTTAAGTGTGTGACCCGTTAGGTTCATGCATAAGCGGCCATAATACGAAAACCTCTTTTCGGACCATCGGACAACGATGGTTCCTAGCGGGACATGTTGTCCCCGAATCACAGAGTGATCGTATCGGTGAACCTTGATATATTCATACACCAATCCTTTTGCCCGCGATACCGGTCAAGCTCAAGGTAAGATCGTGCCATCCTTGTGATAGCTCGACCCATTCACTCGTCAATGTAATGGATATAATTCGTGATTAACACTTTAATCACTTTGGCATGGCCATGCACTTTTCATATCCATCCACACGAGGGGCGGAGATATCTCTCCGTTATCGAGAAGGGCAAATTCCATCTTGATCTCTTATATCTCACGTCATGTTTCATTGCATACCGTAAGCTACCTTTATAACTCCTATTACGGAGAAGCGTTTGATAGCCCCAAAATATACAATTACACATCTTTGAGAATCAATAAGAATCTCGAGGTCAAAGGATCGTATAGGTATACCACTCGAGACTACACCACGATGGCACTTCTAAGATAACAATCTCATCGATGTCTCGGGCGGGTCTATCAACCCCATGTTCTCTAACATGTGCCCACATTATTGATTTGATATCTCCATATCTATGGTATGTGAAACATTCCATCAATCAATACATGTCTTTGGTCGAGATCACTATTGTCCCACATAATGATATGTGACCGAGGATCGTTTAGAATAATATCATATAACCAATGTGTTTCACAATTAAGTCATACTCAATGAACAAAGGAGTGACATTTATTCATGGGCTGATAAGTACATGAACATAGGCGTATGATACAATCATCTCATATGATCGCCTCTAGGGCATATCACTAACAATCTCCCACTTGCACTAGAGTGCATCATGCAAGTATCTAATACCCATGGCTCTTGTGTGTGCCTCATGTTTGGTTTGCGGAAGAGGTTTTGTCGTGGATCGGCGACATTCAGATCCGTGTGCACTTTGCATATCTTCACATCTCCTCTATCGATGATCTCTCGGATGAGGTGATAACGCTGAGTATGTGTTTGGATTTTTGGTGAGACCTAGGCTCCTTCGCGTGCAATGGCACCACTATTGTCACAATAGAGGTCCTTTGGGCGGGGCGCACTAGCGACAACTCCCAACTCGAAACAAATTTTACGATCCAAGCAGCCTCCTTTGCGGCTTGAAGGCGCAATATACTCAACCTCGATCGTGGAATCAGCCCTTGTCTCTTGCTTGGAACTTTTCGGCTCCTTTGTCCCACCATTGAGGCAGAATACAAAACCGGATTGCGATCGAGAATCATCTTTGTCGGTTTGGAAGCTAGCGTCGGTGTAACCCTTTACAACCAGCTCTTCCTCCTCCAAAGACCAAGAACATGTCCTCGGTCCTCGTAAGTATTTGAGGATGTTCTTCACTGTACCTTGATGACTTTCACGGGTTTGATTGATACCTTTCGTAACACTTAGAGCATATGATACATCTGGCGTGTACATAACATGGCATACATGATGGATCAATAAGCGGAGGCATATGGAATCACACTCATTTTCTTTTGCTCATCGGTGTTGAAGCACTGCTGAGTCTTGCTTAGATGAATACCATGCGACATTGGCAAGAAACCCTTCTTGGAATCTTGCATATTGAACCGTTTCAATATTTTATCAATGTATGTACTTTGGCTTAATCAATTAGCCTTCTCGATCTATCTCTATAGATCTTTATGCCCGATATGTAGGTGCTTCTCCTAAATCCTTCATCGAGAAACATTTTCTCAAATAAGATTGACTGACTTCAAGCATTGGAATATCATTTCCGATCAACAATATGTCATCTACATATAAGATCGAAACACAAGTGCGCTCCCACTAGCCTTCTTGTAAATACAAGGTTCTTCTTCATTCTTGATGAAGCCAAACTCTTTCTTTGCTTCATCAAAGCGAAGATTCCAACTCCGAGATGCTTGCTTCAATCCATAAATAGACTTGAAGCTTGCATACCTTGCCGACATCGTTTGGATCGACAAAACCATTAGGTGTGTCATGTACACATCCTCACTTAGGTTTCCATTTAGGAAAGCCGTTTTGACATCCATTTGCCACAATTCCCAATCATAGAATCGGCAATTGCTAGCATGATCCGAATAGATTTAAGCATAGCGACGGGTGAAAAAGTTTCATCATAATCAACACCTTGAATTTGCACGAAACCTTTAGCCACCAATCGTGCCTTATAGATGTGAACATTTCCATCCATATCTATCTTTTCTTAAAGACCCATTTGCACTCGATAGGTTTTACCCCATCGGGCAGATTAACCAAGTTCCAAACACGATTATCATACATGGACTTTATTTGAGATCTCATGGCTTCCAACCATTTCCCAGTCTGGTCCCACCATTGCTTCCTCATAGTCTTTGGGCTCATCGTTGTCCAACAACAATACGTCATGTTGTCCGTCGTGAGGAACATGTACCTCTCGGGTGCACGGCTAGCCCTCGTGAACTGCGTGGGGTTGGTGCCTCTACCACAGGTTACGCAACATTTTGCATTTCCCGTTCAGGATTAGTAGGAGCTGAAACATTTTCAGATGTTTCCCGAATTTCTTCAAGTTGCACCTTGCTCCCACTAGCCCTTTTGAAAAACTCCTTTTCCAAAAAGACACCATGTCGAGCGACAAACACTTTGCCCTCTTCTCGGTTATAAAAATAATACCCTTTAGTTTCCTAGGGTACCCACAAAAAGCACTTATCGGACTTGGCGTGAAGCTTATCGGGCGTCATACGTTTTACATAGGCTTCACACCCCAAATCTTTAGAAAAGACAACGAGGGCGCTTCGGTCCATATCTCATATGGCGTCTTCTCTCTGATTTTGATGGAACCCTATTTAGTGTGAGCGCATTGTTTCTAGAGCAAATCCCCAAAATGACAATGGAAGATCAGTTTGACTCATCATGGACGAACCATGTCCAACAAAGTTCGATTCCTCCGTTCGGATACCCCATTCCATTGAGGCGTTCGGTGGAGTTAATTGAGAACAATTCCACAATTCTTAAGATGATCATTAAACTCATGGCTCAAATACTCACCTCCACGATCGGATCGCGAAATTTAATTGTTTTGCCCAAATGATTTTGCACTTCATTACGAAACTCTTTGAACTTTTCAAAAGATTCAGACTTATGCCTCATTAGATAGATATAGCCATACCTACTAAAGTCATCGGTAAAGGTAATGAAATCTTGAAATCCACCTCGGCTGGCGCTCATCGGTCCACATACATCGGTATGTACTAAGGCCAATAAGTCACTCGCCCTCTCACTAGAACCGGTGAAAGGCGTTTTAGTCATCTTGCCAAGTAAACAAGACTCGCACGTGTCAAATGATTCAAAATCAAATGAATCAAGAAGACCATCTTTATGGAGCTTCTCCACGCGCTTCTTATTTATATGGCCTAAGCGACAATGCCACAGATAAGCGGAATTCAAATCATTTGTTTTGAATCTTTTCGTATTAACATTATAGACAAAATTATCTTCAAGATTTAGCACATATAGCCCATTCAATGATGGACAATGACCATAGAGCATACCATTGAAATAAATTGAACAACATTTGTTCTTTATTACAAAATCAAAACCATCTTCTTCCAAACATAAAGAAGAGATAATGTTTACGCTCAAGGTGGAACATAATAACAATTATTTAATTCCAAAACTAATCACGAAGGTAGCGATAAAGGATAAGCATAGCAGCCATTGCAGCAACCTTTGCGCCATTGCCGACGCGAATGTCCACCTCACCACTTGCACAACTTCTAGTCTTTCTTAGTCCCGCAGCGATTTGCAAACATGAATCATCGATCCGGTATCAAATACCCATGACTCATTAGGACAAGTAGCAAGATTAATTTCTATAACATTAATACGAAGTGGAAGCTAGAGTTCCATTCTTCTTATCCTCCAAGTATTTCTTGCGGTTCCTCGCCAATGACCTTTCTTATGGCAGTAGTGACATGCATCAGAAGCAGTAGGACCACTTTTGGTCTTAGGTTTAGGGTTGGGGATCGTATCCACACCCTTGCCTTTTGCTCCACGCTTCCTTTTCTTACCACCATCCTTTTGGACCATCATCACATGATTATTGCTTTTCTTGATGCTTTCCTCTGCTGTCTTAAGCATCCCATGCAGTTCTGACATGTTTTTCTCCATGCCATTCATATGAAAATTCATGATGAAAGGCTCGAAGCTTGAGAAGCGAATCGGA
Source organism: Guadua angustifolia (assembly GCA_036346375.1). Classification (NCBI taxonomy): domain Eukaryota; kingdom Viridiplantae; phylum Streptophyta; class Magnoliopsida; order Poales; family Poaceae; genus Guadua; species Guadua angustifolia. Next base: position 33,020,165 of record CM070520.1, read on the forward strand.
GAATCACATCGATGGCCAACTCTTGGCTTAAGGGGAGTTCAGTTTCTCCAAGTTCTCAATGTAACCAATCATCTTGATCACATGAGGACTCACGAACTACCTTGAGTTAGCTTGCTTGCATAAGCAGAGCTTTTGAGATCGAGTATCTCTCGGCCCTAGCTTGGTTCTCAAACATGCTCACGAAGGCTGTGATCATAGCATAGGCATTCGTGTTCTCATATTGCTTTTGAAGCTCGAGTTCATTGTAGCAAGCATGAGACAACCAACATCAACCTCATCATTGACATGCTTCTCATAAGCACGTCGTTCGTGACGATAGCATCATCGGCTATTTCCTCGGGATATGGCTCCTCAATGACATATTCCTTTTCTCTTGCTTGAGAACAATTCTCAAGTTTGGTACCAATCAATAAAGTTTGTTCGAGAGAGTTTCTCTTTCTCGAGAATCGATCGCAAATTAAAACCGGTGTTTTGAGTGGCGAGTACTAGGTGCCATCTACAATGAAATAAATCATAAAGTCTTAGCACAATGTTCATGTAAATCTTCTATTAAACATTTTAATAAAAGATACTCCCACTAAAGTCACTTTCCCTCTGGCGACTTTCAGTAGGACAAGATCCATATTCACTAAAGTCCTAGTGAGCTTTGGCATCACCGCTAGAACCCAGTAACATAGGTAGGCATTACATTGCCAATCACATCATATGTGATTCTTGTTTGTTGGGTGGCATCAATGCCCGACTCCCAACATCCATGCCCGAAGCCCAAAACCGTTTTGATAGCCGATAAGTAAACCAATACTATGCATGCGGATGTCCGACATCCACCCTATCGATCAAGGAAGTTGATGGCACCCTGCTTTGGCAGAAACTACCATTCAACGTACAAGATCTTTATAGGTGCAGCTATTGGAAGGGCATGAAACTCTTAATTTTTCTAGAAACCATTCTAACATGACAATCATATCCACCAAACATGATAGAATAGCATGACAGGAATCATCACAGATAATCACATTAACTTGTGAAATAGTATGGCCCAAAGCACTCCAATCTCCATTGTCGCGCTTCCTGTCCACCGAGCCATCATGCTTGAAGCCGGCCTCCATGATCGAGTACCACGCTAATACGTCTAATAGCTAGTAAACAACTTACATGAGGATTTCAAGCATCACAAATCGACACGCAGGCCGTTATACAATAACATGGCAGCCCAAGCTGCAATTAACCATAGCACGCAGGCTATGAAAATTACATTAATGCATCACATACACACAAGGGAGCCATACTATTCACATCATTCCCTGCAAAAACAAGTTAAGCGCAGAATCGTATTCTACCCTGCGATGGGAATCAAGTTTTATTTAACGGCCGCTCCTGTGACTATCTATCGGGGAACGTAGATCACATCTACGAAAACGCTATGGAAATTCAATCGGATTGAACAAATCATACCGATTCTGAGCCATCAGAATGCCTCAATTTCCATAAGATTCTTGAGAAGGCGGCGACCACACCGATCTCGATCTGTTGGCACGATCTATTCAGCACGGGCTACTACCCCGATGGTGTTACCCGGTAGGTAGGGGTAATGCGGCATGAATCGAGCGAGAACGAACTAATCTTTTGATCGTGTGGAACCATCAACTCATACATCGATCGTGAGGCCCTCAAGAAGGTTCAGCGCGCCTGCCTCGATCTGTTGGCTAATATCATAGATGGCACATCACGGAAGTCGGATGGTGTTTCCGGTAGGTATGGACGGTCGCGACATGATCTAGATAAAGCACGAACTAATCTTTTTGGCCTCGTAGCACTACCAACTCGTACCTCATGAACCCTCTACCGATTGATCACATCAACCCGTGACTAACCTAACGACATATCAACATATCGCAACATCGAGATCAAGACAACGCAAGATCGGCTCGATACCTTCGAAGGAGAGCGCGTAGGCTACGCTAGCCCAAAACAAAATTTTCTCGCATTCAACGGGATACATGCGAGTAGAGGATCATGGATCATTACCCTTGGAGCACGTTAGCAGCGGAAGTAGAGTGGGTGAAGCCTCCCCGCGTGCTCCGAAGCACTGTACGTAGTCGAACGTACTCCCGACTGCTCGGCCGAGTGCTTGCGAGATCACCCGAGTGCTCGCCGAGTGGTCTCGGACCGCCAGAGTGCTCGCCAAGTGATCGCTGAGTCCTTGGCGTCTCCTCGCTTGGTGCACGATGCGCGGATGAAGATATGCACGCGAGGTTGGAGAGGTGAAACCGATCGCCGATCGGCGCCGAGAACGGTCTGCGGTGCCTCTACGGTATCCACCGTCCGAGGATGGAGCGCCGTGTGCGGTGTGCTAACAACGCAGCGTGACGGCTAGGGTTTCTGGCGGGGGTAGGGTCGACGGCTAGGGTTTCGAGGTGGGGAGAACACGATTCTTTGCATGCCCCACGCCCCTTTATATAGAGCGCACTAATGGGCCTTCTACGATAGAAGCCCACTAGGACTCACACTAATGGATCTTCTCTGAGAAGTCCATTAAGACGCCGAGAGGATCCAAATCGCGTAAACCCACCAATGGATCCAATCCATCGGACATGATCCAACCCGTTAAGTGTGTGACCCGTTAGGTTCATGCATAAGCGGCCATAGCCCTGAAAACCTCTTTTCGAGACCATCGAGACAAGATGGTTCCTAGCGGGACATGTTGTCCCCGAATGCACTGAGTGATCGTATCGGCTGAACCTTGATATATTCATACACCAATCCTTTTGCCACGCGATACCGGTCAAGCTCAAGGTAAGATCGTGCCATCCTTGTGATAGCTCGACCCATTCACTCGTCAATGTAATGGATATAATTCGTGATTAACACTTTAATCACTTTGGCATGGCCATGCACTTTTCCATATCCATCCACGAGGGGCGGAGATATCTCTCCGTTATCGAGGAGGAGCAAATTCCATCTTGATCTCTTATATCTCACGTCATGTTTCATTGCATACCGTAAGCTACCTTTATAACTCCTGTTACGGAGAAGCATTTGATAGCCCCAAAATATACAATTACACATCTTTGAGAATCAATAAGAATCTCAGGTCAAAGGATCGTATAGGTATACCACTCGAGACTACACCACGATGGCACTTCTAAGATAACAATCTCATCGATGTCTCGGGCGGGTCTATCAACCCCATGTTCTCTAACATGTGCCCACATTATTGATTTGATATCTCCATATCTATGGTATGTGAAACATTCCATCAATCAATACATGTCTTTGGTCGAATCACTATTGTCCCAATAATGATATGTGACCGAGGATCGTTTAGAATAATATCATATAACCAATGTGTTTCACAATTAAGTCATACTCAATGAACAAAGGGTGACATTTATTCATGGGCCGATAAGTACATGAACATAGGCGTATGATACAATCATCTCATATGATCGCCTCTAGGGCATATCACTAACAATACTTGGGTGAGAAAATTTGAAGTCCTCATGGGTGAGTATTAAGAGGGCAAAATTGAAACCCTATCTTGAGGAGATTCCCCTCTTTTTGCCCTCTTTTGCGGTTTTCTTCAAAATGTGTACGTGTTTTCAGATTTCACACTCTTTATTTGACAAGCACATATCTATTTAATTTTTGTAGTGCGATCTCTGTTTATATGGAATTATTATTGCTATCATGTGGTATTTGTTATTAGAGTTTAGGCGGCGTAACCTCGTCTCTCCGTTCGAGGTGCTTATTTATAAATATGCTGAGCGAAAGGGCATATTTATAAGTGAAGCGATCTCAATTGTCCACGTTTATGGGGCAGTTCAAGGATATATGGTTCGAGCAAGTTCTCGGTTTGTGTTGTACAAGTTCGAGTAGATTTGATAGCGTCTCTCTGGTGTTCTCCGGATACACACCCTCTTGACTGTTGTCGAGGCGTGTATCCGGAGAACAGCGAAGATCTTGACACTTTCTCTGAGTTGTACAACGGCAAAGAACTTGCCGAACCATATATCCTCGAATGGGATTAGGACCTAACCTATTTAGAGATTAGGAGTCATCGTTGGTACCCTTGTTTTGTTTAGTTGTAGCGAAAGATTTGCAAGCTCTTGCACTAGCTATATATAATTAGATTATTTGATATCATTGTTGATGTTAAAAATTTATGTCTCTTATGTAGGAATTGGAAGCTTTAAACCGGGGAAGAAGCTAGGTATCGATCGGAGTACATTTATATATCTTGGAAACTGTCCACTATTTTGCAAAGGTAATATTAATTGAAATGATGTCTCAATATTTAAAATAGCTATAGCTAGTTGTCGCTCAGATTTTCCTTAATTTATTGTGCGAAATTTAATTGCAGATGGACCGTGAGGAATGGATGTATCGGAAAAGCCGTGTGAGTGCTGAATTTGAGAGGGTGTTAAGGAGTTCAAAAAATTGCGAAGGCGACATGGTGAGGAGGTGTAAACTTCATATATTGTCCTTGCATTGATTGCACGAATCGAGGAGATTTAACAATTCATCTCAAATTGAGGACCACGATTCGGCGTGGCCGTGAGAATTACACATGTTGGATCCATCACGGGGAGGCAGGTAGTACCCCTCCGATATGCAACGAAGATACGGTGGAACCGGATGACGAGTTGCAGCCTGATATGTTTGAGGAGGATAATTTGGAGCAAATGTTGCGGGATGTGGAGGGTAATTACACGGAAAGAGAGTTTGAAAAGTTTAAAAGCTTGATAGAAGACGATGCCAAACCGCTGTTCACAAAGTTGCAAAGCGGAATACACCGAGGTTGGGTTCGGTCCTTGCATTGTTGAGCGAAGGCAAAACACCGTTGGACGGATACAAGTTTCAATGCACTACTAGTTCTTCTATCGGATCATACGGGAAGCGAGTTGCCAACAAGCATTTATGAAGCGAAGAAGCTACTATGTCCCATGGGAATGGAAATAGAAAGGATACATGCATGTCCGAATGATTGCATCTTGTATGGTTAGGAGTTAGCCTGAACGTCGAGGTCCAGGTGACATGAAATTGTCATCATCATCGTCATCATCGTCATTTGTATAATTAGGAGCAAGCCCTCCTTCGATGGTGGTTGAGCGTCTTCTTGAACTTTCTCTACGCTGATCTTTGGATTGACCTCTACCCCTCCAGTTAGATCCTCTTCTGTGTCTTTTGCGCGAACCAGACATCACGCCCCCGCTAGAGAGCATATAAATCGGTATGAATTATGGGATATCTTTGTTCAGCAACTCTTTGTCCTCCAAGAATGACTAACTCGCAAGATGAATATGCGAATTAGTGAATTTATGTATAATAATAAAAATATTAGTAGGGTGAACAAATAAAAAATAACTAACCTTAATATACTTTGTGTACTGATCAGGCAGCATCAGTACTTTATAAAATCTCGTAAAGAAATCTGTAGCAGAAGGGTGGTCGGCTAGTTCGCACGCGCTGAAATACCTTTGATACCACTCTTGCAAGTGCGCCTTGTGGTCGTTGGAGGTTACAAGGTTTAGGCCAGAGGTTGTCACCTTATACCTCGGTAATGTCGCAAGCCAATCTTGTAATTTGGACATCACTTTACTTAGATTCACCTTTTTAAACAGATCATCCTTTCTATTATGCGTAATCTTCAATTTGTAATGATGGGCTACGCTGTTCATATTAGGTGTCCATGAGAATGCTCTGCTAGAGGATCTAGCTATGGTGAAGTGTCAGTGGGAGTTGTGTTTGTGTGCCTGTGGTTTGGCCTTTTATAGTCTCGAAGGGGTGGTGTATGGACTAAATGTTGGAAAGTAAGATTCAAACGTGTAGACGGACAACAAAACGCTAGAGTGTGCAGTCAAGTGAACTGAAAGGGCTGTCATGCATGCAAGGTGTCAGTACTGACAAATATACTATGCAATAAGTGGTCACTTCAAAGTTAAAAGTAAGTAGTAAGTGGTCATGTCGGACTGTGTAGTGTACAGTTAGTGCGTACTAAGTGTATTGATGGGACTTTGTACTGTGTAGTAAGTAGTCATGTCGGACTATATTGTGTGTAGTGAGGGGTTATTTTAGACTGATAAATATCTTCAGCGAGTTGTCCCATTGGTCTAAGAAACAGTATCTCATAATACGATGCAGGTTCTACTAATAACAAAAAATAATAGTATTGCATAACCAAATATAATAGTTCGTGATCATAAAAACCATAAGTCGTACAACATATCTAGAACGGATTAACAAAATACATAAGATAAAAAGTTCCAACAATCCAAAACATAAGTAACTACTGTTGGCCTCGTTTCGATGCGGCTCCTCTCATCGTGGCAGTCCTCTTGCGAATTTGCCTATGCGAGTAGGTCAACTGTGTCGACGCGCAGTGGTCCCTCTATGGTCTAGCTGGAGGTGTATCGTACTTGGCTGCGTCGGTGGTGGTGCTCTGTGCAACTGCGATGGTCCAGGCTCATCTGTATCAACGAAGTATCTTGACACACCACCAACATCAAGATCGTAGTCTGCATGGGCTAGATCATTATGCTGCCCCTCATAGTCGTCAGGTGCAGGTGAAACGATAAATGTGGGCCACCATGCCTGTGAGCCTATAACAAATTGAAAGACCATGTGGTGGTCTACCCATGTTGGTAACGAGTATTTGACTAAATTTGAGCTTATTATGCTCTGGTTTAAATTTGATTTAAATTGGATTTTTAGTTTGAAGCAATTTGATTTGAGACTGCCAAGTTCTGGCTTGATCGAGTAATTCCCTGCCGGTTTGTGATTGAATGATTTGAGTAGATCGAGAATCGCTAAGTATCGAGTATGAATGTTGCCTGATTGAGCGGAGGGTTCGTTCAAGCGCTTAGTCGATTACTGCCAAGTTCAGACTTGGTCGATTAATGCCCAGCTAGCTTTTGGTCGAATGATTCGAGTAGATTGGGAATCACTAAGTATCGAGTAGGGATATTGTCAGGTTGAGCGCACTGCCATCAGCCTATCTCGAATCCTTGGGTTAGCCACAAGTTACTCGATGTCGATTCATCAACTCGACTCTAAGCAGAGTTACTCGATGTCCTTGGGATGTACATTTCGAATTTATTTGAGATTTATTGCATATCATTTTGGGCAATGCTATGTGATGTGTTTTCCTCGTTTTTGATGGCTGTAGGACGATGGTGCTAGGTCATAGTGAGGCGAAGGATGATCGAGACTAGACGAGGTGCGTCGGAGGTTCGGACGGTTGAGGATCGCTGAAGATGATCGGAGATGGAGTGAGTGCAAACCTAGAAGACAAGGAATGGATAAGATGCTAGCTAGGAGATGCAAGAATCAAGGAGTGCCGTTGGATCATAATCTAGATGATAGAGTAGTGGGTCTAGTTAGTATGCTTGGAAAAGTGTGCAAAAACCCGCTATATGTGTGGGATTTGGGTTAGCCCATGTATGAGTGAATGAGTCAATCCTAACCCTTGATGGTGGTACTTAGAGTAGAAGAAACTCATCCAAGGGTGGAGAGTGACTCAAGAGTAGTATAAATAGAGGGGTGGGGTTAGCCTTTTCCCTCTTGAAGGTTTTGAGGTGTTTGGAGCTCCTTTGAGATTTGCTCACCTTGTAATGTGGCTTTGTAAACCTCCCTTCTAAGAAATCCAAAACACATTTCCTTTATGCTTGAATTTACTTTGCACTTTTACATTACGCATTAAATTCAGTAATTTACTTTCAAGCATTTAAATTCCGTACTTACATTTTTGCAATTTACTTATACGCAATCTGGATTTGCCTCCTATTTTTCTACGTGCTATTGCTTCTTATTTTGAAAAATCGTTGCGTTTTGTTGCAAGAGACTGGACTTCTCTTCTTGAGTGATTCATTCTTGTAGATCGTGTTTGTAGAGATTTTGAGTTGAGTTCTTACTTGCTGTGACAAGTGAGAGGTTATCCAAGATCATCTTGATCATCAAGACCTCATGAGCAAGTCCAAGATCAAGTTCTTGTGTTTTTCTTGAATTTGGTGTGTTTTCTCTTCCCGGTCAAAAAGGTTGGAACTTTGACGTTAATCCTTGTGATTGAAGGTTGAATAAGTTCCTAACATCCTTAAAATTATATCTACCAAGTTTCATGAGTTTGTGTCTGGCCAATCAAAAGTTGCATCAATTTGGCTTTTGAGTTTGTGCTATTTTCATCTACTCTTCTTTGCTACTCTTGAGCCCTTTGCTACCGGCCTAAGCAGTTAAGACTGTTTTAGTTGGATTTCTTGCTCCGTTTTGATTTTATTTAGTTTAGACTTGTTTAGATCACTTTGTTTAATGGAAAATTTTATTTTGAGTTCATTCACCCCCCTTTGATCGCCATCTAGATTCTTCAATTGGTATCCAAGCCGGTTTTGCTCTTCCATAGATCTTGACTAATCTTGAGAGCCATGGCGACGTATAAATATTCCACCAAGTCTCTCATCTTTTCTAGAGTTGATTTTCTTTCTTGGAAGTAGCAAATGGAGTCATACATCACTGCCTATGGCTTTCTGATTTGGCAGAAGGTGAAGCTCCCATATGAGGTTCCTGCTGATGAGAATGTCATGGCTAGCAATATGGCTGATGTTGAGGTGAATGCTAAGGCAAGGACATCCTCATGCAGGGCCTTAGCCGCAGTAAGTACGACAGAATCTCTCATCTTCGATCCGCTCACTAGATTTGGGTGACCCTCGATGCTTATCATAAGAGCACTACCCAAATCAAGACAGTGAGACAGGATCAGTATAAGTGTGATTATAACAAATTTGAACAACATACTAGTGAGAGTCTTGATGAGTGTTTTGGTCATTTTATTAAGATTTTGACTGACCTCCAAGCAGTCGGTTGCCTATAGCCTGACTCAGATAATGCTCAATATTTCTTGACTGCACTTGATCTTCGAGTTTGGGAGAAGAAAGTGACCTCCATCAAGGACACCACCGACTTATCAACTCTAACTCTTAATGGGCTTTATTCCTAACTCAAGACTCATGAGATTGTTGTCGTCTCTCGGAAGACAAAATCTCAGTCAATGGCCTTGGTCACCGATCCCACTAGATCAATCTCTGATTCTTCCACAGGTATTTCCCTCTCCACCCTTTGCGAGCTAAGCGATGATCAACTGGAAAAATTTCTAGAAAATGAGCTTGCTCTTTTAGCTCGCAAATTCTCTCATGCATACAAGAGGGTGAGGGAGAGGAAGAAAGGTGGCACAATCACCTGCTTCGAGTGTGGTGGCCCCATCCACATTCGGGGTAATCGTCGTAAGCTGGAGAAGGGCAAGAACGACACCAACGGTTCAACTAAGAATGACTATATCGACAAGGACCGGAATAACAAGCCTTTAGTTCATGAGCCGACGCGTGAGAAGAAGTACCACAACTTCTCAAGAACAAGAAGCTCTTCCACTGTGTTCTCGCCGCACTCAATGACATCAACCTCTCCAACATGGAGACATGGAGCAACGAGGGTGAGGATGATCGCAAGAGAAGAAAGGCGATGACTACTTAACCGGCCTGTGCTTAATGGCGGACGCTAATGGCATCAATGACTCTGAGCTCTACAACAACTCGGACGAGGTACCCTCCCATGACCAGCTCAATGAAGCTTTCTGCAAATTAGAAAAATTTCATATTAGAGCTAGAGCTAGGTGTACAGAGCTTGAGAAGGAAATAGTTACCTTGACTCAGGAGTTAGCTTCTCTTAGATCTTCTCCCTCCTGGGTTTACGATATTGTTCTTTGTGTGATGCTCTGCTTGTGGAGCTAGAGAACCTAAGGACCATGCATGATAGTGTGCTATCTAAACTTGATGGTCTTTGGTCGAAGGATGCTACCACTTGTTGTATTAATGCCATTCCTATGGATGCTAGTTTTCTTTATGCTCAATCTACTCCCTTGTGTGAAAATTGCTCTAAACAGCTTGCTGAAACTGATGCCATGAGCACTCACCTTAGGAAGCTTTCTACTAGAAATGATAAACTTGACATGTATGCTTCTAAGGACTCAGTCAGTTCATCTAAGGGCTGTACGAAATTAAAACTTGACAATGAATTTTTAAATGTCAAGTATGCTAAACTTGTTAAGGACTTACTAGATAAGTCACAAGAAAGTTGCAATGTGCTGAGATTGAGGGGGATTTGGATAAAATCCAAGTCAAACTTGTGAAGAAACTAGAGGCCCAGACCCTTAGGATTAGAAATGCCCCTTACATTTCTTGTGAGTCCATCAAGGTTGAGGCAGCCGTGCTTAGAGAGAAAAATACACGTGTTGGTAGTTCTTCTCTTCTTGATTCTTCTTCTTCTTGTCCCTATTCTTCATGTGTCTCTTTCTTTCGGGAGTGTGAGTATCTCATAAGCACTCTCAAGAAGTTTGAATGAGGTAAGAAAAAGATCAATTTCAGTCTAGACTAATCCAAGATTAGTCCATTCAATCAGGATCTAGGTTTTGACTACTTGGAGCACGCTAAGACTCATCCTCCTAGCATTGTGCATGGCTCCAAGAGTAGAGAGATTGTGGTTGCTCCCAGGGTAAGAACTACTGTGTTTGGGTCTGTTGGGGTTGTCCATGAGACTTCTGACCAGAAGATTGATACTCGTACTGTTTCTATCTCTAGCAAGGCGAAGTATACATGCACCTTCTATCAGAAGGTGAGCGTGTTGTTGCTCTTAGGGGTATTCAGGGTCATCCCCAGACTCTGAGAGCTCCTAAGGCATGCACTACTTCTAGATAGGTTAGAGAGTCACCTATTTTTAAGCAATATCTAGGACTCGGTTTTCATACTGTTCAATCGAGTTTTAGTCCTAGAGTTGCTCTTGATCAATCTTTCCACCGTCCTCTTGATATTCCTCATTTTTTTATCGAGGTAGATATTAGCGGTGTGAGGTATTTTTTGGTAGGAGATTTAAGCAGCCTCACTGGGATGGTCTAGCCTTTGCACCATGGTGGGCCAACTCAGTTTCAGCTCCTAAATCTTCAACCAATACTATTTTTGATCTTGTGAGAGTTGAGCATCAAAGAGACACTAGAGTCCAGTTCTCTTCTGTGGCTGGTACTTTGAGGTGTCGTGTTGTTCAGTATTGGGTTTCCAAATCTTCACTTTATCCCAGTACTGAGTTATCTCTCTCTCTGTTGTTTCTTGATCAGGTTCATCGGATGGGGAAGGGAGAGGTTTGGATTGTTAACTCTGGTTCTTCTCGTCATATGACCAGAGACTCTTCTTGGTTCTCTTCCCTAGTATCAGCCCCCGGTGATGAGTTGATTACTTTTAGGGATGCTTCTTCAGGTAGAATCATTGCTAAAGGTACCATTCGCATTAATGACAAATTCATTCTTAATGATATTACCTTAGCAAGTAAGCTACAATACAATCTGCTTTCTATTTCTCAGCTTATCGATGACTGTTTCGAGGTAAGCTTCAAGAGTAGTGCCTATAGAATCCTCGATTCATCAAAGGAGTTGGTTTGCGGGATTTCTAATTGTGGGAGAGTCTTTTGGGCTGATTTTTTTGCTTCTTCTAGAATTCTCTCCAGTGTTTGATTGCTTCCGAGTCTCATAATCTCTCCATCTAGTATAGGAGACTTGGTCACATCGTCTTCGACCATTTGGCCTGAGTTAGCAGCCACGATCTCATTTGTGGTTTGCCCAAACTCAAGATGGTCAAAGACTTAGTCTACTCTCCTTGCCGACATGACAAGATGGTTGCTGCTTCTTATCCCCCAGTCCACTGTTGTGATGACTGATGCACCAGAATAGCTTTTACATATGGGCACTGTTGGTCTAGGTAGAGTGTCGTCAATGGGTGGGAAGTAGTATGTTCTTGTTATTGTTGATGATTTTTCGAGGTATTCTTGGCTATTTTTCATGGCCTTGAAGGATGAGGCTTTTTCTTATTTCAGGGGTTTAGTCAATAGGTTGTCTTTTGAACTTCCAAGTACCTTACGAGCTATATGCAGTGATAATGGTATGGAGTTCAAGAACTCCTACTTTGGGAGTTTCTATGAGAAGTCTGGTTTAGAGTATCAGTTCTCCTCTTCCTATGTCCCCCAGCAAAATGGCGCAGTGGAATGGAAGAATAGGATTCTGGTAGAGATAGCCAAGACGATGCTAGATGAGTACAGTACTCCTAGAAAGTTTTGGGCTGACTATATTTTGTTCAAAGCATACATGTATCACACTTCTTATGAGTTGAGGTATGGGCGAATGACCAGTTTTTCTCATTTTCGTGTGTTTGGTTGCAAGTGTTTCATCTTGAATTCTGGTAACCTAGCTAAGTTTGAGTCTCACTCTTCTGATGGTATTTTTCTAGGTTACTCGACTTCTTCTCGTGCTAGGGGTCTGGAGTAATGATGCGAATAAGATCATAGAGACCTGTGATGTGACCTTTGATGAGGCTATCCCAGGAGCTAGACCTGATATTTCAGGCTCTTCTTTATCCTCTGAGACCATTTTTGTAGAGGATGAGGATGATAGAGATGATGGTGTTCCACCTGATTCAGTCCCTTCTACACCTAAGGTGCCACCTGTTTCTATTTTTGCACCTCAGGGAGACCAGCCCTTGCCTTCAGACTCTCCTTCAGTGAGTGGCTCTATTCTTGCCTCTTCTATTCAAGAGGTAGAGGCCACTTCTACTTCTAGACCTCCCCACTACATTCAGCGTTCTCATCCACCTGATCAGATCATTGTTGATCTATTTGAGTGTGTAACGCACTCAAAATCAGGCTTATCTTCTTTCTACCTTCAGTCTACCTTTTTGCCTCTTTTGAGCCAAAGGATGTTACTCATACATTATCCGGTGAGTCATAGATTAATAATATGCATGAGTAACTTGAAAACTTTGATAGGAACAAAGTCTGATAGCTTGTAGAGCCCCCATCTAGTCATAATGTTATTGGGACTAAGTAGGTGTTCAAAAACATGTAGAGTGAGGATAGGGTTGTCATTCGTAACAAGGCTAGACTAGTTGCACAGGGCTTTTCTCAGGTTGAGGGTCTTGATTTTGAAGAGACCTTTACCCCTGTAGCTAGACTAGAGGCTTTAGGATCCTGCTTGCATTTTCTGCATCCTAGGGCTTCATGCTCTATCAAATGGATGTCAAGAGTGCATTCCTCAATAACTATATTGAGGAAGAGATTTATGTCAAGTAACCTCTAGGATTTGAGAACCTCAAGTACCTAAGCCATGTCTTCAAGCTTTCCAAAGATTTGTATAGATTTAATCAGGCCCCTAGAGCATGGTAGAGAGGTTTAAGTCCTATCTTCTTAGCCAGGGTTTCAAAATAGATATAATAGACAAGACTCTATTTATTAGATAGCAAGATTCTCATTTTCTCCTTGTCCAGATTTATGTGGATGATATTATCTTTGCTGGCTCTTCGTATTCTCTTGTGTCTCAGTTTTCAGAAGTGATGAGTATAGAGATAGAGATGAATATGATGAGCGAGTTGAGCTACTTTCTCAGCTTCCAAATCAAACAGACTTGGGGTGGTACATTCTTGCATCAAGGCAAGTACACTCGAGACCTCCTAAGACATGTTGATATGTCTAATGGGAAGCTAGTGATGACTCCTATGACAACCACTACTGTCTTCAAGCCTAACGAGGATGGTGAGCCTACTGATCAAAAGGAGTTCTAGAGTATGATCGGCTCACTCTTGTACCTCACCACTTTGAGGTCAGAGATACATTTCGTTGTATGTCTATGCACTTCACGCCTTTCATTGCCAGGCAGTGAAGCGCATCTTCAGGTACCTTCATGCTACAACTGATTATGGTATTTGGTACTCTTCCTCTTTTTGTCTATCCCTTTGAGCCTTTTCCGATGCAAATTTTGCTGGCTATAAGATAGATAGGAAGAGCTCTTCTGGCACTGGCCAATTTATTGGCACTTCTCTTGTTTCTTGGTCATCTAGGAAGCAGTCTAGGGTTGCATAGTCCACTGCAGAGGCAGAGTATGTTGCTACAACGACTTGCTGTAGTCAAGTTCTTTGGATGCGATCCACACTATGTGACTATGGGCTAGTGATAGATAGTGTTCTAATTTTCTATGACAACACTTCTACTATTTGGATTGCTAAGAACTCAGTGCAGCATATTGGTCTGGGAATGCTCCAGATTTGTTACTTTGAGAAGTGAGTTTGGAGTAGTAAGCCCTCATGGCTTAACGTGAGGGGAGCTGATCTGTATATTATGTATTATATGCTTTCTTCCAGTATTTCCTTTCTTTTTCATCTTTTGGGTGTTTATGGGCTTATTTTTCTATTTTGACGTCACTTCGCTTAGACTTCTGGCATACTTCGTATGGACCTTCCATCCTATGCCTAACCTCAGTGGTCACCACCAATGACCTTAGTCTCTCATGCCTAGCGAGCCAATGTGGCATGACTTGGCCGCTGACATGTGTTGTCTGCGTGGTTGCCATGTTATTGGATTTGCTGATGTGTGCATCCGGTTAGCACTCACATGTGTAGCCCAATCAGCCTAAGTTGTGCCCACATGTCAGTCAGATGTACCGTGCACCTGGTCCACTGTGGACCACTGTTATATAATGGACCTGATCCATAGAGTGTGGGCCCATGTGTTAGTGTGAAGGAATTTCTAAGTTATTTTATTCTATGCTGATGTCAACGATGACGTTAATTAATTCATTTTTTAGGAGAAATGATTCAGGAAACTGCCTTCTCACTTGTTGCCTTCTCACTTTTGCAACTGCCGTGAACTTTTACTTGTGACACTATTAGCCAGTTGACGATTTTTGTTGTAAAAATTAGTAACATAGACTTATGTTTAAATGTTACTTATATATGGCACTCTGAATTTTTATTTATCGAGTATAGATGTGATATGTCAATGTTGGATGTGTATTCTAACAATTGATCATGGGATTAGCATGGTATACATGTTGGAGAGGAATTCACAAATCAGGTCCCACATGGTGACCTTAGCAATTTCACACCTTACAAGTTGTGATTATTATTCACACTCATACGTGGGACCTTTTATCCCTCTGGAATCTTCACAAAAATTTCAATATCAAATGGTCCATATAAGTGTGTAACCACAACATCTATGAGTTTCATACTTAGATTAATGCCAGCTACTGTTGGTATCATATAACGGAATGTAATGCCATCCATTACAGTAGAGTATGTTTCATCGTAATCAATGTTAGGCCTTTGTATGAACCCTTATGCTTCTAATCTGGCTTTGTGTCTCACCACTTTGTTACGTTCAGTTCACTTTCTTATGAATACCCATTTGTGTCCAATAAAATGACACCTTGAGGTGCCTTGATAATATGTCAAAAACTTCTCTTATTTATTAGGTTTAGTTTTGCCTCAATTGCATCCTTTCATTTATCCTAATTGAGATGGCTTTTGCATTTAGCAATATTCTATTGTTCTAGATTCGAATACTCAATATGGAAAGCAACTTTAGAAGCAAAGCACATACTTGTCTCTACATTAGTCATGGCGAATTCTTTGTTCAATTCATTGACATTATATTCAAATAAGTCAGCTTTCCATGATTCACCAATGCAGTCGAGTCTCTATGTTTATTGGCCGTGTTAGCAGATGCTCTTTCCCTGCATTATGTGCCTCCCCTATGCTTCAGCATGGGGCACCCCTCTTAAGCTCTTTGGTGGGGCATGATGTCCATCAGTGGACATTCTTCTTTTGTGTTCGGTTTGTGGAGTATCTCCCTTTGTTCTTTACATTTCTTCTATGAGTGTCTTCATGGTTTGAGTTCTTTTAAACAAGGACGTCTCTCCCTTTTACGCAAGGGAGGAGATTCATGTGTGGAACCAAAGGCTCAGGTGGTTCGACTCTGATAGGTGCATTCATCATTAGTATATGCGACTTCATGACTCCTTTATGATCCATGAATAATTATTGCAACTTGTTTGCAAGAATTTGCAATACAATTATGCTCTGAACCTTTTGTTCAAATTCTTTAATGCATGGATCCACATTATAAAAACTAGTTCAATGCCTGTGCGTTGCTACGAAAAATAAAATTGACAACGAAACATAAAAGTTAAGCAATAAAATAAAATTTTCCTATAAGATCAAACATATATTTCTCCTGATTACAAAAGTTTCTATGGTTTCTCCTTCAACATGAGTTTCTCCTTCAACATATATTTCTACTGATTACTTGTGCGTTGCTAGGAAAAATAAAATTGGTAACGAAACATAAAAGTCAAGCCTTGATTACTTGTGCGTTTCTATGGTTTCTCCTTCAACATATATTTCTCCGATTACAAAAATATATTTTCTTTAGGTGTACCAAGAGACAAGGCACGGAACTAACTATTCAATTGAACAAATTGACTCATTGGTGAAGTAGCTAGAACAAAACCGAAAGAGGTTAGATTCCTAGTAAAATAAAAAGCAGAAAATTGCCCATCAAAAGATATCTTTTGTCATGTAGTCATGCAGACTTGGCACTTCATGGATTATCCAAAGGATTATAGCTAGAGAGATGCCATCACCCAGTTACCAAAATGTCTTGTTGAGTTTGTCCTCCCAGCGTTTGCTACCTTGTTCTTCCGCATGGAAACATCATCTAGATTTACAACTAAAAATATGGTATATGGTTTGCTATTAGCAACGAAGGGTATTGTACATCAGAATTAAAACTATTACAACTAAAAAACCAAACACTTGCTAGTAGCAGCCAAAATAGAGTTGATGTTTTCCTGCTCCCTTGTCTTCTTGATGAAACCCATGGAAAAAGATTCTCCCCGTCAATGCTCTCGAGTCAGAGATGGACTCCAGGTCAATGCCATCGTCCACCAAGGACCCATCTACCGCCGCCATGATCTGCAGGTGAGCACCACACCACACTGCATCCCATCAGAGCAGAGCCACAATGCTCAGATTGTCGCAGGGTTTGGGGGTTCAAACCTTTTGAAGGACCGGCGGGATGGAGGTGAGGGAGAAGATCTGGCAGCGAAGTACGTCGAGGCCGTGGTCTGTGTCGTACTCCACCGTGTGCTCCTCACCGCTCCCCTAGCCAATAGGGGCCTGAGGAAGCTTCAATCAGCGAGCCACCATCGCATTCTCTCGCCGTGGACCTAGGTCGAGGAAACAGGCCATCGCCCTTGCCGCTGAGGTTGAGAAAGCCCGCTGCCGCCATCGGATCCAGGAGGGGGAGGAGTCACCTTGGTCAGTGCCATGCCGCCGCTGAGGAGGAAGGCCGCGGCGGCGGCGACGAGGCCTCCGGCACGAACCATGGTGTCGCGGTGGTGGGGGGACGTGGAGACGCACATCATGGCAGATCTTCAATCAAAAGGGTGCGGTGGGGATTGCGGCAGGAGATCTCCGGATGGGAGGGCGCGGTGGTGATTACCGGGAGGGGGAGGATTTGAAGCGATCGATCTTGTTGGAGGGATCTGATTGGGAGGCGAGGCGGGATTGCGGCGGGATTGGGCACGGGGGAGGTGGGGAAATCCTGGATTGGGGTTCGTCTCGAGCCATCGGGCGAGTAGCGGACCGGAGCCGAGGGGATCGCGGGATCAAGCTTGGTGGGAGGTGGGGTCGTGAAGAACGACCAGCCGCCACAAGGATCATTATCTGCTATGTTGTCTTGAGGAGGGTGGGTTGGTGGGTCTATGGAAGAACGGACCGCCACCAACTCTTGCTTTATAATAGTAGAGGTTGTAAGAGTTAGTGATTGTTTTAAAACTATCTGATTTTTTGTAGAACAAGGTGGTTGTGCCCACAAGAGCAACTTCGACAATAAGACAAAATTTGCTTTTCTAGGGGCAAAAATAGCCCATGCAATGACCATTATTATGCCCACGGAAGAAATAAGGCTTTGCAAATGAGACAAGTGGGCTTGTAAGTAATTTGTACACACATGTTGTATTGAAACTCCAAAGGCACACAAAAACAATTGCCCATGAAAAGGCAAAGGCAGTGACAATACAACATACAAAAAATATTGTCAAAACCAATATGTGAACACCATTTTCAGAAATTAAAGGGAAAAAAGCCAAAAACCTTACCGGTGTCCCATATTGTCACGACAGTTTCTTCCCACCAACAAAGTGAGAAATTTGATTTTAAAATCAACCCCGGCAATCGATGTCAATCAAAAGTAAGTTCGAGACAAGTAAACAATTAGAAGAATACAACAAAAGGCACCCTTATACAATGAACTAACATGAGGCCATAATGGAAGTGTTCTTATTTGAGAAGATAAGGCCAGGTTAGTCTGCTACAATTGGAAAACATATTATATGGGCTTTTTAGGCAATAGTTTGACCTATAAAATTGAAAGAAGAAATTTCATTGAACTATGTGCACAATCAATTGATACATTTGCTTCCATGAGTGGCGACACCTAGATTATCAAATATTAGTCTCCCCACAAATCCCATATATTTTGTTCAAAAAGGAATATGTTATATCTAAACCAATACATTCATCGTGGGTAAGTTTGGAGCTTTCCTCATGAATAAATTATTTGTCACCACAAAATTCATCCTAAAAATACATTTGAAACAAAAGTGGCATCCGACCCATTCATTGCTGATGAATTTATGTTTTAAAAGCGCCATAATTTTTAATACTCAATTTTGTTGTTCTTGTTATCCCAAAATTTTCCAGCCTTTAGATTGGATTGATTGGCTTCTGTAGTTTGATTAAATTAATAGAAAAACACGACAAAAGTGATCAATTTTACAAAGTGATATTTTGACATGAAACTTGGCAATCTGCTCAATCAGTGCTTATTTGTTAACACATAGAACAACTCAACAGAGACTATCATTGTCACTAAATCTATGAGGAAATGTAATATCTCGACTTGTATTGATAGGACACCACTGTATTGAAACAACAAAGAAGTAGAAAGCATCAAAGCCAACATTCACCTTAAGCAAAGGATTACCATTTTGACAAGTTTGCAAAGCATAAGGGAAGATTTTTGTCTACCCACTAATAAAGTAATAAACCACACATTCTACTCTATTCGAGGCGATACATAGAAGGTTTGCCCCCATTAACACTTTTGATCTAGAAAAATATCAAGCACGGTTTTGAACTAATTACCATCGATAATTCATGCTTATGATGACCACAAGACAAAATCCATCTTTAGGAGCATTCAAGTTAGACAGTTCAACTCTGTTTAGTCTTCTAGTAGCCAGGGAGTTAAGATGTAGCGATATTTGTTGTATTTGTTCTGTTTTAACGGTGACAGAGAGATAGGGATAGCTCTTGTGTCTTTGGTTTCTTTCTTGATCGTAGTAGCGCCAGAACAAGATGGTGGTACCTCTTGCATCTCTAAACTGTTTCTTACTTGTTTTCACTATTTCTAGCCACTAACAAAGCAACAAACAAACATACTTGGTTCACGGTTCCGGCTGCACCATATATATCGATTATCCACACTTATGGGGTGTTGGATTTGGGGTATTTCATTGGAATGTTCAGGCTTATCACGGCGTCGCCTAGGCGGCGCCTAAGCGCCGACTAGGCGTCAATCGGCCATTTGGACTCGCCGTGCCTCATCGCCTCTCGAAGCCGGCCAGCGGCACGCTGGCGCCAGCGTCATGGCGGGACGACTAAGCGTCGTCGCGTCTCTCTGGCGATCGGATGTTTAGAAGAAGACTAAAGCTACCAAGTGGACCAGAGAGACCAGACCAGAGGCAGAGGGGTACTCACGGGGGGAAGTCGACTCGAGACCGTGGACCAGAGAGGCGGACTGGCGGAGCGCAGAGGAACCCTAGCTTCCCGCCGCCGCCGCCAGTAGCTTCTCCACCCCCGGCGCTTCGACTCCGGTAAGCCCTCCACCTCGCGCTCCTCTTCCGCCTCCCCTCCTCCGCCGCTGCTGCTCCTCGCTTCCTCCGCCTCTGCTCATTGCTCCTCGCCTCCTCCTGCGCTCCTTCTCCTCCTCGCCTCTGCTTTCGGCGGTGCTTGATTCTCTCTGATGCGTCATGGCTGGCGCTCCTCACCTGATGCCGAATGGATGAGGAATGGATCTTTGGATGAGGGCACGAGGCAGATGTAGCACCGAGCCACCGATTATTGGATGAGGATTGAGGAATGGATGGTGGATGAGGGCATGAGGAAGTAGTAGTAGCAGATGTAGGATGTGTAGCACTAGCGATTGTTGGATTGAGTATTGACCGATTGTTGGATTGAGTATTGACCGATTAAGCAAGAGAGCACAAAAGCGGTAGTAGGTAAGACTGAATGGAATGGGATCGAGACATTGAGTGCTTGAGCTTGGTATGCGAATGGGATGGCGATTGTAGTATCCGATGGCTTGACGTAGATTAAGTGGATACGCGGTCAATCATCATCCCATTCATCGATACCAAGCTCAAGCACTCATTGATTATTGAACTGTTTAGTGTTTATTTTAGCTTATATTACTATATAAGTATTGAGTATTGACACTGTTTATACAGGACACATACTGATATATGGCTGACCAAACAACAAGTACCGCCGTTGGTGAGTCCGGTAATGCTACCCAAGAGCAGGAATATGATCCATCCAAGGATCCAAAGCGGAAGGCTAAATCGAAGGATCCTGGGTGGAAGTATGGATTTTGGCCCGACATGACGAACAAAGATATGGTGCAATGTATGCTATGCGGAAAACAAATGCATTCAGGCATCAAGAGGTTGAAGCAGCACCTTGCCGCGGGTTTTGGGGATGTTCAAAAATGCCCCAAAACCACCACGGCCATAATGAGAGAAATGCAAGATTACATTAAGAAGACTGCAAGGAACAAGATGATTAATTTAGATGACGATGAAGAGGAAGGTGCAACTGCAGGTGATGATGTTTAAGAGGTTGAGGTTAATCAACAAGTATCCTCGAAGGCGTCGTCTTGTCATGCAAGTTCTGGGACAGCTGCCAAGAGGAAGCAAGCTGCCATTATGTTCAAACCGGTGGCCAAAGTAACAAAATCAGTTGCCTCCATGATAAAAAAGACACCCGAAGAGGTAGTTGAGGAAAGACATTCCAAACAATTGTCTCAAACCTCCATGGAGCAGTGTATGAGGACCAAGGAAGAAAAAGAAAAGGTGGATATGCATGTTGCTAATTTCTTTTATCAGTGTGGCATACCATTCAATGCAGCAAATTCTAGGAGTTTTGAAATTATGATGGAGTCTGTTGGACAATACGGGCATGGATACAAGCCTCCTAGTTTTCATGAGTTAAGGTTGCCGTTGCTTGCTAAGGCAAAGAATGATATACAATCATTAAGAGAGAAGCAAGAGTGCAGTTGGAGGCAATATGGTTGTACACTAATGTCGGATGGATGGGTGATAGGAGAGGAAGACATTTGATAAATTTTCTTGTCAATTGTCCTGAAGGGACTTTCTTCTTAGAGTCCGTAGATGCATCCTCTCAGTCGGCTGATGCAAGAATGTTAGCAGATTTGCTTGAGAAGAGGATTGAGGAGATAGGCCCTGACAACGTCGTTCAAGTGGTCACCGATAATGGTGCCAACTTCAAGGCTGCTGGTAAGTATCTCTTTAGCAAAAAAATATATATCAGAGCTGCAAATTGCTTGGAACTCAATCTTTTTATTTGGCAGGTAAAATTCTTATGGAGAGGTATCCCACTCTCTTCTGGACTCCTTGTGCTGCACATTGTTTGGATCTTATGTTGGAAGATATCGGAAAAATAAGTGAGTTCAAGAAGGCCATCAATCAAGCCAAGCATGTGACTACATTCATCTATAGGCACGGGAGGCTTCTCGATGCAATGAGGGAGAAGACAGGAGGGAGGATTTAGTGAGACCTGCGACCACTCGGTTTGCTACTTCTTTTCTCACTTTACAAAGTTTATATAAGCATAAGGATGCTCTGCGACTACTCTTTGTTAGTGAGGATTGGACTAGAGCCAAATTGGCTCACACGGAGGCGGGGAAGAAAGTTTGTGATATTTTGCTTTCCTTGCGTTTTGGCATGCTGTGGAGGATTGCATAAGAGCATCCCAGCCTTTGCTGATTGTGCTCAGAATTGTTGATGGGGATGAGAAGCCTGCTATGCCAAAGGTTTCAGCAAGTATGGATCATGCTAGGAATAAGATAAGAGAGTCTTTTGCAAGCAAACCAAGGGTATTAAAGAAGGTAATGGACATCATTGAGAGACGGTGGGTGCACCAGATGGAGCAAAAGCGCATGGGGCTGCATTGTTTTGAACCCAAACAAGTTTTTGATATCAAAGAAAAAGACATTGACTATGCTTCGAGGCTCCGGATTGCATTCAATGATGTGCTCGAAAAAATTGTTAATTGTGATATCAATTTGCTTAGAAAGATAAGTGATCAAGCGGATGATTATGAGAAAATGAGGAAGTGCTTTGGAAAGCAATCAGTTATCATGCAACAAAAAACAAAGAGCCCTCGTAAGTATTACACTTTCTATGCTTAGTTGATTCAATTTGAAACATTCTAAGTTTCTAACATATATACAATGTTTTACGTTTTAGTTGATTGGTGTGATGCTTTTGGTGGCCTTGCTAGAGAGCTTCAAAAGTTTGCAAGGCGCATCCTCGGCCTTTGTTGTTCGGCCTCCGGTTGTGAGCGCAACTGGAGTATCTTCGAATTTGTAAGCAACTAAGTTGTATTTACTTCAAGACTACTCATATATTCCAAATATTTCTGTTGCTGATTAGTGATTCATTTTCAGATCCATACAAAAAAAAGAAACCGGTTGGAGCATCAAAGATTGAATGATTTGGTCTACATTCAATACAACCGAAAGATTGCCGAACGTTTTCAAAAGAGGCGTGTGGAAGGGACAAATTTCAACCCTTTGATCTTAGAAGAGTTTCAATGGGACAATGAATGGGTTGAAATGAGTACCAAGAAGTCCACCACGGAGAAAAATCTATCATGGGCTCATGTTGATGAAGCCAGGTGCATCACAAATGCTTCAAGGTCGTAATCTGCCTAGGATGGCCACCAGGATGTACTCTCGACGTGGTGTAAATTTGAGCTCAACAGCTGAAGGAGAAGACCAAGGCTCAGACGAGGATGAAGACTATGAACCTTTGGTGGCCGACGATCTAGACATCGGCGATGATTATGGCCAAACGCCACCTACTTCTCCTCATGAGAGTGGACCAAGTGATGGGAATCGTCAAGATGATTTAGACTTAGACGTTGATGTTTGAATGTTCTTGTCCTTGGAACATTATATTTATGTTTTAATGTCCTTGCCTTTGGAACATTATATCTATGTTTGAAACTTTCAATATTTTTATCCTTGGAACATTCTCAATTCTGCTTTCAAGATATTTGTGTAGTTTATATGAACTCCATGTATCCAACAATCTAGTGTTTCATTATTTCATACTTTCATCTTGTCGACAAAGTAAATCTCCGCTTGTACCGGGGAAAATCAAGACAAGTCTTTGGATGGATTGATCACATCAAAGATTCATACAAGGTACTACACACATCACTCCTTACTTCTACTATATTTGAGCTTGAATGATGATTTTGTACATAGGAAACTTAAATTATAATTGAGATTCAAATTAAACTATTTGGTCGCCTAATTGTCGCCTAGGCGGGCGCCTAGGCGTCCAGGCGATCCGGAGGCGACTCGCCTCGCCGGGGCGCCGTGATAACCATGGGAATGTTTTAGGATCTAGTTCAAATTTGAACTAAATCCCAAAACCTCCCAAGAAATTACCACTCATCCAAGCAGACAGGCCTTACTCTTTAAAATAAAGGTTGTGGCATGGAGGCGTAAGAGAAAACTACACCCGTTGGATCGCTAAAAGGCAGGCATAATAGCAACCACTAAATGAGATCGATATTAGCCGTGGTTCGTTTATATAGAGTGCTCAAACAAAGCAGCACAAAGTGCTTGCACAAATGGATCTTTGCTATGTTCGGTGATTCCTCGGCTCCTCCAAGAATTGTATTGTCATCTCACGGGAAGGCACGCGTTACGACACTATAAACAAGAGCGCCAATCTCCACTACTATTATCGGCAATACTAATCTCCGCCGAGGTAAAATTTATTGCTAATGTGTCCCCTAATCGGGACATGCCGCGAAGCGCCATACTAAACGAGGCGGCACGAATCAACGAAATCCATCGAGGTGCGAGAGCCCTTACGCACCTATGGTGGGCGCGATGTCGTCGTCGATGTGGGAGGCGGAGCGAAGGCGACGAGGAGGCTGCTCTTGCCGAGCGGCTAAGTCCCCGATGAGCGAGGATCTTGAAGGAGATCATAGCATTGCTCCCGGCGACGAGCCCATGGTCCTTACCTGCTGGAGAGGGCAAGCACTCGCCCATTCAGCTTGGATCGAATCGCCAAGCAACGCATAAAGCATCCGGAAATGTGACCGAGTGGGTTGGTGCGAGGTGTGGAGAAGAGAGGAGAGTGGGGTGGCCGATGGAAATAGGCGAGGAGAGGGATCGTGGAACTCGAGAAAGCGGAGCGGAACTAGGGGCTCGACCAAGGCTCGTCGGTTCTGGTGAGTCGAGCTCGCTCGTGTCTTTATCGAGCTGAAAATCGGGCTCGGCTCGGGCTCGGTCGAGTCTCAAGCCGAGCCGAAGGCTCGTGAGCCGCTCGGCATGTGGGTCCGCCTTATTGCATCAACTCTCAAGTATATTCATTGTATGTTCCTTGTTCAATATGGTGTATGAATGCCAAGCCGATTGAATGTCTGTGGGCTGTGGCTAATTTTGTATTAAAATTAAGCCTCATATAATTTGGATAATCGATTAATGATTAGTGATTAGTGAAAGTGATTACGAATATCTGAATTTTACCGAGCCTAACGAGCCAGCGGCAGCTGAGCCGGCTCGGGCTCGGCTCATGTAGTACCGAGGCAGACGGTGACTCGAGCTCGGCTCGTTGATGCACCGAGCCGAGCCGAGCCGAGCCACACCGAGACGAACCGAGCCGAGCCGAGTCGAGCCGCGAGCCTCGAGCTATTTTTCCACCCTAAGCGGAACAATGAGGCGTCCGTGGATGCTTTCGATTATGGTTGGACGACTTGATGGGCGCGTGGCGGCGGCGTGGAGCGGCGGATGGCGCCACGCGGGAGGCTGGAGCGCCGCGCCGTGCCGTCGCTCCAGCGCGCGTCGTCGTGTTGTTGGGTTGTGCGAGGAGGCGGCGACTTCGCCGCGGTTTGCGCGATGCGCGTGTGTTCTCGGTCGTGCGCGCCACATCATCTGAAACGTTTTAGCGGTAGAAAGAGCGGCGGATGCGAGGATCGGCGCACGTGGAATGAAGCAGTGGCGTGCCGCGTGCCCCCACGGATTGCTGCCACAAGGATCGCTGTCTGCTGTGTTGTGCGGGGGAGGGGTGGGTTGGTGGGTCTGCGGAAGAACAAACCGCTGCCACCAACTGCTGCTTTATAATAGTAGATATTACTATCATTCCATAACAGTTCCTGTATCCAAATTAGGGTCCTTTCATCCCCCTAATGCTGGGAATGGTTCTTCGTTAAGTACACAATCAATGTATCTTGCTTTCAAGAGATCCTCCATCATGGGCTCTAGATATATGATTATATATGGAGATTGAAATCCCACATAAATTTCCAATTTACAGTGGGGTCCATTGATCTACACCGAGGTGGTGACATCAATACATATACAACATAGCCAAATGTACATAGATAGGAAATATTTGATTTTTTCCCATGCACTAATTAGAAAGGTGAGTACTCATGGTAAGTAGATGATCGAAGTTGTATTAATACCACGACATGTAATATAGCATGTCCCCAATTCTAAATTTCCAATTTACGGTCGATTCCATTAACGTACACTAAATTGTTGACATTAGTACGTATACAACATAGCCGAATATAAGCAGATACGAAATATTTGATTCTTTCCCTTCCACAAATTAGAAAGGCGAGTACTAATGGTATGTAAATGACCGGAGTTGTATTAATGCCGTAGCATGTCCCCAATTCATAGTGGTGAGATTGCTCGTCATCAATAGAGGTCGAGCAATCAATTTGATCCTCTTGATCATAAACTCTAAAGTCCATTTTGTGTATGAACATGTGGGATAGAGTGTTCCACCACTATACCTAGGGCCATTCAACAATCATTGGATACATTGGAGGTTGTAACACTCTAAAAATTTCATATTATGGTTTAATTATTTATGTATGATTTTTAGATATTTTTCCTAAATTTTAGAATTATTTAAATACTTTTTGCTATTGTTGGATTCAAAGAAATGATTTACTGAAGAAAAATTAAAAACAAAAAATATCTGAAAATAATTTTATTAAGTCCCAAATATCTCAAGGTATTTTTTGGAATTTTTATCAAATTTTTCAACTTTGTTTGCTATATATTCAAAAAGCTTTCCATTAATCTTAGAAAAAAGGGGAAGAAGTCATTGACAGCAAACCCCATGTTAGGACCATCTTCCCCGGCCGAACTCAAGATAGAGAACCAATCATTCCTCTCTCTCCTCCATTGCTTGGTTTTGAAGCTTCGAAATCCTGTGATTTTTTCAATTTTTTCCAAAAATTTCACCAAATCAATCCCCAGACCTTCCTCTTTCCATTTCCGACCTTCTTTTCCAATTTTGTCGCTCAAATCTCACGTTCTTCCAATTTGGCTAACCATGACAACGACACATCTTGAGTTCTATTTGGCCTTGCCCAACCCTATTCACTACCACAAAACAGCATATAGGCGACGCCTTATTTGTGGCGGTTCTTTTAGAACCGTCATAAATACACTTATCTACGGTGGTTCTAAAGCTGAAAATGGCGGGAAGATTATCTGTGGCGGTTTTTGTTTGGGGCTGTCACAAATAACTGATTATTTGGGCGGTTTTTCTTTGGAACCATCACAAATAATCTTGAGACTATTTGTGACGGTTTTTTGATGGAACCGCCACAGATAATCACATTATTTGTGGTGGTTTTTCTTTGAACCGCCATTGATAATTTGTGGCGGTATTAGCAAAAAACCGCCACTGATAATATTAGTATTTATGATTGTTTTTTTGTTAAAACTACCACTGATATTATTATCTGTGGCGGTTTTAGTTTAAAACCACCACAGATAATATTCCTATAAATACCCCTCTGACTACGCTATGGTCATCTTCCTCTCCGAGTACAAAACCTTACTAGTCGATTTCATATTTCGTTTTGCAAAGATTTTTGTGCTTCTACTTCCTGTAATTGTTCCAAGGTGTGTGATTTGTTCTCTTCTCTTCATTTGTAGTGGTGTCGTTGCAATTCAATGCTTAGACCTAGTTTAATTAAGGTTTAGATGCAAGGTTTAGATTTAGTTTGTTTTTTTTACCTAGCATTTTGTGGATGATGAATTTACTATCTTACTCCATTAGATTAAGTTGCCTACCTTTTTAGATGATGAATTATGATCAAGTGTATATAAAATTTATTTAATTAAGATTATGGGATATTAATAGAAAATAAATTTTACTTAATATAGTAGATGGGTGATCTTGAAATTGGCTTGCATTTTGAAATGATGAATTTGTTATGTAGCTCAATTGGAGGTTAAATTTAATTTTGGCTAGGTATGAGCACATATGAAAATGAAGTAATTAAGATTTATTTTTTAATTACCATTAATTTTTTAGCACTACCGCGTGCATATACATCTTGCTCCATTAGTGGCTATTGTTAGCCAATTTTTATCAAGCGTATATCAAATTTATTTAATTACGATTATTGGATATTAATAAAAATTAAAATTTAGCTAATATGGTATATAGGTGATCATTAAGTTGGCTTGCATTTGGAGATAATGAATTTATTATCTAGCACTTTCAGAGGATAAATTTAATTTTGGCTAGGTATGAGCATATATAAAAATTAAGTAATTAAGATTTGTTTTTTAATTACCATTAATTTTTTACCATTAGCGCGTGTATATACATCTTGCTCCATTAGTGGCTATTGTTAGCTAATTTTTATGAAGCATATATTAAATTTATTTATTAAGATTATTAGATATTAAGAAATATTAAATTTTAGTTAATATGGTAGGTTCGTGATAATGAAGTTGCCTTTCATTTTGAGTTGATGAATTTATTATATAGCTCATTTAGAGGATAAATTTAATTTTAGTTTGGTATGAGCATATATTTTAATTAAGATTATTGGATATTAATAATTTTTTATATTAATTAATTATTGTAGATGGACTGGAGTTGGATATACAATGCGAACCGTTATAGCCGAGAATACATCGATGGCGTTTCTTCTTTTCTAAGAGCCGTCGAGGAGAACAGCTTGCAAAAGAAAACGAAGTACATACATTGTCCATGCATTGATTGCGAGAATGAGAAGATGTTTTTGAACAAAGACCATATCCACTTGCACTTGATTCGGAAGGGTTTTGTACCTGGCTATGCAAGTTGGATAAGGCATGGTAAAGAGGAGATCATACTTCAATGTGATAACATCGATGACAACGGAGCCGGCAATATGGCAGATAACATCAATTATGGATCTGATGAGGATAGGTTGGTCGTTGATGACGACAATAATCTAGCTTGAATGTTACGTGATGTAGAAAAGAACTACACTAGTTAGAGAAAGTTTAATCAATTCAAGGGTTTGATGGAGGACTCAAAGAAATTTTTGTTCCCGGGTTGCAAAGAGGAATACACAAAGTTGCATACCATACTTTCACTGCTGAAATTGAAGGCAGGCAATGGTTGATCGGACAAGAGTTTCACAGCATTGTTACATCTCTTAGCGGACATGCTTCTAGAGGGAAAAGTGTTTCCTAAAACCACGTATCTAGCTAAGAAAGTTTTATGTCCCTTGGGATTGAAAGTAGAAAGAATACATGCATGTCCAAATGACTGTATACTCTATCACAAAAACTATGCAGACAGACATGTATGTCCGTCATAAAGCATCGCGATATAAGTGTAAGGCGATGGCGACTAAGGCATCGAGGTGAAGAAAGGAGCTCCCGCTAAAGTGGTGTGGTATTTGCCAGTAATATCTCATTTGAAGCGTTTATTTGAAAACAAAAAGCACGCCAAATTGATGCGATGGCACTTAAAAGAGCATAAGAGGGATGGAAAACTAAGACACCTGCCGATTACGCGATGGAGAACCATCGATAGGCTCTTCAGGGAGAACTTTGGAAACTAACCGAGGAATGTAAGGCTTGGCTTGAGTACGGATGGAATGAATCCTTTCGGTAACATGAGTAGCATTCATAGTACTTGGCCTATGACTCTCTGTATCTACAACCTTTCTCCTTGGCTGTGTATGAAACGAAAGTACATTATGATGTCGCTGCTTATCCAAGGGTCGAGACAACCTGGCAATGATATTGATGTATACCTACAACCTTTGGTGGAAGATCTTGTGACACTATGGAACGAAGGTGTACAGTTATGGGACGAGTACAAACGAGAGTACTTCAATCTATGTGCATTGTTGTTCTGCACCATCAATGATTTTCCTGCCCTTGGTAACCTGTCCGGTCGTACTATAAAAGGAGCCAAAGCATGCCCCCAATGCTTAGATGAAACCACTAGTGTGTGGCTCAACAACTCGAGGAAAACAATGTATATGCGTCACCGTAGTTTCCTTCGCAGGAATCATCCGTACCGCAATATGAAGAAACAATTCGACGAGATAAAGGAGGATGGTTCAGCTCCAAGGCCTCTTCATGGGGAAAAGGTTTATGATATGGTTAAGGATCTTAATGTTGTACTTGGAAAGGGGAGTACTGATAATACATCGAGGTCCCATATTGAGAAGACCACATGGAAGAAGAGATCCATATTCTGATACTTGCCCTATTGGAAGGACTTAGAAGTTCGACACTACATCGACGTCATGCATGTAGAGAAGAATGTATGTGACAGCGTGCTTGGTCTTTTACTAAATATTCCTAGAAAAACAAAGGATGGACTGAAGGCACAAAGGGATCTGAAAGATATGAAAATCAGAGCAAAACTACATTCTCAAGACACCGGGAAAGGCTGACTTTACCTTCCCCTAGCTTGCTACACTCTGTCAAAGAAAGAGAAAATAGACCTCTACAAGTGCTTACATGGTGTTAAAATTCCGTCCGGTTACTCCGCAAACATCAAGAAACTGGTATTGATGAAAGATTTGAAGTCAACTGGCATGAAGTCTCATGATTGTCATGTGACTTTTACACAAATGCTACCTATTGCAATTAGAGGTATTCTACTTGACAAGATCCGAGAGGCAATCATGTGGTTGTGTTTCTTCTTTAACGCGATTTCACAGAAGGCCATCGATCCTGTTGGACTTTATGAACTATAGGCTGATGTGGTCTAGACTCTATGCCAGCTAGAGATGTATTTTCCTCCATCATTTTTTGATATCATGGTTCATCTCATTGTTCACGTTGTGAATGAGATAAATATTTGTGGCCCCGTATTCCTGCATCAGATGTACCCGTTCGAAAGGTATATGGGTGTTTTGAAAAAAAATGTACGTAATCGATCTCTGCTGGAAGGCTCCATTGTAGAAGGTTACGCAACCGAGGAGGTTATTGAGTTCTGCGTCGATTATATGGACGAGGTCAAATCGGTAGGAGTGCCTGTATCTCGCATGAGGGCAGGCTAGCTGGGAAAGGTGTAATAGGAAAGAAATCTACAAATTCTTACGATCATGTTTTGTTCGAACAGGCCCATTTCACAGTCTTGCAACAATCAGCTGAGGTGTACCCGTATATGGACATACACAATGATAAGCTATGGAAGGAAAACCGTGGACGGTCAGAGATTTGGATAACAGAAGCGCACAATCATTTGTTCAATCATTGGTTCAGGGTGCACATGTCTGGTGAAGAAACGAGTGTTACGTTGAGATGGTTGGCAAAAAGGCCTTCAGGTACAATTGCGATAAGGCAAGGATATGACATAAATGGATATACATTTTACACGAGAGTTCAGGATAGCAAAAGTAATTACCAAAATAGTGGTGTCCGTATAGATGCCTATGACAACACAGGCAGTAAGAAGAGCAACTACTACGGGTTCATAGAGGAGATTTGGGAGCTTGACTACTACATTTTCAAGACCCCAGTGTTTCAGTGTCGTTGGGTCCAACTCGCAAAAGGTGTCAAAGTGGACAAGTACGGCTTCACTACTATGGACATCGAACATGTCGGAAACAGAGATGAACCATTCGTACTTGCAAAGCAAGAAGCACAAGTCTTTTACGTAATCGACCCGGTAGATAAGAAGCGCCATGTAGTTCTTCGAGGAAAAAGAAGGATCGTCGGAGTTGAGAATGTCGTGGATGAGGAAGAGTACAACCAGTTTGATGAGTTGCCTTCTTTCATAGATGGCAGCATCAAACTCGAGGAAGAAGCCACTCAAGAAGTTATCTATCATCGCGATGATCACAACGAAGGCCAAATTGTAAAAGAAAATAATTAGTTAGGAGTAATGGCAATATGTGTCCATTTATACGGAGTAATGGAAATATGATGTAAAATGTGATATGTTTTTGTAGCTAAAAATAAATAATCATATATGTATACTTGCCATGAACACTTGAGCTTCATATGGCATGAAGCAAATCACATACTCCGGTGCATCAGGTTTGATGAAGTACCTTTTAAAATTAAAATACAAAAAATAAGGAAATCTAAAACTGCTATATCAGAATTAATACAAAATAAATATGCATGATTTTGATCTAAAAAATTTAAATAATAAAAAATTTCACATACTAAACTCTCTCAAAAATTTTGAAAAATTGTTGACTTCATTTTCATCCTCAAGCAAAAATAAAACAGAAATAAGCAAATAAAGCAATCAGCGTTGTTAGAATTTTTATATAATTTATTTTAATTCAAAATTTTTTGTGAATAATAATAATTATCGTCTAAACCTGGTAAAAAAAATTAAAAATATTTTTATAATATTTGATAGCCCAAGTGTGCAGATAGGTTATCTGTGGTGGTTTTACTTAAAACCGCCATGTGTGGGATAGGTTATCAGTGGCGGTTTCTTAAAAACCGTCACAGATAATGCCCCATATAAATACTAGCCCTAACTTGACCCTTCACTATCCTCCTGCTCAGACGCTCCGACATCATCCTGCAGCGCCCACACCATGCCCATCGTCGACCCATCATCCTACAGCACCTGCACCGCACCACCCCACACCAGTGCCATGCCAGCGTCCCCGACAGGTGGCCCGACACTAGCAACTCCCAGCCAGCGTCTCCCCTAGCAGTGGCGCTGCCCCTACCGCAGCGCCCCTGACTAGCGCCCCCCACTGCGCTGCCCCTGACCAGCAGCCTCCCCCCATTGGTGAGTGCATTCCCATTCAAAATTCGGAGTTTGGGTATGAAATTTCATATACCTTTGATATGGCCATTGAAATTTTGGATGTATACCTTAATTTTGGATGTACAAAATTTTGTTGTTTTTGGATGTATAACTTAGTGGTTACTAGTGATCTAAACTATTCATCGCCACATTCTATATGACGGTGCTTTGGAGTTGGTAATTGGGGCTAGGCCATACCAATGAAGCTACTAACAATGGGGCTGTTGGGCATCAATTAGCAGTTAGCACTAGCTATATGTATGTATTAAAATGGTTCGGTTAGTAGACTTTGTTGAACTGATTTGAAATTGTTTCTGTTGGCTCTGTTGCTATATTGACAATCTAATCAGTCTTCTTTTTGTGGGCAAAATAGACATATTTCTAGCTATAAATTGACTTATAACAGTGAATCACATTTAATCAATATATGTGCATGCTAACGTGGTAAGGGTTCAAGGCTTAAGTCATTGAATCGATTAGTTTAGCCCATTTGTGATTGTGGTGAAGATCCTTATCTTCATCCAAACTCTAAAATTTGAGAGCACAATAAAATAATTCCTCTCTTTGAGGTAGAAGGCATAATTCATATGATGGATGGCTTAAACTTGTTTAGTATCATCTTGTTTATCTCATGTTGGTTGTTTGTGGATTATGTATTCTCATGTATATACTTAGAAGGAATAATGAATAAAATCTTGCTCTTATACTCAAATCTTTTCCAACATTTATTATTCCTATACTACAAATATAGTGGACAAACCATATGCCCATATAATTTTTTGCAAGAAAGGAGAACTCTGCGGCTTCTTTTCTTTTTTTGCAAAACTCTGTGATTGCTTTTATCTTGCTTAAGATAAGAAGAAACTATGATCTTTGCTTAAGATAAGAAGAAAAAGAATGGCGACAAGAGTTACGATGTTTTCGACTTAGCGATGAATCATCCTATGATCAAATTTAACCATGTCTTTCTAGTCCTGAAATGGAAACTATATATGTAGGAGTTTTACAAGGAAATGGGGCCTTGTGGTTAGGCATGTTTGTGTTAGCCAATCTTATGTTGTCCTAGACACTAGTAGTATTTCATTGTGCATGCCAAAATCCTAATTATATGACCCAAAAATAAATACAATTTGACTTCAAAAGCTTGATGCTATAGAATGACAACTAGAATTGTTTCTTGATAATTCTATAGTTCTTGAAACAAGAATGAGAATATACTCCTCTTTTTATAGTCTGGACAGGAAATATCATAAGACTCTTATTTAAAATGCATCTTCAGGGCTACATGTTAGTCTTTGGAAGTATTCCAGTCACTTTGTTGCCTTAACAAATAACATTAGGAAAATAGCAGGGACTAACAAAGAATTAATTATTTTGGACCAATGCTATGCCTACGATATCACCTAAATGCTAGACCTGTCACTCCATTACTAGCATCTTATCTCTTACCCTTGTCATGTTACAACTATTCCTCTTTTCTAGAATCAACAATTAAATGTGTATAAGAAAATAGAATGACCTAATTAAATTTAAGTCATATAGAGCTAATATCGAAATATTCATGAAGTCAAAATCTTATTAGTTGATAAAAGATCTAATTTGGATTGAATTTATAAATCCTGTTAGCAAAATAACCTTAAGTATTATGATTTCTAACCCACATCAACATTTCTTGTGGAAATGTAGTTCTTATGGAGCGCAATCCCGAGCCTGTAATGGAGGAGACTTCCAAACCGAGCCCGAGTCGGTATCTTAACATTGAGCCAATCACCAAAGATGCCGAGGTCTCCACCGCTACTGCAGATGATGCTCCCGTTGCAAGACGTCGAGGCCGAGGGAAAACTAATAAGCCTGAAAGCCGGTATACCATCTCAGAGATCTCAGATGCTGGTGCCCCTGTTGCACCACGAAAGTCAGCAACTAAATACAGGTCCACATGCGGGTACATCATAAGGGATAAAGTGTCAATCATCTATTTGGATTGGCACAAAGTTCCCCGCACCACCAAAGAGGATCTATGAACAGAACTCAAAGAAACATTTGAATTCCCCGAAGAAGCTGAAGAGCTCATGCATCACGATGCGTTGATGACTATGGATGCGGCATGGAGGAACTTCAAGGCGATGCTGAATACAAACTATGTGAAGAAAACCGGTCAGCCATCAGAGACTATCCAAAATTAGAGCCATATTGGGATGAGTTTGTGGCGATGAAGCAAGATATAGCGGCAACGAAGTCCAGTGAGGACCACATAAACATTGCAAGGAGGAATACTCACCCCCACAAACTAGGCATGAGTGGGTACACCGGTAAAATTCCTTAGTGGGAGAGGCAGGAATTAGATGCGGTCTGATTGACTAGCGCAAGTCCCTTGACTGGACTACGAGACTGAGTCAAGCATTACGTGCTAGCGAGGGCATCTATCACGTCTGGTGGGGCCCTATCATTCAAAAGCAGCAATGATGAAGTAATGTCCTAAACAGTTCAGCAGCTAGCCAAGGAAATTTCCACTCAAACAGGGAGAAAGACAAACTAACGACGACCCTGGGAAACAAAGAGCACCCTAGTCAGACACGAGGAATTGGGGTCAAGGTTCCCTGGAAGATGGAATTCCAAGAGCACGGAGAATCTTATAGGAGTGGGAAGAGAGCCAAAGAAGAGCGTGCTGAAAAAGAATTGGAAAAGATGAAGGAAAGGGTTCTCCAAAAACTACAAGGCACCATACAAGAACAAGTTCAACAACAAATACAAGAAGCCATGCATCAGTCGCAAGTCCACAACATTCTCTCTAGCCCTACGAATTGTCGTAGCAGTTGCGCTTCCACGCCATTGGTAGAACTGGATAACACCTATTATCCTATGGATGACATAAAGACTCCACACCATTCTAGCTCAACGTGCCCGTCATGAACATATTCTTGCAAGCTGGTACAGGAATAGCTTATCCATGCCAAGAAGGGGGTGTTTTGCACAACTCCCCGATAGCGCCAGGTTATACAAAGGTCCAGGTGGACACGATACTTCCACAGTTTGCCAACATCGCGTTGAAAATTCCCTGCAATGACGAGGTTACAACTCTAGGAAGTGTCGTCCACTCATTCATCCAGTGGCGCAAGCGTGACATCGCCTTGGACCATGTAGTGCTTGCCTCTCCTGCAATAGAACTCGCA
Source organism: Guadua angustifolia (assembly GCA_036346375.1). Lineage (NCBI taxonomy): Eukaryota > Viridiplantae > Streptophyta > Magnoliopsida > Poales > Poaceae > Guadua > Guadua angustifolia. The sequence goes on from CM070520.1 coordinate 33,055,631, forward strand.
CTACCTTTGTAATATTGCGAAACCTTGCTCCAATTTTGGGCTTTCCTCCGTGTGATCTGGGGCTTGTCTGGCAGGTAATCTTAGAGGTGGTTGGTCCATCTGGGAGGATTAGGAGTCGCAAGTGCTCGCCGACTTCGTGGTCGAGCAGACGTCGCAGCCCGCTCCCGAGCTTCAGGTCGAGGAGGAGAAGCCCTGGGTCATGTTCTTCGATGGCTCAAGGTCCTTCAAGCGCTCGGGGGCTGGGATCCTTATCCTTACCCCGCGCGGCGACCAGTTGAGGTGCGTGGTTCGTTTCGGGTTTCCAGCGACTAGGAAAGGTGAGCTTCTACAACTTTATAAAATTCGAAGATCAAACTCAATCGTATTTGGAAGATATAAAATTAACAAAGTGCTAAACAGTAGGATATACTATCTTTTACTGTTAAGAAAATAATATTTTACTTTGAAAAATTCTCAAAAATTACCACATGTAGGAAAGGTGAGATTCTACAACCCTATAAAATTTGCAGCCCAAACTCAATTGCATTTGAAAGATATAAAAATAATAAAGTGTCAAATAGCAGGATATACTGTTTTTACAATCAAGAAAACAATACTTTACTACTTATTACTCAATGTGTTACTATATCCTATATAAAGTAAAGATTATAGTGTAAAATATATGAAAACCATATGTACAACTTTTCAAAAAATTACCATATGTAGGGGAGGTGAGCTTCTACAACCCTGCAAAAATTGAAGACCAAATTCAATCGTATTTGAAAGATATGAAATTGACAAAGCACTAAATAGTGAAAAATAGTTAGTTTGCCAAATTTGTCTTTTTCATATCTTTCAATTGATATTGATTTTGGTTTTCAAATTTTACAAAGTTATATAGTCATATCTCCCCTATGAATATAATTTTTTGAGAATTTTTAAAAACTTGTACAGATGGTTTTCATGAATAAAAATTTAGTTTTGTTTATAGGACTTGTAGTGAAATGTTTGAAAAATTATCAAAAATTACCACATGTAGAGGTGAGCTTATACAACGCTGTAAAATTTTAAGACCAAACTCAATCGCATTTGAAAGATACGAAATTGATAATGTGCTAAACAACAGGATATGCTGTCTTTTACTTTCAAGAAAATAATATTTTACTTTGAAAAATTCTCAAAAAATTACCACACGTAGGGGAGGTGAGCTTCTACAATGCTATAAAATTTGAAGAACAAACTCAATCACAGTTAAAAGATATAAAAATGATAAAGTGTTAAACAGTAGGTTATACTGTTTTTTACTGTAAAAAAATAACATTTTACCGCCTATTACTCAATGTGTTACTATATCTTATATAAAGCAGTTTTACAGTGTAAAATCTATGAAAATCATATGTATAAGTTTTTAAAATCACAAAAATTATCATATGTAGGAGAGGTGAGTTTCTACAACCCTGCAAAATTTAAAGACCAAACTCAATCATATTTGAAAGATATGAAATTGACAAAGCACTAAACAGAGAAAAATCACTAGTCAGCCGAATTTGTCTTTTTCATATCTTTCAGCTATTATTGATTTTAGTCTTCAAATTTTCAAGATTGTATAATCTCATCTCCTCTATGTATGATAATTTTTTGAGAATTTTTGAAAACTTTACATTTGGTTTTCATAAATAAGAATTTAGTTCTCTTTGTCGGACCTGTAGTAAAATATTTGAAAATTCTCAAAAAAATTACCACACATAGGAGAGGTGAGCTTCTAAAACTCTATAAAATTTAAAGATCAAACCCAATCACATTTGAAAGATATAAAATTAACAAAGTGCTAAGCAGTAGGATATCTTTGTTTTTTATTGTCAAGAAAATAATATTTTATTGTCTATTTGTCAATGTGTTACTATATCTGTGTAAAGTTGCTATGTAACACTTTGTTTCAATTAACATCTGGTGTAATAACTCATAATATATCATTTGTTTGAATAATAAAATATAACATATCAATGTTTTCTAAAGTTCACGACAAATACATGTATATATTTTCAAAAATTCGCAAAAAAATTACCATACGTAGAGGATGTGAGATTCTACAATCCTAAAAAATTTTAAGACCAAAATCATTCTCATTTGAAAGTTATGGATAAATTTTTAAAAAATTATGTACAAATAAGAAGTAGCATTTATTAGTCAATTACTAGTTCGGATACGGTTTGTGTTTTGCCACATAGCAGATAGTCACTGGAACAGTTCCTTGTATTGAGTGCTGTGATAAGTGGCTCAGTCGGTACGTGTTAAATGGCTAGGGAGTAGAATAGGCTATTCTACACGCAGTTGTAGTGTGTGTATATATGTATGGCAACATATCCTGTACACACAGGGGTTTTCGTGTACACATCGTGCACACCAACTAATAAAAGTCATGAAAAATTCTGAAAAAAAATTGTAGATGTACTTCATAGATTACTCTATCTATGTACAAAACTGTAGATTCAAATTCATTATATATCAAAAGTTACAAAAAAGAGAAAATTCTGACAAGTTTAAAAAGTTCAAACTTGTCAAAATTTTCTTTTTTTGTAAATCTTGATATATAATGAATTTGATCTTGAAACTTTATACATAGGTAGAGTAATCTATGAAGTACATCTACAATTTGTTTCAGAATTTTCATGATTTTTATTTGTTGGTGTGCAGTGTACAGAATGAACCCCTGTGCACATATATTGTACATATATGCACACACACACACACACATATATATATATGGGGCATCATGATTTTAAATGCGCGGATTTAACTATATTTGAATATATTTTTCAAAAAATTCAATTTTAGAGTATATACCCATTTATAACAATTCAAATAAAACATACACCTTTGAAAAAATATACTCGAATTCAAAGATTTTGAATGAGTTTGGATCACATGCTTTGTTGATTTATATATATAATTAGCACATACCTACAACCAAACTATTATTAATAAGTGAAACTCTAGTTTAAATTTTAGTTCAAACTTGTTTGAACTAGTTAGTAAACTAGTTAAACTCAGCATCCTAAAATTTTAAAAAAAAATTCGCATGAAAATATCCTTTTTAGATCATGATGCCCAGACACCATGGTGTTCTAGGTAATTATACTATATATATGTGAGAAGCCGAAATAGGGCACCATGATGCCTGAGCTCTATGATTTCAAATGCGCGAATTTAAAATATTTTAAAAAATTTCACATGAAAATACATGGAGAAAATATCTTTTTTAAGATCATGGTGCCCAGACACCATAGTGTCCTAGATAATTATACTATATATGTGTGTATATATACATGTATATATATGTATTTATGTGAAAAATACACAAGTACACACAGCGTTCAATGACCCGAAAGCGTCGAGCTTTCCTAGTTACTAGTTGCCCTTGTCTGTATAAAGAGGTCTATCTCTGATTCTCTTCTCACACCAAGACACACATAAAAGCTAGCCATAGACACACGCCTAGTCAGTGAGATTGGCCGGAGAGCGCGGCAATGGACGAGTCATGGAGGTGCACGATGGGATCGGTGCTGCCACGGCGGCGGTCGTCGGACCAGCATGCCGGCGGCCACCAAAGCCTCGCCCCCGACGACTTCCGTGACGTGTTCGGCGGGCCGCCGCGCACGGTGCTCCTCCGCAGCTTCTACGGCGAGGCCGTCGACTACCACTCCCCGACGGGCCACAGCCAGTACCCGTCCTACGGCGGATCAGAAGCCTTCTGCCGCCGGCCGTACGTCGACGACCGGGGCCAGCTGGCGCCCGCGGCCGTGCCCACCGAGGAGGGCTTCTTTGACGATATCTTCGGCGCCCATCACATGAGGTCGAGATCAAGGTCGAAGTCAACGAAGTCGTCGTCGGTGGTCAGCTCCGAGGAGTTCGGCGCCGCCTTCTGCCGGCTGACGGCCTCCGGCAGCCGCGGCGACGCCACGCTCCCCTCCTTCGCATCTAAACTCAGGTAAAAGTTACTCAACATTTGCGCCTGACACATGCCTGGAGCATTTGGATTTGGACCACAATACTTCACGTGAAGCACATGCATATTGTTCATCACAAATGGCAAATCACATGTACTACGTACGTACATCGATCGTTGATGATGCAAGTAACATTGATCGATCATGGCGTCATTTTTCAGGCCGATAGCGATTCCATCGCGCCGGTACGACTCGTCGCCGCCGTCGACGTTGTCGACGAGACGGGAGTACAAGAGCAGCTTCACGTGCTCGACGGCCGCGTACCCGGCGTCCCGCTACTACTACGGCGGCGACTTCAAGGGCGGCAGGACGAATCACAGCAGCGCGGCGAGCAGCAGTGCCGCCGAGAGCTCGGCAGCGCAGCACCACCGCGCGAGCAGCGGCTTCTGCTGCTTCACGTCGAACCCGGAGACCACCAGCCACGAGCCCAGCTTCCGGCGGACCCGCGGCAGGGCGCGGTCGCCGGCCCCCGAAGACGATACCGGCACCGAGTGCTCTCGCTTTGACTACGGGTACTACTACTCGCCGCCGTCGACCGCGTCTTCATCGGTGTTCGGCAACACGCTCCCAAGGACGCGGCGGCTGCTGGAGGGGGTCGTTATGGAGGTGAGGGAGCGGGCGCCGTTGCTGATGGACGACGGCGACATTGACAGCGTAGGCGCCGCTGCTGTGGACGAGGCGATCGCATGGGCGAAGGAGAGATTCCGCAACCAAACGAAGTAACGGACGGTCCGGATTAGGCCTCAAAGTCGACTCAGCAACGTCCAGTTTTGATCCATCGATTCACCGTGTGCGTTTGTAATTACGCTACATTCTAGTTTAGGTGCCCAGTGATGATGATGTTCTGAGATCAATATTTTCCAGTGATGACAATGCTTTATTATGGAAAATTGAACACATTCCAGTTTGCAAATCAGACCGAATGTAAGAATGCAAGCTTTCAGAATGTGGTAAGATTGAGCGAGATATAGAGGTTCAGTTCAAGAAACGAAAGGAAAACATGACATAAATTACGGAAGGGGCCAACAGATGCAATATCGTGCTTTCTTCGCAGCAGCCGATTCCTTTCTCTCATATATTTTGCTCCACACTTCCATTTATATGGCTACAGTCCGGTATTCATTGCAGTCGGTGATACTAATACACAGATTTCGCTGCCTCTTGTAACTAAAAACACTATAGCTGCGATTGGGGTAATCCTGAAGAAATGCTGATCCGTTCTTGTGATCCTAAATCTCATCAATGTTACAGAAAACTTGTGCAATGAAAAGAATGAAGTGACTGAAGTGTACAAAATTTTCCAAGTGGAATACTGTGGAACACCTGTGGCGAAGTTCAGACTAATCTTCACCTAGCGAATGTTAACTCTTGCTATTTTGTCCTCGTGATGACTCTGTGTGTGATATCAATAAGAGCACGCCTTGAAGTTAGAACTTCTTCGTCGTCGCTATCTGGCAGAGATTCTATGGCTTTGATTGCACGGTTAGCGTGTTCTTGTGCAAGCTCTTTTGTCCTTTCAATCCCACGGCTCTTCTGGAGGTAGTCAAGGGCCTGTAATTTGCAAAAGCATGGACCATTAAGTTAAAGCGGTTTTTGTCCCACCAATTGTTCACCATGCAATGCGGACATGAACCATATGATGACTAACAGGTAGAAACATTTGGTGATAGCAACAGCATGACAGTTGAAGTCGAATATATCATGTTCCTCAGTTTCCTAGTATAATATTAACTGTAGATCATCTGAACACCAGCAGCATTAGAAATCAAAAGTGCTGGTCGTATAATATCATGTTCCTCAGTTTCCTAGTATAATATTAACTGTAGATCATCTGAACACCAGCAGCATTAGAAATCAAAAGTGCTGGTCGTATGATTAAATTATAAAATCATGAAATACAGATTTATCTTTGTGGAAAACCATTCTTTTACCCTGTCCAAGTGTCCTGTTCTAGTGTCTAGCAACATGGCCTTTATGCATCAATAGCATGACGAGCATCTCTGCCATGAGGAGCGAAATTACAAACCGTGTGAAAATGTTTGCCTTTACCCTATAAGTAGAATGAACAATGAGAAAGACGGTACCGATTCTCAGCCTACAATTTACTCACAAGCTCAACATTTGCAGGGTTGTCAAAACCCCGGTCAACAACTTCATGTAGTTGTGGGAATTCTTCCATCGCATATAACATTGGGGCAGTAATGATTCCCTGCATCATGTAACAGACCATAAAAAGAAATTAGTATTTTCACGTTAATACAAGAGCTCTTTCTCAACAACCTTTCACATCTAATTTCGCTAGCTTTACAAGGTAAAAAAAATGCTTGGTTGTTGCTTGTTTACAAGGCAAAAAAAAAAAAAAACTTATAAGCAATAGGGTTCCTTCTTATCTAAGTTAACAATAATACAGTCTATATAGTTCTGATTTGAAGTTAATAGGTCGAGAAAGGCTGAGAGGAGACAAAATTCAGCAGCTGACAATGTCACATATACAAAAGCAATACTCATGTCAAATTCCAAATTCAAGTCTTTCTTGTGAGGTGTTCTCTCTTTCATGAGGGTGGCAAGTTTAACTGTTCAATACAGCAACTAACACAACACAGAAACAAGAAGCAATCTATGCTTATTAAGTTATTAGCAAACGCAACATTGTTGTCAGCCAGCAAAATTTTATATATATCTCCCCTAATGAAGGCTACTAAAAGAATATATTAAAGACTTACTATTCTAAGTAGTTGGAAGTTAAATGGATATTTCAGATGATAGGCTGGGGAAATCAAATATAATCCAAACAAGGGGATAGCTATTATTACATAACGAATGTCAGATAATGAACCCTTCCCAAGTGATGCAGAGGTGCCTGTGAAATCAAGAACATCGTCGATCAACTGGAAGGCTAGACCCTGCATGGACACCGAGTTGATAAGTTGCTACTAGGTGGCTTAGAAGGAAATCGAGTTCCAAAAAAGATGGAAATTGTACAATGTTTCACAAACCAGGTTTTGACCATATTCATATGCAAGCATTGAGACCTCAGCAGTGTGCCCTGCAAGAATAGCTACAGCCTTGCAACTATTTGATATCAGAGATGCTGTTTTGTAGTATGTCTTCTCCAAGTAGTATTCCATACTGCACATTTTTCAAAATCATATTAACCAGCAAACGAAGGCATCGAATTAAATGGAGAAAATAAAGTAAATAAAGAAGTAAACATGTGTAAGCATTTCACACTGCATCTAATTTTAGATATTAGATGTGACTGGAGAAATTAAACTCATCATAAAGAGAAATATTTAACCTTCGCCGTTGCTCTCTGCTTGTTGATATCTGCATAGTTTCACCAGTAACAAGATGTTCTACAGCAGTCGCCATTAGAGATACCACCTGCACAAAGAAGGTTGATCAATTGGTAGTTTGGTCCTATAGAAGACTTGCAAGAAGAGAGCAGGCTAATACTGCAATCACATGGGACAATTATCCAGAACTACAACATGAGCTCAGTTAGGAAATGCTGTTAAGAAATACACTTCCAGACAATATTGTTAGTGATAAACCATTATAATGCATACGAATGGGGAAGGCCAAGAAATATGCTTCCCTAAGAAAGGATGCTAACAATCTAGAATTACAACATGAGCTTAGCTAGGAAATTCTAATAAGGAAATAATAATTATGTCCAGTGCAAACAACAAATGCTACAAGAACAAACTTGTTTTGACATTGATGTTTATAAAATATTTTATATACCAAGGAAATAGCCTTATAGATCAGAACAAGTACCATGTATGAGAGAGATCCAGACAGGGGAAAGAATTGACCCTAGAAAATAAGTACAACATTGTCTTGAAGACCGCTGCAAATAAAGAAATAAAAAATATTCATGTACCTCTGTATTCCCAAGTGCTGCTAGTGCCACACATGCTCTAGACAGAAGGAAGTCACCAGCCAGAACAGAAAGCTGCAAGTGTGACAAATCGACGAATACCGATGTCAATATATTTCAATAATAGTACCTCTTGAGAACAATTTGTTAGTAATGATGTCCCAGAAAGGCAGCAACTTCAGAAAAGCGCTTAGGTAACTTCAGCCAAAAAAAAAGAAGGCTAATCTACTGTTCAAAAACTTCAATTTCTGCACGTCAACTTCAAAGCGTGCCTATGTTAACTTGGAATAAAATCAGTGTTTTAAAGTCGCGCGACTAGTCGCGACTAGTTGCCGACTAGTCGACAAGTCGGTATTCCAGACCTAGTCGCTTCCACCGACTCGACTAGTTGTGCTAGTCGCTCGGCTAGCCGACTAGTCGGCGGCTAGCCGGAACAGGGAAGTCGTCCGACTGGGCCATATTAGGCTAAAGCCCAAACTGAGGAGGGGTGAGGAGTGAAGAAGCACCAGACCGTGACTACCAAAGGGAGCCAGGACCGAAGAAAGGAAGAAACCCTACTTTGCTATGCCGCCGCCACCGGAGCTTCATCGCCGGACGCCACCACGCAGGTACATTTCATCTTCCCTACTCCTCTCAGTCTCTTCACGGTGGGAGCAGAGCCTCAAGCCTTGTGGCAGAGGGCGGCGCGGAGGAGGAGGCAGGCGGAGGTGGGTGGAGGCAGATGAGGCGGAGGAAGGGGCATTGGCGGAGGAGGAGCCGGCGAGGCGGAGGAGTGGGCGGAGGAGCCAGCGAGGCGGAGGAAGGAGCCGGCGATAGTTATCCCAGTGCCCTGCTACTGCTTTGCTTCGCTAGTTATCCCGCTGCTACTGCTTTGCTTCGCTAGTTATCCCGCTACTACTGCTTTGCTTCGAATCCTGCTACTGCTATCCCTTCCCTGGTTTGCTAGTTGATTACAGAGTAATAGCACTGATTATCCTTCTCTTGCACTCCACAGGTACAAATGGCAGCCGGTCACCAAGTGTCTCAACAAATGGTCACAGCGGTTGAGCAGTATGATCCATCCAAGGATCCCAAGTGGAGGCCATCTAAGTCAAAGGATCCAGCTTGGAAGTATGCATTCTGGCCTGTTTTAGAGAAGAAGGATCTCCTCCAATGTATGCTGTGCAACAAGCAAAGTCTATGCCGAAGTGGCAAGAATGAAGCGACACCTTGGTGGGGGTTTCAGTGATGTAGAGAAGTGTCCCAAAGCTACAACAGAAATCAGAAAAGAGATGCATGACTTCTTGAAGAGCAATTCAAGGAAGTTCAAAGCCATGGAGCTAGATCTTGATGAAGGGGGTGGGGTGAAACAGAAAGTGGAGCCAAATGTGAGACCGTGCAACAAGAAGGAGGAAGTTCCAGGGGATCATCATCTTTAAAAAGAAAGGAACCAGTGCCTTCTTTTCAAGTTTCTGGTCCGCCCACTAAGAAGCCGATTGTTGATATGATTCAAAGAGCGCCGTAAGAGGTTGTTTTGAGAGACATAGCTCGGGCACTTCTCAACCTACACTTGAGCATTGCACTAAAAAGTCAAAGGAGCAAAAGCAAATTGTGGATGATCATGTAGCTAACTTTATATATGAGAATTGCATACCACTCAATGTTATCAATTCAAGAATTTGGGAGGTTCTACTTGAGTCCATAGGGCGATATATACAGGTATAGATCACCTACCTACCATGAGGTGAGGTGCCATTGCTAGAGAGGGCAAAGTCCAAGGCAGATGAAGTGAAGGACAAGCATAAGTTGGCATGGCAAGAGTATGGATGCACACTCATGTCAGATGGGTGGACCGATATGAAAAGGCGACACTTGATAAATTATCTTGTGAATAGTCCAGAAGGTACCTTCTTCTTGGGGTCATCTAATGTTTCTTCAGAATCGCTTAATGTTAGAATATATTTCTGTTTATATTCTTGCCTTGTATAGAGATACTTTCCTCAGGATATATCTCTGATTTATCTGTACCATATATAGCCTTCTTTGTCCATACTTAGGGATACTTGCTATAGATAAGATGTACACTCAGTATATATATTGGGCTTTGCCTATCAATGAGAATCATCTAATTCTCTCCGAATATCTCTTTCAACATGGTATCGACGCCTAGGTCATCTCCTAGCTCTGCGCCACCTCACTCGCCTCCCCTTTGGCCGCTGGCCTCCTACCCACCCGGCGTCGCCACTGCGCCTTGCCTTCTCCACTGGCGTCGTCGCCTTTTTTCTCCCCACATCGCCTCGCTTTTCCCTTGGTCATGGCGGACCTCACTGCTCCGCCGCCAAGCAATCAATCTTTGTTGGTGCTCACGTGCCGTTCTTCCCTACAATCCTCACAACCCTGCCGCCGCCCTCTCCACCATAAATGTGCGCACGCACATCCCCTTTTCTCTTCAACTCGATCCACCCAACTACTCCCGGTGGCGCGAACTTTTCGAACTTCTTATCGGCAAGTTCGGCGCCTCCACCACCTCACCCAGATGCCCCCTCCTCCCGATGGCACTGGACCACCCTGCACATGGCGGTTAAGTCCTCGCTTTACACCTCCTCTCGAGGAAATTCTCGGCATTGTTCTCCATCGTGGTGCTTTGGCGCCTCATATGGGAGAGTTTGGAGGGCTTGTTCATGACAACAGACCTCTCGCGCCTTGTCCTCGGCCGAATTCCGTAATTTGGCTCAAGGGACCTCTCCATTCTCGCCTACTCCCAGCGCCTCAAGACCTCGCCGATGCCCTCGCAGACATCGGCCAACCCGTTCGTGATGACACCGGTCCTCACCTCCAGCCGTGGATTGGTGGCAACTTCCGCAACATCACCACCATTATCAAAGCGAAGGATCCTCCCTCTTTTTGGCGGCCGTTCAATCTTGCTCTGGAGGAGGCTGACCTCAAAATAAAGCGACAAGCTGATGGGACTCTTGTCCTCTACTCAACAAACACCAAGTCTTCGTCAGTGGGTGGCAAAGAAGCAGCGCCTCCAACTCTCGCTACAAAGGCAAGGGCAAGGGCAAGGGCAAGGGTCGCTATCCTCCCAACCCAACGCCTGCCATCCCCATGGGTTTCAACCCATACACCCACAGACGTTCGGTGTGGCTGTTCACGCTTCAGCAGCAAGCATCCTTGGTCCTTGTCCTCAGCATGACAGATGCGCTCGGATGCCGTCTCCGTGGCGTCGGCTCGGCACCATTGCCTACTATAAAGACACCGCCATCCGCTCCCACGCTGCCCTACCGGCGCCCCATCTTGGGATCGAGACTTCCACTAATTGAGCCATGAATGCCATGACCATGCGGCAGACCCTTCCACGTGGTACATGGACTCGGCGCCTCCTCTCACCTCATGCGCCGACCGGATCTCGCGCTCGAACCGTGATTCACAGGTGCAATAGTTGAGCGATCTCTACCGTTCTATCCAGTAGCGCCCGATCAAGCATCATGCATTAAATCGCTCCTTCTCCTACCGGCATTCTTTGGCATCAGCGGTTGGGGCATCTGGCGACCATGTCTCTCCCGATCTTCAAGCATGGTACGCCATTCCTTTAGCTTCCAATAAAATTGTACCTCATACATGTCATGCTTGTCAACTAGGAAAACATGTTCGCCTTCCTTTTCTACATCTCTGTCGGGACAAATAAACCCTTTGAGTTGCTTCATTGTGATTTATGGACATCACCTATTTCTAGCATCTCGGTTTTAAGTATTATCTCGTTTGTTTGGATGATTTTACTCATTACCTCTGGACATTCCCCTAAAACACAAGTCGACACCTTCTCCACCCTCAAGACCTTTCACACTTATGTCGCCACTCAATTTTCTTCCACCATCAAAAGTCTTGATGTGATAATGGCATGAATTCTTAACACCACTACTCGCAATTTCTTTTTGCAACACGGCATCCATCTTCGCCTTTCTGTCCATACACCTCTCCTCAAGCGGAAAGCCAGAGCAGATCATCCATTCCACCAATAACATCATACGCACCTCCTCATTCAAGCCTCCATGCCCCTCATATTGGGTGAAGCCCTCAACACCGCCACATACCTTCTCAATCGCCTACCCACTTCCACTCTCGCCAACCTCACCCCATACCAAGCCCTGTTTCATTCCCTACTGTTATGACAATCTTGGGTTTTCGGTTGTTGGTGTTACCCCAATCTTTCGCCACCATACCACACAAACTTGCTCGCGCTCCGAAAGTCGTCTTTTTGGGTTATCCTGACAATCACAAAGGCTTCCGCTGTTTGGACTTAACCTCCAACCGTATCATCCACTCCCGGCATGTCATTTTTGATGAACTCACCTTTCCTTTTGCCCGCAGTTCCACTCCCCACCCGGTTGGCTACTCGTTTTTAGATGCAGATGCAGGTGCTCCTCTCCATTGGTTGCGACCTGCGGCTTGTTCGAGCCTGTTGCGGCTCCTCCTCTGACAACCGCCATCTTCGCCGATGCGAAGAAGGTTTGACGTTACTATTTCGCGTTGCAGGTTTAGCTGATTCTTCAACTTCACCGCCGCCATCGCCTTGCCTCCTCTCCGGCCGTTGTTGCTCGCTGCGAGGGGATGCGGCGCTTCTTCTTTGCCTCAACCCCTCCAGACCAGCCGTCTGGTATGTGTACATCTTGCCCCCTGTTCTCTCTTTGGACCACCGCTTCATACGCAAGCATCAACATCGATGGAGTCGTCCCATCCCATGACTACCAGAGCAAGGATGGCACTCTTCCTCCTCTGTTTTTGGTGACCGCCACTACCTCGGCGCCATCTCTCGAGCAAGACATCTGAGGCCCTCAATGATCCCATTGGAGAATTGCCATGGTTGATGAGTTCACGCCCTTGTCGACAACAATACATGGGATTTGGTGCCTCCACCCTCACGCCAACATCGTCTCCGGTAAATGGATCTACAAACACAAGTTCAACTCCGACGGCTCCTTTCTCGCTACAAAGCTCGTTGGGTCCTCAGGGTTTTCAACAACCGGCGTCGACTATGATGAGACTTTCGGTCGATGGTGAAGCCTACCACCATCCGCAGACCGTTACATCCATCGCGTCACCATGGATTGGCCCATCCGATACTCGGCGTCAAGAATGCTTTTCTCAGCAGCACCCTCATTTGAGACGGTCTCGCTCGGCAACCACGTGTTTTGTTGACCACGACAAGCCCTCTCATGTGTCGCCTCAACAAATCATTGTATGGCCTCAAACAAGCACCCCGTGCTTGGTGCGATCGATTCATTCTTTCATCATCGCAACGGCTTCACCAACACCGAAGTCGGATACTTCTTTGTTTGTCTACTCCAAGGGCACCGAAGCGGGCTTTCCTCCAATATGTTGATGACATCGTGCTCACGGCTTCTACTCCGGCTTTTCTTGAGCTCGTTGTTGCCCTGCTGCATCATGAGTTCGCCATGAGTGATCTTGGCCCCCTCCACTACTTCCTCGGCGTCACTGCTTCCCGTTCTCCTCACGGGCTTTTTTCGACATAAGACAAATCTGTTCTTGAGATTCTTCAACGCAGCAAGATGATTTAATCGCAACCCTTCCGCAACTCCTATCGAGGCTCGCTCCAAGCTCTCCATTCTTTGGTGGAGCAGGTGCCCAATCCGACCCTCTACAGGAGTCTCGTTGGCGCTTTGCAATACCTCACCTTCACTCGCCCCGATATTGCTCACGCCGTGCAGCAGGTTTGTCTCCATATGCATGATCCGCGCGACCACCACTTCCAGTTGGTCAAACGGATTTTCGCGTTATCAAGGTACCCTCCACTTTGGTCTTCAACTTCATCGCGCCCGATCCACGAGCTTGTTGTCTACGGATCTTGATCGGGGCATTTGCCGCCATTTCGCATAAGTCTACCTCCCGCTATTCGTCTTCCTCGCTCCAACCTTCTCTCTGGTCCTCAGCGGCAACACACCTTGTTTCCGTTCGGTAGCCGGCAAAGTCCGAGGAGTCGCCAATGGTGTGGCCGAGGCATGTTGGCTTCGTCAACTCTTACTTGATCTTGGGCATCCTTTGCGCAAGACAACCGTCTTCTACTGCGATAATGTCAGTGCTATCTACCTCTCCACCAACCCGGTTCAACACCAACGCACAAAACATATCGAGATTGATCTTCACTTTGTGCGCGAGCGTGTTGCTCTTGGAGATGTTCGTGTTCTTCATGTTCAAGCGGATCAACGATCTGTACCGACATCTTCACCAAGGGCCTTCTACTCTTGTCTTCAAAGTTCGCTCCGAGCCTCAACGTCGCGATGCTCCGGTTAAGATCATGTGGGTCATTAGAATATATTTCTGTTTATATTCTTGCCTTGTATAGAGATACTTTCCTCAGGATATATCTCTGATTTATCTGTACCATATATAGCCTTCTTGTCCATACTTAGGGATACTTGCTATAGATAAGATGTACACTCTGTATTATATATTGGGCTTTGCCCTATCAATGAGAATCATCTAATTCTCTCCAGAATATCTCTTTCAACACTTAATGCGAAATTGGTAGCAAAGTTGTTGGAGGAGCAAATTGATGCCATTGGGAAGGAATTTGTGGTTCAAGTTGTCACAGACAATGGATCCAATTACAAAGGCGTGGGTAGGATGCTTATGGACGAGATTCCTACCTTGTTTTGGGCGCCTTTGTGCTTATTTAACGCTTGGATCTTATCTTTGGAGGACATTGGGAAGATAAATGAGTTTAGTGGTTGCATTGCTAAAGCAAAGAGGATCACAAGGTTTATCTATGGGCATGGAAGGATTCTCGACTTGATGAGGAGCAAGACAAATGGTAGAGATCTTGTGAGGCTGCGACCAATTGCTTTTATGACATCCTTCCTTACATTGGCAAGCATGTGGAACAACGGCAAGGGCTGAAAGCCCTCTTTGTTAGTGATGGATGGTGTGAGAACAAATTGAAGAGCATGTATAGGAAAGGCGTCTGAAAAATATGTGTTGTCTCATGCTGTTTGTGGCGGTGGAGAATTGCATGAGAGCTTCCCAACCTCTTCTTATTGTCCCGAGAATTGCTTGATGGTGATGAGAGCCAAGCAATGCACGAAATATGGGCAGCCATGGACCTTGCAAAGAAGAACATAAAGGAGGCTTTGCAACATAAGGAAGGCTTAATGAATGAAGTGCTTGGCATTGTTGACAAGAGGTGCGATAGTCAAATGGAGCAAAATCTTTATGGGGCAGCACTATTTTTGAATCCAAATAAGTTCTTTTCCATTAGAGAGACCAATAGAAGACTTGCTACAAGGCTCGCTCGATGTTTAACAATGTGCTATGGAAGATGGAGGCCGATGAAGATGAACAAGCCAAGATAAGCAAGCAAGCCGATGATTATGGCTTTATTGAAGGTGATTGCTTCACCAAGAAAATGGCAATCAAAGAAAGAGACAACAAGAGTCCTTGTAAGTCGGATCTTTGAAGCTTATTCGGTTTTTTCTATCTTGTAATATTCGGTTTTTTCTATCTTGTAATCTTCTATTTTTAAAATTGTGATATGCTAATTTTTGTTGTAGTGCTTTGGTGGAGTGCATATGGCGGCCTTGCTTATGAGCTTCAATGTCTAGCAAAGAGAATCGTTGGCCTTTGTTGTTCGTCGTCCGGATGCGAGCGTAATTGAAGTACATTCTCTCATGTAAGTAACTCACACTTGTAAGTAACACACGCAAGTTGATTGGAGTTGCATTTGACATGCATTTGCATATTTGTGTGTGCAGATTCATACAAAAAAGAGAAACCGTCTAGAACACACTAGATTGAGCAAGTTGGTGTATGTTTCGTACAATCGAAGAATGACAAATAGGTTTCAAAAGCTACGCGACGAAGGCTCCAAAGGAAAGAAGGCTAACCCACTTATCCTAGAAGAATTTCAATGGGATAATGAATGGGTTGACATCAATGCCGAACCGGTTCATGAAGGTGCTACCGGTGATGAAATACTAACTTGGGCACACGTTGATGAAGCCGCTGGTGTTAGTGATGGTCTAACAGGTCGCAATTTTCCAAGGCAAGCTCATGGTGATGGTGCTTCCAAAGTCACCATGCTTAGTTATCGGCATGACAGTTAAAAAGAAGGAATGAAGCATTGGAGAAGGAGAAAGACATCATTGACACCACTATAGAGGAGGTTGCGGCTGATGATGACATAGACAGCGGAGATGATGATAACGAGGATTCTAGTGCAGGAGGAGGAAGTCATGAATTTCAATTGGATGATGATTTGGATGTTTAAGTTGCTATTTGCTATGTTGGACATGTAGTCTGTTGGACATGTTTAAGTTGCTATGTTGGACATGTAGTGCATTATGTTGGACGAGGAGGACATGTTTAAGTTTCTAATTTGCTATTTTGTTATGATGAACATGTCATATAGATTGTTGAACTTGCTTATGATTGGACTTACTAGACACTTAGCAACTTATTTACTTCATATTTTACTTGTTGTGCTAATTGAAAAGCTTGATACAATAATTTTAATTATTTGTCCAGCAGTGACCAATTCATTTTCTCATCATTTCGTGGTGTTGTTGCATGGGGAGATGCATGAATTGACAAACAAGCAACAAGCTATTTGCACAACTCCGTGTTCTTCACTTCTTCTCTACTTCTATGTTCTCTGTTTTTGGTATGCGGTATGTTGGTATATTTATAGAAAATTATAAAGTATAGTCATCGACTTGTATCGACTAGTCAGCACTAGTCTGACCTAGTCATGACTAGTCTACAAGTCGGTACCCTAGTGACTCGACTCGACTTTGCGACTCGCAAACCTTGAATAAAATCAACAAGTATTTCTTTGCCTTGTGCAGTGCTGCAGATCTATTTACTGGAAGGTAAAGCTTTTCATTGGGGTGGAACTACTAAAGCGATTTGTAGTTCTTAGTGCCATAGTGTCTTGCATGGGCAATTAGTGTGACATACTGATACCTTGTTGCCCATAATGCAATTCAACGAAGTGACACCACGCCTAGTGTCAAGATCGCCCGAACATCATCATGCGAAGGCTTGCGACTGTGGTAGATATTAGCTTGAGCTTTTTGAAAAGAAACAAACGAGTCTCAATCTGAAGGACAACCAGTATACTACATGAATCATTTCAGTTATCTCGGCAATGTTTTGCTGCCGCGTGCGGAGCTTATTTGCCAATGTACTGAAAACTCCACCATCTATTGATTCTGATAAGGGGAATTTCAGAGCTGATGCCATCAGCAACAAAACCTGCCAACAAAAATTACAACATTTAAAATGCAACGAATAACAAAGGGTAGGACAACAACCAAATAAGAAAACGATACTGTAAGCATGAATTTTTAATTAACAGAGATTGAGATGTTACCGTAGGTCGGAATCTTTTTCCCTCTGCTCCCACCTTAAAAAAGTACTCAGCAGCTGATGCCAATTTGGGGACCTACAAAAGCAAAAAAAAAAAAAACTTGGGCAAATTGGGGATCTTTGAAAATGACAAGGTGCTAACCATTTCGATCAATTAAACATCCAATCATACTGCCATCAGCAGCCTATACGAGAACTAAACAGAGAAACTTACATGAGCAGTATCAATTTGTTATTAGGCAACATATCGTGTGCACATAGGGCTTACCGGCCTGTGTGCACAGGATATGTTGCCTTGTTACTAACCTCAGCAGCCACCATAGATCGTAGCCTATTTGCAAGAAGTGACAGCTCATCAGCGACCAATTCAAATGGATCCTGCTGTTCCTGAAAGCAGGACAAATTTTTCATTCCTTAGACTGTCTTACCATGATGGGGCAATCATACATTACACTTTCCACTATTAGCTTTCATATGGAACAACAAAAAAACATTTTGAGTGATTATTCAGTAGTAGAATTAGATCAGCACAATCCATGATTCCTGACATAATAAATGAGAAAAACTCGCAAATTTCCATCTAAAATAAATTTTTCCTTCAGCTTCTATACAACAGAGCAAGAAATTGCTGACCACATGAAGAGAATAATTCACCAGGGGCTGGGAACATCAAACATAGTTTTCTCTGATAAAAAGGGGGAAAATCATTTTATTCAAGTTTCAAGAGTTACTTGTTATATGATTCAATTATAGGATCAATATATTTGGCTGCATAACAAGTGAATTGATCAATTAAAAATAGGACCCATTTAGCAGTTGCATTTCCATCTTCTTGTCGATTTGGTGATGGAGAAACTATGGATCTATAATAAGAAATAATTTGGGGCATTTAATATTCATGAGCCAGAGTTATTGAAGATTGGTATGAAACAAGAAGCCATTCAAGTGGCAGAGTGTATCAGCAAAAATGGTGTAATGGTATGAATGTGAGCTGTAAGAATGTTAATGCTACGCAATCATGTGGCAAATGAAGCACACAAGGAGCGGCCCATGTAGAAGAATAGCGTGTGGAATTAATAATTTGTTCCATAACAACCCATTTTTCAGATCTTTGTTCTGTTGCTACATACGTTTTCAGACCATGATCCTGTATACAGGTGGCAGGCACTCTAGCATGATCATTTTGTGTTTTGGCAAGTGTTGCTTGTACAATTTCTTTATTAAGCTGGGCTCTATACCTTTCTTTGACCAAAAAAAGTACAATGACTGAGATCATAACAAACTTAATGAGGAGCACAAAAGCCAATCATTACACAAATAAGTGTTCACCTACCTCAGTCCTCGAAACCCCATCCTGGCGAATCTGGTATTGGGCATCATGTAACCATCGCGAGCTCACGAAAGCAGCTCCTCTGCAATACATCACCTACTAATCCACACCAAAAGTACAGAACCTATCAGCATAACAGAAAGCTAATGCAATCTGTACAGTTCGGTAAGACGTGGTGACCTATCAATCAATCCCATTAAGGCTGACCAATTACTATTCCTGCCCTCCCTTAACTCTCTTTCACCTTTCGCAATGCAAGAACTATGCAACTGACTAACCAAACTCACCATCATCAGTAAGGGGAAATTAGTGCGATCACCGGCACTTTGCAACTACGATGCACGATTCCACTAGGTTTTCTTGCAGCGCTACACTAGTCGGCATAAACACAAACACATAGCAGGCAGCTCCGCCGCCGCCCGCACCGGTGGAATAGGAGCACCGCACCGCGGCACCAGAACCCACTTCAAGAACTGCCAAGGAGAGGAGGAAAATGGGGGAGGAGGAGACCTCGTTCCGAATCTGGGAGGGCGGCCAAGGGTGCCGCCCCAGGAGGGCCCCCGACGAGGAGAAGAGCCTCTGTGCCTGGGCAGCACCGCCAACGATGGTCCTGCCGCCCAGCGCGGCGACGCGCCGGGCGAGATCCCACCGCCATGACATCTCTCCCAAGATCGGGGGAGAAGGAGGTGGAGGCGGAGTTGAGGTGGAGGCGGAGTTGAGCTTGGATAAAAGGTCAGAACTCGGAAGAGATGGGACAGAAGAAGGCGGCTCCCGCGTGTTATTTATTAGGCGAATACTACCGTCCGGACATCCGATTTTTTTGTTTTCTTCGGACGCCTCTTGAAACATTTTTGTCTCTTTCTACAACATTTATTCTAACGCGCGTATAACATTTTTTTCAACGCTTGCAACATCCGTTTATCTGTAGCATTTGTCGAAGGAAAATGTTGCATGCGTTAAAAATGCTGCACACGCAGAAAAGAAATGTTACAGAGTGTTAGGACGTCCGATTCCTAGCAAAACCGTATTTATTATTATTATTTTTTTCGGGGTTAGAAAGCAGAAGCGTCATGCGCGGTGCGAGGGTGATACGTGGGAATTTTGAGCCGAGAGCCGGCCGGCCCGGCTCAAAGCGGGAAGAGCATAGAAATTTTTTCTATATTAGTAGATGTACTAGCAATAATAGCGTGCTACGCTGCGCCGTTTTGTAGAATCGATAGGACCTATCGGCGAATCCATAGGCTGCTATAAACCTTCGATTAAATATATGTTTTTTTAGAAAACGGAAAATTTGGTTGAATTTTCGATCTCCGTATTTTTTAAATAAAATGGGTCGGAGGACCATTGGCGAATCCATAAATTTGCTATAAACCTTTTGATGAATCCGTATTTTTTTAGAAAGCGATGGCTAAGAACTCGCCGCAAATCGATAAGTTGCTATAAACCTTGACGAATCTGTGTTTTTTGTGGCGAAAACATTTTTTCCGGAAAAGCGTGTTTTTGTGGCAAAAACATTTTTCCGGAAAAGCGAGTCGATGAGGACGTTGGCGAATCCATGGGCTGCTATAAACCTTTGAGCGAATCCGCGTTTTTTTTATAAAGCGACGATTAAGACCCGTCGACAAATCGATAAGTTGCTATAAACCTTCGACGAATCTGAGTTTTTGGTGGCGAAAACATTTTTCCGAGAAAAACGTGTTTTTTTTGTGGCGAAAACATTTTTTCCGGGAAAAACGTGTTTTTTTTGTGGCGAAAACATTTTTTTCCGGTAAAAGCGGATCGACAAATCGATAAGTTGCTATAAACCTTCAACGAATCTGTGTTTTTGTGGCGAAAACATTTTCCGAAAAAACGTGTTTTTTTTATGCGAAAACATTTTTCCGGAAAAGCGAGCGAATCTGTGTTTTTGGTGGCGAAAATATTTTTCCGGAAAAAGCGAAGAAAGGATCTGACGTAAGAACCACGGATTTGTTTGTTAATTTTTTGGACTGTTAGCTATCACGAAAAATTAGAAAAGGGCTTGTCCGCGATTTGTAATTAACGGGAGGTTTTTTCAGAAACACCGAGGCAGAGACCCAAACGCGAAGAAAAAAAATATATCTTTGTCTTACAAAAAATCGCGAAAGACCTATTTGTAATTCAAAAGGATCTATACGTAATTTCAAAGAAACGAATGATTTTTTTGCAAATTAGCTTGGGGGCACGTGGCCCCTGGTCTCTCGCCAATCTCTCCCGCTTTAAAGAGTGTAGCCATTATGTAACTGGTAACATATACAAATTTTCTCATCCACTCATCCCAATTCCCACTCCATAAACAAAGTTCTCTCTCTCTCTCCGGTGCTCTGATGAGCTTTGACTGAGAGACATAATGTTGAGCCATTGCCAAGAAGGTGAGTGCCTCCTCACCTGCTCCGACCGTGGTTAGCAACATTGAGCCACTATCAAGACTCCATGCCTTGCTTTAGCCAGCACGATTTGAGATGCACGAAGTCGAGCCATATTAAGTAGTATAGGTGCCATGCTTCACCATTGCCATAGGAGGAGGAGAATGAGAAAGGGTGTGTCGTAGGTGTGCTAGTAAGAAGTAGTGTTGACGAGATTGGTGTTTGTTGGCTTGTTGCATTTATAGTTTTGTTTTGTTGTGGTATTATTTTCTATATGTTGTCATTAAGAGTTCATCTCTTGTAGATCCGTTGATCTGTTGCACCATAGTTCATAACTTATTGCAATCTCTTTCTAATTTTGTTGCACAAAGTATTTTATTTTGTTGCCGACTAACATCTCAAAAGGTTGTATATGATTCTTTTTATTGCAATTGGTTGTGTGATTTGTTGCACCAGAGCAATTTTTTTGTTGCAATATGAGATTGTGCTATTTGTTGCTTTTGTTTGTGCTATGGGTTTTGTAGCTAGATCCAGATGGGTTTTTATTGAATGTTTTATTAATCAGGGTTGTGCTAGTTGTGATTTTTATTACACCATAGGGGCTTCCAATTAGACAAAATTGGTGCAACATTAGAAGGCGAAGGGTGTGAGAATGGATTTTTTTGGCTTTGAATTCTTCATTTCTAGGATCTAAATGAATCACTGCAGGTGGAAATCAAGGTAGAGGGCTGAAGGCAATGCTCCTGGGGATGTGGTTGAAGTCGACACCCAAGGCCCGTTAGAAAGAAAAAGGGAGGAGGGTGTTTTGCTGCACGTATTCGCGGGACGAGAATTCGACATAACAGATCAATTCACATACGATGATCCAAGGATTGTTCGGTACTAGTCATTCCCATTTTCTTTTAGGGCACCTCCAATGATGCCACTTCAGCTAGCTATAAGGGTGCCATCTCACCATTTTGCTTAGGTGGAAGAGAGAAAACAAGGAGAGATATAGGCGGCTACTAATGTGTAGCAGGACTATAACTGATTCCAAGGCACTTATTATCTATTACATGTGAGCCAATATTTAATTTTGTAGACAATACTATAGCTAATCTATTGAAGAGGTTGTCTATATGCTATCTATAGATGACATGGACACTTCTTATAGCTAGTACCATTGGAGATGCCCTTAAAGAACAACACATAAGCCCCCACATAATCGTATCCTCTAGAGTTTGTTTAGAAGAGAGGATTCATTTAGTTTAAATTATGTGGATCTATAAATTCTTTTTCTTTTGAAATAGGCCCTTGAATATGATATTAATCGGCTTATCACCCTTTTTTTTATATTTTACTAGTCAAGTTCTCAAATCAACAGGAAACCGTTGAACTCGATCCCACCCACCTGCAGTTGGACTCTTAAGTACCCCTTTAGTACCTTTTTTCATATTCCCAAAAGAGGACGATACATATCATAAAACAGGATCCTAAACCAATGTGTTTCTCCAAAATTATTGAAACATTATATCAAGCACATTATCTACCGCACATTTGCTTAATATAGCAGAGTGCCATATATGATTATGTAGGGGTTATGTTTTGTTCTCTAAAAGAAAATGGGAGTGACTAGCACTCGAACAATCCATGGATCATCATGTGCGAATTGATCTGTTACGTTGAATCCCCATCCCGCGAATGCGTGTAGCAAAACACCCTCCCTTTTCTTCCTAATGGGCCTTGGGTGTCAACTTCAACCACACCCCAAGTCCTCTGCCTTGATTTTCACCTTCATTGATTCATTTTGATCCTAAAAATGAAGAACCCAAAGCCAAAAAATCCATTCACACCCTTCGCCTTTTAATGTTGCACTACTTTTGTCTAATTGGCAGCCCTATGGTGTAAAAAAAAAATCACAACTAGCACAACAATGATTAATAAAATGTTCAACAAAACCCATCTGGATCTAGCTATAAAACCCATGGCACATACAAAAGCAATAAATAGCACAATCTCATATTGCAACAAAAAATTTGCTCGTGCAATAAATCACACAAATTGCAATAAAAGAATTCTATACAACCTTTTGAGATGTTAGCCGGCAACAAAATAAAACACTTTGTGCAACAAAATTATAAAGAGGCTGCACCAAGTTATGAACTATGGTGCAATAGATCAACGGATCTCTCCAAGAGATGAACTCTTACTAACAACATATAGAAAATACTACCGCAACAAAACAAAGCTATAAATGCAACAAGCCAACAAACACCAATCTCGTCAACACTGCTTCTTGCCAGCACTCCTACAACACACTCTTTCTCATTCTCCTCCTACTATGGCGATGGTGAAGTATGGCACCTACACTAATTAATATGGCTCGACTGTGCATCTCAAAGCGTGCTAGCGATCAAGCAAGGCATGAAGGCTTGATAGCACTCAATGTTGCTAACTATGGTTGGAGCAAGTGAGGAGGCAATCACCTTCTCAACAATGGCTCAATGCTTATATCTATCAATCGAGGCTCATCGAGCACAGGAGATAGAGAGGAGAGAGAACTTTGTTCATGGGTGGGAATCGGGATGAGTTGATAAGGAATGAATGGATGAGAAGACTTGTATATGTTGCTAGTTACATTGCTAAGAGAGGTGGATGTCGAGAAGCCGTGGATTGAAAAGAACATGAGATTGAGCATCGGGGCCAAATGCATATGAATACAATACCCTCATAGAGAGCCATGAATAAAATAGCTAGGTGGCACCCAACCGTGCTTGGTGGCAATGCCACATCTCTGCGTTCCACCAAAGAATCGTGGCGGACCAAGTGCATCCATGTAACACCCTCATAACGCCATAAATTTTAGTTTTTATTTTACAAAACTACATATTTAGAAGAGTTTGTGTCATAAAACTACATATTTTATAAGCGATTATTCTTTGTAATTGTCGATAGTGTGGGCCCACACGATAGCCTCACGTACTCATATTTCTTGTTTCACCCACGCGTGAGACTGCCATGTAGTTTTGTGATACAAGTTCTTCTATAATTTATTGCTTTATGAAATAGAAGTTAAAACATATAGTGTGGCAGCGTGAATCTAGGACGATAGGGATGCAAGATGGGTGGTGGCGAGGATACAAGGATGGGTCGCCGCTCAATGTACCTTGCATTGCATCACAGGTGCTAGGTCACCATTCTTGACATTGCCTCACTGGATGATGTTGCTGTTGCCTAGTTCTAGCTACGTTGTCGCCCACCCAAGGAACCACCTCCTTCTCTCTCGATCATGCTATAGTGCACCTGTCTCCTCGAATATGGCCACCATGCACCCCATCTCACCCTCATCCAATCTGTTGGCGTGGCCTCGCCCTCCTCCCTAGATTTAGGGAGAGAGAGTGAAATGGCGGTGGTAAGTGGCGATGGTACAAAAATAGGAAGGAGAGGATGGCTAGAGGAGGTAGTACTAGGGGAGATTGATTGAAATTTCGACCTTTTCAACCTGTGAAAGCAAAGACATAATGATGTCATTAGTCATCACTAGTACTTATGAGCTTGTCTAGCTCTGTCGGTAGGAGCGCACGGCTCTAACCCTTTGGTCATGGGTCCGAGCCCTGCGGTGGGCATTTTTCCCATTAAAATTGTTTTTTTTTGTCCTATGATGTGGAGAAAAAAATGGTGACGAAAAGTTTGAGAACTAGGATTCAAACCAGGGACCTCACGGAATTCAACCTTCCGCGCTACCAACTGAGCTAAAGTAGGTTTCTGAACTTGTTGCAAAATTTTCACATATATTCATCAGAAAAGGCATTACAATTTGCCACCAAAAAATTGATGTGAAATCCGGTCTAGAAAGCCGAAATCTCGGTGAAATTGATCGAAATCTTGCAAAATTCACCAAAATCACTGTAGCAATTTAAAAATTTTAACTTTTTTTTATTTTGCTGAGATTTAAAATCTTAGTCAAGATTTTCAAAATCTCGAGAAGATTATGAACCTTGTTTGGGGACGTCGTCGTCTTCTGGGCCAGAAATTGTCACACTTTCTCCAACGGAGAATATCACGTCCGGGTTCCAGGCCCAGCTATATTAGAATGGGCCGGACCAACTCGATCTTTAGTGGACTTCTGCGTGTGACCACTTCGATTGGATATCACGGTGCACGTTCCGTCCACGAAAGAGAACAAGTGAACAACCCTGTACGCAGGCGGTGTCTTTTTTGCTTCGTGACTTTGCCAGAGTATGATTTGCCATATTTTTTATGGTAACCAAATTCAGTGTTATAAGTACGCAAAGCTTGATTAAAACACGGAGTCTATAATATTCGGGATATGAGGCTAGAAAAGTATGGCAAACATACAATGGTATCAACAGACTAAATATCTGTATAAAAATACGTAGTAGACCTAAAATTAAGGGTGATAGTGAGGCTTGAGAACAAACGGACCTTAGAGTTTCGTGCGATAGCAGAGCTGAATTTTCATTATGCGTGAACAGGTCGATGAAAGACGGATTAGAATCTAGCTAGCTCAGCAATATATTTCCAGGAGACAAGCCTACACTGGGCTTAGGCAAAATCTGCTAGAGTTGAGAGGAGTGCGGTTGACGGGGCACATTCGCGGTGGAGATCGTCGCCGCACGACATGACGGTGTGTGCTCTTCACGTGAAATAATTTACAAAACTAACCTTCACGTGAAATAATTTATAAAAATAGTCTCTTATTGCACCCAAAAAACGTGGAAGTAAGATCTCGTGGTTTGGTAGCTCAGAATCTTACTTCCGAATTATACTCACGCGGGGAATGCAAGTGATTTGGCGTACTTCGAGCGGATGTCAAATGTCAAGCTCTAGTTTTTGGATAGTTTATACAAAAATTCTATAGTTTTGTAAAATTTACTCTTGTACTAATCCACTGGAAGTAAGATCAGCAAAGTGTAGGCTCTGAATTCCGCACTGCCCATCTGCGGGAACCTTTTGTCCACGTGAGCTACTTTTTTCCGTGCCAGCCGCGACAGCGGGAATCAGAAATCCCACACAACTAGGGGTGGGCATTCGGTTTTTTCGGTTCGGTTTGTTCGGGTTTTGGAAAATTCGGTTTTTGCAGATCAGTAAACCGAACCGAAACCGAATAACCGAAAAAACCGAACCGAATAAACCGAATTAATTCGGTTCGGTTTTTCGGTTATTCGGTTAACCGATTTTCTAAGGGAGGCAGAGCAATCAATACTGTCATGCTGATATGTGACGATCTTAGATTCTTAGCAATGCATGCAATACAAAATGTTCAGGCAATGCTAATCAGGATTCATGCGTAACATCACACTTCACATTGTCCACTGTCCAGTATAGCAGTTAGCACTAGCACATCAGTACATCACACATCCATCTACTTAAAATATCACACATTGTCCAGTAGCAGTAATGACTAATGAGTATAGCACATTAGCACTAGCACATCACACATCCATCTACTTCAAATATACAAACAGAAGAAAATGCATGCAATTAGCACATCACACATTGTCCAGAAGAAAATGCATGCAATATATAAACAGAAGAAAATGCAGTGTCCAGATTCCAGAAGAAAATGCATGCAATTAGCACATCACACGACACACATTGTCCACTATAGCTCTAAGCTCTACTCTAGCACATCACACATGACAGTAGGACACATCCATCTACGTCAAATATCACACATTGTCCAGTAATGAGAATAGCACTAGCACATCACACATCCATCTACTTCAAAAATATAAACAAAAGAAATCCATCATGTAGTAGCAGGCTAGCATAGCAGCACAACCAGGACTCCAGGAGCCAAGTAGCTAACAGCCCAACACTCTAGCCAGCAGGCAGTAGCAGGAGCAGCAGTGCAGCACAACGCCATTCATCTTCCAACCAGTGTGCATGGAATGCAACCTGGCTAGGGTATTGTTGTGTCTACAAGTACAGGAAAATCATTTACATGTACTCTTTGCTTTGACACAGAGGATACGGTTCCAGCATAAGAATATAATGATACATGTTTATTGCAAGTTTAGCAATAGTTATATTTTGTAATATTGGTGAGAATAATAGCAGAGCAACAAAATATTTGTTGATGTACCTTCCATACAAGATAATTCCTTTTTGTTGGCCCCTTCTGTCTCCTGCAAACAATAGCTACATGAGCAACAACCAACAATTTTGAATATAACCATTAACCAGGCAGCACCCAGCTGATCAAAATTCAAAAGAACCTATTCAACACAGATGCTTACAAAAGAATACAAACCGAAAGAAGGAATCAAATAAAGGGTGTTGAGCACTTACTTTAGGTAGTAGTCTCACTAGGTTTGGTTAAAGACTCAGATTTGGACTTTTCCTTGGAAGAATTATCAACATTTTCTCCAATTATTGCTAGAATGGAATAAAATCAATGAATAGCCAATTGTAATGAGGAACAAGATAAATATAATTAAAGCAAAAATCAGTAAGTATTTTGTTTATTACCTTCCTCGATTTTGGCCAAATTTGCTGGATCTTCTTCAATATTGATAGGTAGAGATCGCCGTAACCAATCTTGTGTACAAACTAGGCATTGTACCATAAATGGCGTGAGTGAGCTCCTAAAGTCATCAAGGACACGCCCACCTATGCTAAAGGCTGACTCAAATGCAACTGTTGATATGGGAACTGCTAATACATCACGAGCCAAGCGAGACAATATTGGGAATCTAGGAGAATTGCACTTCCACCACTCAAGAATATCAAAATTCTCGCTGTCTTCTTCATTATCTTCACCAAGGTATTTTTCAAGTTCAGACTTCTTTGGTGCCAATTCGATATTTCTCATCCTCATTTTTTCGCAATTAGGGATTTCATCAACCTAGTAGTCCTTTCCACAGGTTCTTGTGAATCATTGGATTGTGGTGCCTTATCTGTTGGAGCGTATAGTTTTGTGTACTCATGAAACAAAGAACTAAAAGAATCATTCACATGCTTCCAGACTTCCTTTCCGTCTTCTTCACCAAACATCTCTAAAATAGCTATATTTGTATAATTAGATAGCTTGTATCTAGGATCAAGTGCAACAGCAATAAACATAAGCATGTTCAATTTATTCTTATCTCCCCAATACTTGTAGTACTTCTTTAGCATTCTTTAGCCCATTTCCTTACGCTTATCATCATCACTATGACACCATTGTCGCAACAAAAGCAAAATATCACCAATCTCATGAAATAAAATGTTAGATGTCACATGGTGTGTGGCAAAAACACGAAGAGTGAGCTTATAGAAGTGTCCAAGAAACTCTATCATCTTCTTTGCATTCTCCCAATCTCCACTTTCAGGAACTCTAGGACCTTTCTCACCACATAATTCTATTGTATAGTATGGATCTTCTTCACCATATCTTTCGAATGCATCCTTATAAATTGCTGTTGCATTCAACATAAGGTATGTCGAGTTCCATCTAGTGCAAACATCTAGTGATAAGAATGCTTTACTGTCCACCTTTGCCAATTCAGCACATTTCTTAAATTTGGCTATTCTAGATGGGGAATTCTTAATAAATTTAACAGCAGCACGAACACGTTGAATTGAAACTGACACTTCTTTAAGGCCATCACAAACTATCAAGTTAATAATATGTGCAGCACATCTCACTTGAAGATACTTGCCTTTAGCAATGCTATTGTTAGAATTATTCAAGACCTTTCTCATGTAATTTAGAGCACTGTCATTGGAGCTAGCATTATCAACAGTTACTGTGAATACTTTTTCAATGCACCATTCCATCAAACATTTCTCTAAAGATTTCCCAATGTCTTCCCCCCTATGACCTTTTACCAAGAAAAAACCAATGATCTTCTTATGTAGCTTCCAATCATTGTCAATAAAATGTCTTTGTGACACACATGTAGTTCATTGTGTGTTTGAAGTCCATGTATCAGTGGTGAGGGCAACTCTTTCACAAGAATCCTTCAAAAATTGTTTCAGTTTAGCTTTCTCATTATTGAAAGTGCGAACAGAGTCCCTAGTAGTTGTTCTTCTAGAGGGAACAGTGAAACGTGGACAAGCTTTAAACATAAACTTTTTGAAGCCTTCACGTTCAGAAAATGCAAAAGGAAGCTCGTCTATAATGATCATTTCAGCAAAAGCTTCCCTAAGTGCTTCGGGATCAAATTTCCAAGTGGAAATGGCACAATGACTATTATCCCCCTGATTTCCTTCTACTTGCAAAGTACCTTGCTTAGGATCTGTATTCCTATTAGGATTACGCTTGCAGATTCTCAAGTGAGAGTTTAAGGAGGATGTACCATTAGTTTTGGCACAATGTTTGCACTTGGCTTTTAGGACATCTCCCACTTTGATCTTGCTAAAGCTTTCCCACACGTCAGATCTTGGTGCCATTGCTTTTCTTTTCTTCACCTCTTCTTCTGCTCAGTTCTTTGTTCTTTGCTCATTCTCCGTCTGTACAGTCTCTGTATCATCCATTTGGCTATCACGGTTTCCAGTGTTCTCGTCAGGCTCCACCATCTACAAATCAACAAGAGTGCAATAAAATAGGTAGTGATTGAAATTAAAAAAGAATTGACCAAGCAAACAAGCAATGAAGGGAATAATACGTTGCAGGATAGTTCTGTTGAGGCGGCCATTGTGCCTATTCCACACTAAGATGAGATTGCCTGACTCACTGAGAAATTCATAGCATATATATCATTAGTATTGCTGGGATATATAATTTACCATTGTAATCTTTTACAGAGTTGAGACCCTCTATATGACTATATTATGTCAGTCTGCATTCAGCAGACTGACATAATATAGTCATATAGAGGGTCTCAACTCTGTAAAAGATTACAAAGCAAAGAGTCTCAACTCTGTACAAGAAAGCATCAACTATCCCATATCAATCTGTACCTAAATAAAGCATCAACTATCCCATATCAATCTGTAATTATCCCATATCAATCTGTAATTATATATTGTACCAGCCACCCAAACTTATCAGGAACTCTTTCATAGCAACACAGCCAGACTTAATCACCAAGTATCCTAACAGCAAACAAACTCAATTAGTCAGGAACTCTTATCAGGAACTCTTTCATAGAAACACAGTAGATCAATCTCCTCCTGATCAACAATTTGCAAGCAACTCCACATTGAATCAAGTATCCTAACAGCAAACAACCAGTAGAAACTAACAGCAAACAAAGTGTTTCTGATCAAGTATCCTAACAGCAAACAACTAGTAGATCAATCTCCTTCTGATCAACAATTTTGCAAGCAACTCCACATTGAATCAGCATGATCTGGGCGCCAAAAGAAACTGCAAAGATGTAGATCACTTGCCGGACTGCCGGAGCACGGGAGCAGTGGAGGGCCGGAGTTTTACCGCACTAGCCGGAGCAGACGGAGCCAATGGTGGTGGCGGCCGGCATCGCTGTCGGTGGTAGAAGAAAGAAAAGGAGGCTCGGAGGAGGTCACTTGGGCGGCGAAATGGCGGAGTCGCGGTGGTCAGTGGAGCTGTGGAGGCGAGGCGGAGCGAGGGCCGACTGCTGCCTGCATGGATTGGGCCGGACGGAGTCATGGAGTAGGAGAGACGCCGATTCGCCGAACGGCCGGAGGCCCGGAGCAGCAGACTGCAGACCGAGCGCCGAGCGGTGAGCCGGCGGTGACGAGGCGGTGACCTAGGCGCTAGGGCTAGGGTTCGGAGAAAGGGGGAGCAAAAAGGGGAATTGGGGGCAGGAGCTGGGAGTCACGGGAGGACTGCCGAAGGACCGAACAAGTGAAAGTCATCAGGTGTGAATTAGTCAGAGACTTCGATCTATTCGGTTGTTCGGTTTCTTGACTTCAAAAACCGAACCGAATACCGTAAACCGAATAACACCAAAAACAAAACCGAACCGAACACCGAATACCGAAAAAACCGAATTTTTCGGTTAATTCGGTTCGGTTCGGTTCGGGTTTTCAGTTTCGGTTAAATTATGCCCACCCTTACACGCAACACCGGTGCGGAAATCATCAATCCCACGGTGCCTCTGCGCGGAAAGTGCCGCCGTTGCGTTCGTGCAGCACGGGATTCCCACCGTCCCTGTTTATTTCTGTGCTACCAGGCCGTTGGTTCTAACATGTCAACATCGACGTCGCGGGGTCGTTTCATCCCGAGTATTCCACTGTACGCACGAGGACACCACGGGCGAACGGTCGTACGTGCGCGACGTGTCACATGCACATACGCTAGCTACACGTGCTCAAGGACGCTCACTGGCGCTGTGCCTCCGTTGCCTTGCCGGCCGGCAAGCGCGCTCACCAAGCATGCCTCGATCGACCTGCGTTTTCAGCGCGCAACCCGGCCGGGTTTACGTCCGCTGAGCTTGCCCACCGGCGGCCGCGGGGGGCTGGCACCTGGATGCGCGCGCTACGAACTCTGCCCAAATTCATTATTTAATTGTGCTCTAGCCTTTGGAACGCACGCTTCCATGAGGTAACAAGTACTGAGAAGTAACAAAAGATTAAAAAGTGAAGACACTAAGATGCATGTACCAAGAGTTTTAAAGAAAATTTAATAAGGAGCTGAGCGGAACGCGTATCGCTAGAGGAGAGGAATCGGCCGTTTGGAGCGCCGTCTAGCCGATGGCTGAACACGCATCTCCAGAGCCCAGAGAGGAACCGAGGCTCCCTCCGTCCAGCTGGCAGCCGAACGCGCATCGTCAAAACCCAGATAGGAACCAAGCCCAGGTATGAAAAAATTGCCCCAAGTCCCAATGCAATGCCTCATGCCTGAATGTCTTTTGTTGTGATAACTGATGTCTAATTTTTGTATTCTATTGCCCAAGTCTATTCAATTGACTGATTGATATTTTTGTCTCTCTGATTTAATACGGATGAATTTGGAATTTGGTTGGCAATAGATCGGTAGATGTATTATTAGTATATTTATGTTGAGTTGGAACTTTGATATAGAAGCTTCACCTCTACTTTCATTCTAGATTCGTCACTGAGGAGCTGGTACCTAATAGCATCTCTTAAGAACGAAAACTACTACCCTTCGGAGATCGAATTGTGTACATGAGAAACAAACGTCGATCATCATCAGGAAGCGTCTCGAGAAAATCCCAGGTTCATTTCATCCAACTGTATTAACCGATCGATCGATACATTATCGCTACATGCATCTGCATGGCAGATCGTCAGTGTCGATGTCACTGTGCGTCTCCGTACACACACATATATAGCTGCCATGCTTGCATCCTTTAGTATTGATGACCATCCGCACGAAGGAGCAGCCAATTAAGGCCGAGTTTGTTTAGATTGGAGCTTGAGCTTATTTGGCTGGAGCTGGAAGAAACTGCTGGAACTAGAAGAAGTTGCTGGAGCTGGATGAGGATGGCAATTTTTCGTAAATAATAGTTAAGTTGTAAGGATACCAGGAAAGTGGGATTTTTAGAAGCTCCAGCCACCCCGAGAAGCATCGTTTTCCTTACTTCTCTCACGTAGTGCAAATTGGGCTAGAAGCTTCTTCTCTCCGTCTGGCTGGAAAAATACTGTTTGTTTTGGCTTGTGGCTTATAGAGGTGTAGAAGCCAAATAAGCTCAAGTTCAAGCCTAAACAAACTGAGCCTAAGACTACCCGATATCGAAGTCACCGGCCCGAACTGTTCAGGTGCGCTTCACCACAAAGCGCGCCACGAGTGCAAGCAGCCCTAGCTAGCTTGTCTGCCATGCGTGCGTGCGCGAGTACAGTACGCTAGCTAGCTTGCTAACTGTGTTTGTGTCACTGTCTACGACTATATTCAGCAATTTCTCTTCTATTATTCTCTTCTTCATATTCATTCCCTTTATTCCTATCATTTCCAGCAGCATCCCCTCGAAGGGTTTTGTATAGAGATTGGAGAGAAATATCAAATCCCTTCCAAAGGGAACCGTGAAGAATTTGTTGAAATGTTTGAGATCTATCTGCGAAGGGATTTGAAGGCTAAAGAGATACCGCTAGAGATAGTCTTACTATTATTCTTGGCCGCCTAACACCATTAACCTGAGCCCATACAAATGCATGGCTTTCCTGCGGCGTTATCCAGAAGAGGGAGCTAGCACATCTGATGATCACGACCTCTCCGGCGATGCCGCAAATGGCAGGGCGCGCGAACTAGTCGACATGCAGCGTTCTTTCGCTTCGGATTGTGACCTCAGTACTAGTTATCACCAGCATTTCATGACAAATATGTAAAATAATCACAGTTTATACTTTACGTATATGAAATACAACACGTCGATCATCAGGAAGTTTATGCTGTATGTATCTACTGCGAGAGACTAGTATACGTACGTACGGCACCACGGAATTATTTTTTTTTTGTGAAAAATATTCACAGATACGTACGTACGACGACTTTCTATATTGGCGATTAATCAACATATATACTTTAATTTTATGTGTATTGTGGTTTGCCACGTCAAGCTGAAAAATTAAGATTGACTGCACATTAAAGCACACAACCTGATGATGGTGAAGTGTGCTAGCTGCTCTAAAGCTTCGCGTTCCCGGCCACTACGAGCGAAAGACACGAGTTCTAGAGCACAGGTCCTGAGTCGCGATCGCCCCTGGCCTGCTGACTACCCAGTGGCTAACTTTACGTGTTGCTTTAAGAGCTGTGCAAAATAAATTTTAGGGGAGCATAGAAGCACTCACTACAGGGGGAGCCCTGACGGGTACGTAATGCCTGAGGGTACCCGTCGGGGATAGTTTTCCTTGTTGGTTTTGCGATGTGGTTCCTGGGCCATCAAGATCAATCCAGAGCCTGGTAGTGACTCGTCGGAAGCGTAAAATTGCCAGAGCAATACATAAATTAAATAATGCTTGAGAATTAAAAAGATAAGGAGCACAAAGAAAAGTATGCAGCGCAATGTCCAAATATCTTATATGTACACGATCGAACGCTGAAATTAGTTAGCATCAATACGTACTGTCGGCACTATTACCGCCATATTTCTGACGCTATGCGTTCCCTATATTAACGAGTGATTAACAAAACACAAGTCTAAGAGGTTTATGTATGGCGCCCAATGGGAACTCAAACATATAATATATATATACACATGTATGTATGTATGTGTGTGTATGTGTTATATGTGTCTCTCTCTCTATATATATATGTGTGTGTATGTATGAAGCCTCTTTTCTACTTTTACCTACATTGTATCTCACAACGTAGAGAGTATCTCGTGTAACGAAGGATATGCACGTGTAGTATACGAGCATATAAGACTAGCTAGGTAGTATTTACATTTTTTCAGATGTGGTATGTATATTTTTTTGAACATACTCCTTTTTATGTCCATATATAAAGGTATTTGTAAAATACGCTAAAAACTATGTACTCCGTTGCAATTTTTTCATGTGGTTCGCATAGGAATATCTTATAATTAGTATATGAGTGTACCCAAAGTGATAAAGAAGTATTTCAAGTTCGTTTAGATAGTATTTCAGAGGTGAGAGTAACTACACCCAAGAATAAAAGATATTTTTCCACACACACACACACATATATATAGGAAGCATCTTTTCTACTCCTAGGAGTAATTACTCTCTATGCCTTATCTCATAACGTATGAGGTATCTCGTGTGACAGAGGGTATGTACGCGTAGTTTACGAGTATATATATAAGATCATCTTGGTGGTATGTATATTTTTTCAGAGGTGGTATGCATATTTTTGGACATACTCTTTTTTATATGCGTATATGAAGGTATTTGCAAAATACGCTAAAAATCATGGACTACTAAATAAGAGCTGGTTCTCTTCTCTCTTCTTTTCTCACGCTTCCACATAAGACAAAACTGATGTGTACATACTAATATATAGTAAGTTAAGGTGGGTTTATTGTACATGCCCTAACACTGTATCATAAGGCACATAAGCAAAGTAAACAATACCGATTTAGGGTGGAAAATCGAAGACTCACCGATACCATTTTTGTTGATAATCGGTCAAAACCATCAAAAATCGAACGATTTATGAAGTCAAACAGATTTGAAATCATGGTCAAATCGGAGCAAAAAATCTTGATTATCGCCCTATATGGTCGATTATCGACCGGTATTTAGCGATTATTGAGCAATTTTTTATGGAAAATCGACAGTCGAATGAAAATAGAAAAATCAATGAAAAGTGGAAAAATTGAAAAAAATGGTGGAAAATGTTGTAAGATCATAATAAATCCCAATTTATCTACAAAATACCTCAAAATTTCAATAATTAATGAAAAAGGAACAGAGATACTGGTAGATTTTTATAAAAATTTACAAGCTTTATCGTGCTCTTAAATTTTAATTGTACCATAAAGAGTTCTCAAGGATCGTGTATTTAAATTTTCATAAATATTAGACCTCATTTAGTAGCCCTAGAAAATAAAAAACAGAAGAGCATATGCAAAGGCAGTAGCACTATCAGAATTTTTTAAAAATACATTGGTTTGATCGTCATCTAAAAATTTTACAATATCGTTATCATTGCCTTTGGACATCACAGAAAATTTTTCAGAAATATTAGAATTCATTTAGTGCCCCTAGAAAATAAAAAACAGAACGGTATATACAAAGACAGTAGCACTGTTAGAATTTTTAAAAAATATATAGATCTGATAATGATCTGAAACTTCTATACAATCATTAACATTTCCTCAGGACCCCACACAAAATTTTTCAAAATTTTTGACACTTTTTGGTATTTTTTCTAAAATTTTTAATTTGCATTTGAATTCTACCGGTTTATCGAGTGGTTTAGACGACAAGCCGGGTCAATATGCTCAATAATCACTTGATCATGATATTCAAGAGATTATCAATGAAATTGTGAACCCTGTACATAAGCACATGTTCCACAAATTCAAACTGTTTTTAAATAGGAGCAATTGTTTATTTGCCCTCGTAAATTTTTAACAATCCATTATATGCTATTAACTTACAGTCCATTATATGTTAGTATCTTTGTGTTAGTAAGGGATCTAGGGATTTTACAGCGAACGGGTCCATTTCATACACATCTACGTCTAGCAGTCCAGCAAGACAGGAAAACCATGCAGTAATAAATAGTATAGTAGATCATGAACAAGCGTAAATAGAAGAGCGATGCCCTGGTCTTGGGGGCAAGGAGAAAGAGATCCTCCGGCCAGCGCCACCACGCACGAAATTGCCTCCATTTAAAGCTCGCAGCCTTCGATTCGATGGACCGGTCAAAATTGTCCGACCACGTACTTACCTCTCCCACGCATAGAGTTGCATGTCAGGTCAGTCATACTTCCGATTGGAGATCCTTAGCTGTAAAGACAGAGTGCCCTTAGGCTATTGTCGCGTAGACCCTACGTTACGGCAGAGGATACGCGTTCTGTGTATCCGTATCCGTTGATCCAAGAAAACACGTAGAGTCCATACGATAGTGACTCGATAACATTCTATCGTTACGATAGAGGATACACGTCCTGCGTCCGTATCCGTCGACCCAGGAAAACGCCTGATCTTGATACGAGCAGTCGAGATGGCCAAGGCAAAACCAGAAGCGATGATTTAGCTTTCCAAGAATGTCCTTGTCGGCATCAGCCGCTTCTGACAGAATCACCGGTAATAAACGCCACAATGCGAGGGCATTTGCGTGAGCTCAGGGCTATAAACTGCACCCGGCGGGCAAGCTATGCTCATTTCTGTTTCCAAGCTCGTAGGAAGCTAAGCTGCCTAGCTAGCACAGATATTTTCGCTGAGCTTATCTCTGTTTTAGGAGATGATGGCGAGCGGTATACAGAGAGCGTCCTTGTTGCTCCAGGTCGTCCGGACCTCGTCCCGCTCGCGCAAGGGCGAGGGCGTCGTCTTCTCGGAGGTCGCGCCGTGGCAGCCGATCTCGTCGGCCGCCGGCAAGGTCCCACCGCGGCAGGCGAAGCTGGACACCATCGTGGAGGAAGACCACTCCAGCATGATGCAGGACGCCGGCTTCCACGGCCCCGCTTCTTCTAATTCGTTAGCAGCTGCTTCGGCGGCGGCGTCGTCGTCGTCCATGGCGTTGGCGGGGGTCCCCAGAGCTTACCGTTTCGCTCCTCCGGCCACCGGCGCGCAGCAGGCGCAGACATGATTGATTTTGAGGCGTGCGTGCCTGCGTGTGGACGAGGATAGATGTCAACTAGTCTATGTATGTCCTTGCAATTTTATTTATACATTGTGAAGGACATAATCGAGATGAACTATATACTTCCTCGGTATAATCGAGATGAACTATATACTTCCTCGGTTCCTATTGTTTTAGACATGGGACCGCGCGTTAATTTCTACTGTAATATATTTATAAAGTATAATAAAATTATAATATTATAGAAGTGTTTTTTGAGACAAATCTATACACATATGATTCTCATATATCTAATTTAAATATTTAAATAGATATTGACAATCAAAAATTTTAAAGTGTGACTATACCTATATCTAAAACGATTTGTGACCGGTTCCACCATGTGATACTTTTTTTTAGAAAAAACAGTCAGACCAAAGTAGTTCAACTGTAGTGTGTGTATATATCTTAAAAAGAGAATTTTGTAATTATTACAAAGGTAAAAAAAGAATGTACAATGAGCAAAAATATATGTGATACTTTGTATCATATATGTTGCTGACAAAAGATCTTTGTCAGCAACACTGGGTCTCCATGTATGGTGCTTCTCTGGTAGCGTATACACCTGTCAATAGATTTTGCATAAATCGATGAAATTGACAATAAAGCTGAATTAAAAGTCGATCCTCGACGAAATGCTGATGCAAAGTAATATCAAATAGAAACAACTCTCAGCTAGACGTAAACCAAAAAAGATCTTCACATCGAAGTGAAGCAATATTGATCATCGTCGAATTACAGAGGGTAGAAAAATCTACTGGCTGAAATTGAAAGTCTAATCTTAAGATCTAAAAATTTAAAATATCGAAAGGTCATGTAGAGGTCTCTATATGTTTGTGATGAGTTATTGATTTATTTTGAGTATATAGTGCTCGAGTTTGAGTTTGATTTGAATTCTATTTTAAATTAAAGTAATTTGAGGTGATGTCAGTGTTGGGTGGCACTACTGGCCTTGTAGTGACGGTAGTGTCGGCCAGGCAGCACTATCGGCCTGGGATAGAGGAAGTGCCGGCCCTACGATGCTACCAGTTGTGAGTGCGATAGTCTTTTCATATAGAGTTATTTTCTCTGAGAGTTAGATATGAGCTAGAAAGACCTGTGTCACTATGTGTGCCATAACTAGCTACCCAACCACACTAAGCTGAAGCTACTAGCCTTCAACCCCTTAATAGTATAGCCAAAGTAAAAAAAAAATCTATTACTAAGATAATTCGAACTCGACTCTTTACATCATTTATAGTCACATAAGGTCATTAATCTTTATATATTGGTGTCAATCATACCTTTTTGGTGATCTATAAATACCAAGAACTCTTAATATACCAAAGTCAAGCACTAACTCATCGTGAAAACTTGAAACATAGTTAGTCTTTACACTAAAATGTCATTAATCACTGAAACACATAAATTATTAAAATTAGAGACCTAGATGTTTACAGACAACCTGACGGACAACGGTAATGGGGATAATTGTGATGTATCACCAACAGGTGTGTCCGTCCTGTTAGGTTATGTCAAATGTAACGGAGTGGGTTTTTTTTAATTAAATTTGGCGCAAAAGGTACAGTTTTTATGATAGTTTTGCCAATGTGAAATTTACCTTTCATTTTCCTTTTTTGAAACTGAGCTGCGACGCAGCCATAAACTTTGTCGGAGATAGTTTCTGGTAGGGAATATCATGCACAAACCATTTTGGCAAATTAACAACTTCCCGGTCATCTTAGTCCTAATGTTTATTTTCACAAGCTATTTTAAAAAATATTATAATATTATTTCCGGCAGAGTGGTATCTAGAGAGAATTTTACTAGATTAATTGCAATGGGTGCCCATGGATCCATCTAGATGTGGTTGAACCGAGGTGGCCTGGACCTGGTGCTAGAAATGAGGCCCATGGCCCATTTATCTCTAATGCCAAAGCTACAAAAATTAATACCATATTGCTAGTTAAGAGAAGAGAAAGCCAATTTAAAAGGGAGAGCTCCCACCATGCCTTGTAATGAGGCATATGGAGGGTGAGGAGCACGGCTAAAGTCACACGCACGCGCGCGCGTATTTCCGCGTGTTTTTCCCACGTGACTTGTGACTTTAAATTCCTGGTACGTTTAAACCCTTTTAATTTTCGGTTTCTCTCCATTATGGCGTTAGTTTCAATTGAAACAATCTGTTTGATGACAGCAGTTACTAGCGCTCCATGATGGCGTCAGTTTCAATTGAAACAGTTTGTTTGATGACAGCAGTTACTAGCGTTTAATGGTGCTGTAACGGTCAATTTATTGACCGTTACTGGTGCAAGGCTATAAATTCTGGAGACGTCCAGACAGATTGAGCTTTTTGTCTCTTGCGCTCGCGTTCATCCACTGTGTTGCGTCTTCGTGCTGCTTGTTCTTCACCGACCTTCCTTTCGGCGTGCACCGTGAGGCAAGAAGAGCGGGATCTCCGAACCGTTGCCGCTGCGAGAACCTGCACGGGGGCGGCAATAAGGTTTCTGGGCAGCGCAACTGCGCGACCGCTCGAGCTCTTCTTCCTGCTTCTGGACGTTGGACGCGATCTACGACGTCGACTACTTCCTCTACGGCCGGTCGCTACTGCGCTGCTTCCTTTTCGTCATCAATCCCATCGTAAGAATTCTCTGTTCGTCTCATACATGAAATTTCTGGATCTATTTTTCAGTAGCATGTGGTGCCTATTGTCTTGTCTATTGTCTTTAATCATTTTGGAGATTAGTTTAATATTTAAATCTGAAACAATAATAATACCTCGATTTCCAACACATGGATCGTGATGTTTGTTTGCTTATTGTTTATTGTTGATCTGAAGCTAATCGCAGACAGAATTGTAGTGCTTCCAATTGATGGTGTGTGCTTTAAACTTGTCTTCTGTTTATCCCTTCTGTTTTAATTGCATATTTGTAAAGATGAGAAGAATAAATTATGAATCTAGTTCTATTGCTATATGTGATTGTGATTCAGACTTTTGAGTTGCCTCAGATCGCTTGCTATGGATTTGCCTTTTGTGGGATTGGTTTGGAGGAATCCATGTGGTTGACATAGACACATGGTCTTGGAATGAACTCAGCTTGCAGCATGTGAATCTGGGTGCTGCTGCATGGCTGCAGATTCTTTGAAGAACGGTCCCTTTGAGAAGGATGTCGAACAGGTAATTGTTTCATCAGTTGGATGGAATGAATCATCTGATGTGAAGTTGTGAACAATTGTAAGAGAATAACCTTCAAACTGAGTAACATTCCGGGATGGCTTGATCTATTATACTGAATTCTATGACATAAGAAAGCAAGAAACAGAAAACACTAGCAGGTAAATTTAGCACCTGGTAGGTACCTTAATGAGGTGCAAACTGCAAAGTGATCATTTTAACAGCATTTTGATGGCGGGAGAATCAAGCATGTAATCTATTATTTGAGAATATGGGGGCATGTAATCTTAGACAAACCTTCTAGTGATCTGTAGGCAGTAAATGTGAACAAGCATTAAACATATGAGGATTTACTTGTTTTATTCTCAAAATTATACTTTTCTTTGGCTGTCACGTTAGTAGATGGCGGAGGATGGAATGTTCCTTTTCATTTTATATCACTGAATGGGATCTTTTTGAATTGCTAGGCAATAACAGCACTGAAGAAAGGGGCTCTTAACTATTTGCCACTTTTTATGGGGTGAGTGGCAACAGATTTGCCACTCTGTGACTCATATTACTGTAGCCTGTCAGTGACTCATATCACTGTAGCATTAAGTGGCACTCCGTAATAGTGGCAAATAGTTAATTATTCCCTGAAGAAAGGGACACATTTATTGAAATATGGGCGGCGAGGAAAACCAAAATTCTGTCCATTTAGACTTTCCAATGTAAGTAGCAAAGTGTCTTCTTCTGGGAATAAATAGTAGTATAACCTATCTGGGCCCACGTGAGTATAATCTATGGTCCCTTCATGCTAGATCTGTAAATTAAGAATTCTCCTCGTATATTTTTAATTTCAATTACATTACTCTTATTTTACTAGATTAGAAGACAATCGTCAGCTGAGTTGGAAAAGTTCAAAGAACGGTGGAACAGAGCTATAAGGGAAGATGAAGAGTGGACGAATCCTTTTTGAAGCTTGATTACTTTCAAAGAAAAATCCGACACAAAGATACAAGGCCCACGTCTTACGACTAAACATGGCCGCATTCAGTAGGTGTGTTCTGGAATTCATGTGTGTTATGCATTCTATGTTTTGCGTATGCTCCAGATGACCTTATATTTTCCTATTGACTGATCAACCACCTTGAAATGCTACAAATGCTACATAATGTTTAACTCCCTACCACTTCAGTTGTATTTAGAATCAGGAGAGTTGAGGAAAAAAGGGTAGCAGAGTCTTCGATATGATATAATTGTATGTTTGACCTTATTTGACTGGAAGCAGGGGCCATATGTAGAAAATACGAGGACTCATCTACAGAAAATAGTTGATGATGACAACGTCCTCATAGTAAAGTTTATGGAGAAAGACACCAAGACTGACTTCGATACGTACTGTCAAGGAAACGACAGTCGTGGATTGGTATATGTATAATTACTGTAAGCTGTATTACTCTTCCAAAAAACAAGATATGTATATGCTTTTATATCTGTTTTGCCGTTGCCATCACATCAAATTAACAAATTACGTACTCAATTGTGTTCCCTTTTGTGCTTGTTATCAAGAACATTCTGTGCTTTAATAACACCGTTTGTTATATTGTCTTTGTAGTGGGCATACAAGTTGTGATAAAGCCGACATATCGGATAACCCCTCCTGTAAGTTATTCAATCGCTACTTTGCTGTCTTCTCCTATGCAACGGTTGTTAATTTGCTATGGTACTAATTTTTTATATTTATGAATGCAACACACTGGATACAATTTCCTTTATTCTTTGTTAAGAGTGTTACTCCAATCGAGTGGATTGTTGTCTAGTTGTTAGCAAACACTCTTAACTCAGATGTGAACTTACATCTTGTAAATTTTGTGCTTGAAGGAGACACAAACCATACCATCGTAAATGTCTAGTCTTGAATTGCTGATCATTTTCCTTTAGCTTGTGGAAATAAATAAAGAAATTATGATGCACTAACAGAGAAGTGTTGGTTCACAAATAATCTATCTTCATATATTGGTTTGTGGGGTCAATTAGGCGTGTCTGTCATGAAAATTTCCAAATGATGGATTCTAGCATATCAAGCACCACTAACAAATCATAGTGGTTTATCTATTTCTGATGGACCATTGTGTCTTTAGCGACCAACGGTAGATCTAAATAGTGCGACTTATTCCTGTTGATTGGACACTTTTGGTGGTGGTGGTGGTTGGGAGGGGATTGAAAGTGTATCTAAGTAATATCTGGAGCTAATGTACATGCCATAGTCATTATGATTTCCAATAGAAGAATTTGCGAGATGGCTTATGTTAGTTAATTTTATTTTAATTATTGTGTGGCCTTTCCCATTCCTTAATTGTACAGTCTTGGTGTTATAGTTTGTACTTTGTAGTATGAGTTGAAATGTATGAGGGCACAATTCATACTGTTTTTGGGTTTCTCGAAAATCATCCTATATATCAGTCTTGAAATGTATGAGGCGTGATTCATACTATTTTGGGTTTCTCGAAACTCACCCTATATATCAGTGCAGCTACTCTTCTCGCTTTCTATAGATCAATCCCACAATTCGCAAACTTACATCTATTTATATAAATAACATGCGGTGTTTTTCATTTACACTCCTTGTTATGTTTGGAGAATTTGCCATACTTGAATTAGTGTTTTCTTTCCGGCCTCAATTGGCACCACAGATGGTAGAAGTTCCCATTGCACCTTCAACTTTGATTATGAGTATGAAAGGAAGATTCTTCTTTGAGGCAGAGGAGGAGAACCCCAAATGGAGCAAGTTTGTGGTAGAAAGACCGCCACCACCACAAATCTGACCACCAAGAGGCCCAAGACAGACAACACCCAAGTATACGTGGTAAACAAAATCCACATGCTTGTTATCTTTCATGTATCATCTAATCATTATTTGTTACACAAATGCGTTTGGAAGATCAATAGTCAATATTCCATTGTTTATGTACTACTTTTTACTTTTGGCTTAATCTTGTATAACTAAGGTCCGCCAAAAGAGCAATAAAATGTTACACATAGTTTTGCCAATGTCTGTACAAAGCTTGCAGTTCTTCCTTTTGTAAGTTCAATCATCATTAGTTGTGGTTTTGGTGTTAATGACAAATCTAATCTATTATTAATGACAAATCTTGTATCGAGACTAACTTGTTTAGTTAGAATATCTTTGGTTAGTCTCATCGCATTGAAAAATGGAAAACCCTAGGTATGTATGCGTATTCATCGTAGTATTATTTGTGTACTTTGGAGTCAAGTTAAAGTATGAATGTCCCCATTACACTAACCACAAAATGTGCATCATGTTTCCCAATCCATATATTACATGGATGCACATATCTAGGGGGAGTTCACACTCTAACTTGAAGAGTCAATTTAAATGATATTTTAAATTGAGTTCATTTGCCTTATTAATCATTAAAGAATATTTCATCATGTGTTGATGGTGTTCCGTGATTAATTGAGGACAAATGGATAGTTCTTAAGTATAATTAAGCATGTGTTGCATTATTATACTTAAGACACATAAATCATTTCAATTGATTTAGGTTGTGCTCAATTGATCTAAAGGCATCCATTATGTGTTAATGGAGTGCAAGAGATAATCGAGACAACCATGCATCTTGGACTAACTATTTTATGAGTTGTGATTGAGTTAGGTCCAAAGATGGATGAGATGATGAAAACGGGACAAGGACGGCATCATGAGTTGATGGGCGTCAAGAGCGGATCCCGAAGAGGAGTCAAGTGATATCCCGGGAGCAAATATGCGAAGATCATAAAGACCCCAAAGGGATTGCTTGTGGCATGGCGAAGGTATAACTAGATAGGCTAAGGACCTTTGTAGTCTTTGAGTCTAGTTCTTGTATCGCCGTACTATTAAGAGGGGTTGCCTCTTTGCTTGAGCTTCATCATGTGTTGGTGATCTCAATCCGCGTTCACTCAAAGCTCAAATCGTATTTTGATTTGGTTTTTGCATATGGG
This sequence comes from Guadua angustifolia, assembly GCA_036346375.1. Taxonomy (NCBI): domain Eukaryota; kingdom Viridiplantae; phylum Streptophyta; class Magnoliopsida; order Poales; family Poaceae; genus Guadua; species Guadua angustifolia. Next base: position 33,099,838 of record CM070520.1, read on the forward strand.
TTAACCATTTGGCATGTGTTGCAAATGGGTTAAGCCTATGCTTGGTTGTTTTGGTTTATGCTCCGATTTGCATGTGTTGCAAAGATGAAAGAGTATATGCATTTGGTTTTCGCATTATGCTTTGATTTGCATGTGTTGCAAATAGGATAAGCCAACGCGTTAGCTTTTGCGTGGAGTTCACTTTTGCATGTGTTGCATTAGTTGAAGCTTCACGTTTTTGGTTCGAAACAATCTTTCTAAAACCTTGGCGTTGCTTGGAGCTAAGTTTTGCATGTGTTGCAAAAGGAGAGAGCTCAAGCATGATTTAGTGTTTGTGTGTTTGTATGGAGCTAGAGGCTTGCATGTGTTGCGAGTAAAGAGCTCATACGGTTGATTTGATTTTGATGTGGAGTTGGTTTTGGTGTTGCATGGAACTAGAAAATTGCATGTGTTGCAATTAGAGAGTTCATGCATCCTGATTTGGTGTTGCTTGGAGCTAGACTTTTGCATATGTTGCAAAGAGTAGTGCTCAAGCATGAAATGGGTTTAATGTGTTATTTGCAAGTTCGTTGTGCGAATAAACTGAGGTTTATGAGTCCGGTATCCCGAGAGCATGTGAGTGGGGCTTGCAACGGGTGTTGGCAAGTTGACCGGGTCTTGTGTTGACCTTCACATGGCTAGGGGGATTAATCTCATAAACTCGAGTTTGATTTGCTTATCGTTTTGCAAATAGATCTTGAGTTGGATTTTGGTGAAATGTGTTTTCGCCACTTGGAGTTGATTGCGGTTGTGCAAATGTGCTTTGCAAATAAGCGTTGGAGTTATGTCTTTCAATCCTAGAGCATGTGTTGGCATTTGCAAATGTGTTTTGCAAAGTGTCGGGATCATGTGTTGATCCTTACATGGCTAGAGGGTTGAATCGTAATTCGGTGTTTGTTGCGAAATCGTTTTGCAATTTGGTTGGAATTCTTTGAGCGTGGGCTAAGTTGGTGCAAATGTGTTTTGCATGTGTGTATGATCATGTGTTGATCACCTATTTGCTCAAAGAATGGTGTTTGGATTTTCGGAGGAAAAGAAATTGGAAAATCCGGTTTTGTGTCTGCTTGGGGCGGTGCAACCAGGCCTGGTCCGGTCGGACCGGCCAGCATCTTGATCGGACCGCCCCTGGCTTGCTTGAATTTTCCAAGAACGGCATTGCGGCTGGGATGCAGGAGCGGTTGGACCGGAGGTCCTCCGGTCAGACCGGAGCCGTGCCTGTGAGGCCGGTGTGACCGGGCCGGGTCCGGTGTGACCGGACGGCCGGTGCGACCGGGCCTCGGGCGGTGCTGATTTTCCAGAGAGTGTGCTTTGTGGGTTTTCGGCTGCCGAGTTGGGCGGTGCGACCGCTCGGCTTTATGTGCGATCCAGGCGTCTTGGTCCGTGGCGGCTATATGCGGTGCGGCCGGCCGTATGCGATCGAAAATCCGACCGTTGTTCTGTGAGGGCGGTCGGACGGAGAAGGTCCGGTTGGACGGGCTCATGTTGATTTTTCTGTTTGCCCCAAACGGCTAGTTTCTTTGGTGGAGGCTATAAATACCCCTTGGGGGGCTTTAAAGCAGTTGTTGGTATTATTGAGTGAGTGGGAGTTGTTTGCATGTGTTGCTCTTCTCCTTTGCTTCTTGAGCTCAAGAGTGAGGCTAATTGCATGTGTTGCAATTAGTGGGTGGTTGAGAGCCTCTTGTGCATGTGTTGCACTTGAGGAGGCCTTGTGCATGTGTTGCACTTGGTGATCACCGAGAGCGCGATTCGTTGTGCCGGTGAGGTTCAAGCGAAGGAGCGGCTTATTGCTCTTGGAGGTTGCCGACTCCTAGACGGCGAGGGCGTCGTCTTGGAGCTCTCAAGGTTGTGAGAAGCCCGGCAAGTTTGTGAAGGTTCGGGTTGAGCCTACGCTACGAGCGTGAAAACCACGACTAGTGGAAAGAGGCGGTGCTCGGCGGGAGCCGGTCCAAGTGTGGGCTAGCCTCAACGTGGACTAGGGAGACCAGTAAGTCTCCGAACACCACGAAAAAACATCGGTTGTCCCTTGTCTCTTTACATTCAAGTATTTACCTTTTGCATATTATTGATTGCTTGAATTAGAATTGCTTAGTATTAATTGTTTGATCAATTTAGCAATTTATACATAGAGACATAATTTAATTAGTGCACTAGTGAGCCTAGTTGATTTAGGCCTTAATTGTCAAAGCCGATTTATCGCTTCCGCATATATAAATTGATTAGGTTTTGACATAGGGGTTGATTAGAGCGAATTGAATTAGTGAGTGATCGATTTTTATAAACGCCTATTCACCCCCCCTCTAGGCGCATCCTCGACCCTACAAGTGGTATCAGAGCCACGGTCACTCTCATTTTAGGCTTAACCGTCTAGAGAGTAAAAAGGATGGCGTCTAGCGGATTAGTGCACTTCACCGATTCACAAATATTTGATGGCTCTAATTATGCTTCATGGAAATTATTTATGATTAATCATTTTAAATCCATGAGCCCACAAATTTGGTGGATCGTAGATGTTGGCATTTCTTCTCCACTAAATGAAATTGCTCCAACTAAAGGAGAGGATAAATGTCTACATCTCGACGCTCAAGCAACTAATGTTTTATTTAGCGTTGTGAGCGTAGATATTTTTAATCTCATTTGCAACCTCAAGAGCGCCCATGATATGTGGATCAAGCTTCAAGATAAATTTGAATCGTCCACATCAAATGAGGATTGCATTGAGGAAGAAGCGTCGGTTGATGATCTTTCATCTTCTGTATCAAATGATGAACCGACAACTCCAACCTCAACCTCCGCCTCAAGCGACGACGAATTCTCAATTCCAACAAAAATTCGTTGCTTTATGGCGAAAGGTAAAAATGAGGTAAGTGATGATGAAGGTGAGCCCTCATATGATGAACTTATGAATTTATTAGAGGAGCTCAATGAATTTCTTGGAAAGGAGAAAAAGAAATATAAAATTTTAAAATTAGAACATGAATCACTTCAAAATGATTATGATGTTCTAAAAGAAAATCATGAAAAACTCCTTTTCAAGGAATTTAATAAAGCTAGTGTGGATATTGCCACTCAATGCAATTTAGTTGATGAATTGCCTCACTCAATTTCAATTACAAACAATTCATCAAATAAATGCATATCCACCTCTTGCGATGATTTAATTGATATGCCTTGTTGCTCTAATAAAATTGCTTCAAGTTCTTCTATGTGTTTAGATACTAATCTTGTAGAAGAAAACAATGAGCTCAAGGCTCAAGTCATTAAGTTGGAAAATGACTTGAAGAGGTGCGTTAAGGGAAAAGCCATCCTCGACGAAATCTTGAGCAAGCCAAGGGCGCCTTAAGACAAGCGAGGACTCGGCTACAACTCCAAGAGGGAGAATAGAAAGACGAGGCACAACACGCGTCACACGAAGACCATCAAGTGTTTTGCTTGCAACAAGAAAGGCCACCTCGCCTCCGTGTGCCCTAATCAAGTGGATGTCAAGCCACAAGCATCAATCATGAGGCAAACCGGCATTGAGCACAACAAGAAGGTCAAGAGAGGACCAAACGGCGTAACGTGCTTCAATTGCCGGAAAAGGACACTTTGAGGATTGTCCCAAAGGTATAACTCCTAAGCCTATTCTCATTGATAATAATTATATGCTTAGGAAGGACAAGAATGGCAATGTGTTTGCTAAGCTTGTCAAGTCCCCTATGCTTGACTCAAAATAATATTCATATGCATAGGAAGAGTAAATCTAGTAATGGTTTTGCTAAAGTTGTTAGAACTCCTAAGCCAACTCAATATAATTCAAACCAATTGCTTAGGAGAAATAACAATAGCAAAGCCTTTGCTAGATTTGCTAGATCCTCTAAGCCATTTCATAATTTCAATTATCATATGCTTAGAAGAGATCAAACTAGAAATGGTTTTGCAAAATATCAATGTCCTCCCATGCCCTTCCATAAAAATACAAATACTTTGCCTAGGAGGAATAATTCTGTAAAACTATTTCTAGTAATGTTAGTCAATTTAAAAATGCTAAAATTAGGGCCATTTGGGTTCCTAAATCAATTGTGACTAACGTTGTCGGACCCAACAAGGATTGGGTACCAAAGATCGCCTAAAAGACTTTTAGGTGATAAGAGATGGATTGACGCTTGCACACTCATGGAGGAGAAGGATTATATTGATCTACAAGTGGCGTCAAGCATGAAGATAATCATGTCCATCATAAGCCAATGCCATCTCGGTAACAAGTATTTAAATTGATTACTATTATGTCTTATAGCCTTGTGTAGGTTATATTGTAATATTCATGTTAAAATCAATTTAGATTACTTGTTATGGCCACTTGCTCTTGCCTCTTATCTATTCTCTTAATTGCCAATCTTGAGCAAGTGTAGAAGTGGCACATTTAGGGGGAGTGTTAATTCATATTCATGTGTATCACATCCCTACATGTGCCCATATTAATATAAGTGCATATATATTTTTAAAATCAAGCCATTTAGCCAAAACTCAAAATTTGTATACTCTATTACTAATCTTGCGAAAAACTAGTTTAAAATGTATAAAAATGCTTTTGAAATGTTTCTCAAAGGTTTTGGCTTCACAAAATCTATTTTAAAAGGAAAATGAGTTTTAACTCCAAAAACTAGTTACTAGTATCTTGTTTTGGATTTAAACTTATAATTTTCATAGAAATAAAAGTAAAAGATTTTGAAAATAATTCCAAAACAAAAATCCTAGAGTTGGTCATTCTTAACAACTTTCGTGTTCAAAAGATTTTCAAAAGACCAATCTAGCAAAAGTTATTTGATTTTAAAACTCGCCGAAAAACCATACTAGACCCATAATGGTCATATTATTGCACTTAGTGAGTTTCTCCATTTGGATCCATTCTTGTGTAGAATTGTGATTCAAAATGGCATTTTAGACTCAAACACAAAATTCAAATCCATATATCTTACCCCATGCTTCATTTGAATTTTTGTGTTGATTGAATTTGACTTGATTTCTATTGCTTCTTCAAATTGGACTATTTAGATCAAAAGTCAAAATTCATATTTAAAAGGCCCAAATTTGCGAAAATCTTTGAAAAAGTATTCTATTAAGTATTCCAAATGTTTTACAAGCTTTCAAAATAAAAATTCTATGTTAAAATCTAATTTGGCTCAAAAACGATTTGATTTGAACCAAAATAGCCTAGATTAGCAATATGTCAAAATGATGGCATTCAAATTGGATTTCATATCAAATCTTGGCTATAAACAATCTTGATACACCTATCTAAGCCATGAAAATCAAAATTGCATGAAATCCAAATTGAATTGCATTTTGAGGCTTTTTGTGAAAATCGATTTCCTTTTATGTCTCAAAGCGCAAATTGCCATATCTTTTAAAATAAAATTGATTTTAAGAAAATTCTTTTTGCAAAATCTTCTAATTAGTCCAAAGTTCATCTCTGCAAAATTTCATATTTTTTGGACTTCATTGGAATCATTTTTGACAAAATTTGCAAAAATCGGGTGTTTCAGGCTGACAGGTGCGGTTGGACCGCATGCCATGCGGTTGCACCGCCCTTAGGGCCGGTTGGACCGGGCTCCAACCGGTTGGACCGGCCATGGGTAGGTCAGCTCTGAATTTTCAGATTTTTCAAAGTTTGTTTTTGGGATATCTTTTCATCGGTAATTCCTTTTTCAAAAATTCTTTTTGGAAATGATTCTTGAGATCCCAAAGTTCATTTTGTGCAAAATTTCAAAAGTTTTACAAATCATTTGAAAGGATTTCCAAGTGGTATCAGTATGAGCACCTTAATTAATCTAAAGCGTGATTTTCACTTGATCTCTTGAAAAGACAAAACTTGTGCAATTCAAATGCGAATAACTCCATAATTCATTTGTTGAATATCTTGGGGAGTTTATTCATATCAAGTTTTGGGCACTTAATTGCTTCCAAGTGATGTCATGTCTTTGTTTTGCTCTGATACTAAATCAAAAACTCAAGAAAGATCAATAAGAAAACCTTTGAGATTTTGTTGTGTTACCATTGAGTTTTTTTTTGTTTTTGATACCCGTAAGTATATTGCTCTGAGAATATTGCTCTGATACCCATCGATGTTATCGAAAATTCTTTCAAGTGGTATCAATCATTGTGATTTGATCCTAAGTGGTATCAATGGAGCATTTATTCATCTATATGCTTACAAGTGGTATAATTGAGATTCTTTTCTCCAAGTGGTATCATGGTTCTTATTGATCAATTCTTCTAATGATATCCTTGATTATTTGAAATTCTTTTTAAGTGGTATCATTGAATTCAATTATTTCCTACAAGTGGTATTTCATTACCTCTTTGTAGTATTATTCCGATACCCACATTCTTGAGTAAATGTTTCCTCTCAAATTAAAATTGTAAGTTCAACCACCTAAGACTTCTCTGTGTGAGAATCTTTATGAGTTGAAATACATCAAAAGAGGAAAATCTCCTGTTGAGCATTGTTATTCATGAAATTTGAAAATGCTCATTTCTTTTGGATCTTCAAGCAAAACCCTTGAGATTAATTTTACAAGTGGTATCTATTGTCTCAAGTGGTATCTATTTCTTCTTGGGTTCCTCGTTTATCCGATTAGGCAAATTATTGGATTCTTCAAAAGAATCATGTTGAGAATTTGCAAAGCCTAATAAAATGAGGAGTGAATTATTTGAAATTTGAAACACATTCAAATATTTTTAGTTTCAAATAAACCGAGTGATACCCATACTTCATTTTTTATGCTTATTTGTATTTACAAGTGGTATCCATAATTGCAAGTGCTTATTCTTCCTTCAAAATGGTATCGAAAATCCCGAATATGGCCTCCTTTCGAGTTTTTCTTCTTTTGGTATCAGGCCATATTTCAAATGAAAACTTGTTTTATTCCTTGTATATCCTTTCATTTGGGATTTCATTGCCTATCTTGTTCATTTGGCTTAAGTTCTTCAAATTCCACTCCAAGGTCATAAGTATGCACTCTAATTCTTATATGACCTTCATTAAAAAGGAATGATTAAAGTAAAAAGGGGGAGAATAATGAAATACAAAGGGAGAATTATTTCTTATGTTAAATGCCAAAAGGGGGAGATAATGATCAATCTTATTAATGATATATGTTTGCCAAAAAGGGGAAGAATGTTTTTCAAAGTAAATCTTATTGTTTTTCCATTTTTGGTGTTTAATGCCAAAAGGGGGAGAATTAGGAAGCTTAATGTCATTTGGTTTAAAAAGTAAGCTTAATATGATTAAGGGGGGGGAATTAATATGCATATGTGTTCAATTAGCTTAAATTCTCTCAACATGTTAAGTTTTAATCCAAATATGCTCATTAAGCTTGGATTTGTCATTAATCACCAAAAAGGGGGAGATTGTAAGTTCAACCATCATTAGTTGTGGTTTTGGTGTTAATGACAAATCTAATCTATTATTAATGACAAATCTTGTATCGAGACTAACTTGTTTAGTTAGAATATCTTTGGTTAGTCTCATCGCATTGAAAAATGGAAAACCCTAGGTATGTATGCGTATTCATCGTAGTATTATTTGTGTACTTTGGAGTCAAGTTAAAGTATGAATGTCCCCATTACACTAACCACAAAATGTGCATCATGTTTTCCAATCCATATATTACATGGATGCACATATCTAGGGGGAGTTCACACTCTAACTTGAAGAGTCAATTTAAATGATATTTTAAATTGAGTTCATTTGCCTTATTAATCATTAAAGAATATTTCATCATGTGTTGATGGTGTTCTGTGATTAATTGAGGACAAATGGATAGTTCTTAAGTATAATTAAGCATGTGTTGCATTATTATACTTAAGACACACTTAAATCATTTCAATTGATTTAGGTTGTGCTCAATTGATCTAAAGGCATCCATTATGTGTTAATGGAGTGCAAGAGATAATCGAGACAACCATGCATCTTGGACTAACTATTTTATGAGTTGTGATTGAGTTAGGTCCAAAGATGGATGAGATGATGAAAACGGGACAAGGACGGCATCATGAGTTGATGGGCGTCAAGAGCGGATCCCGAAGAGGAGTCAAGTGATATCCCGGGGAGCAAATATGCGAAGATCATAAAGACCCCAAAGGGGATTGCTTGCGCGGCGGCGAAGGTATAACTAGATAGGCTAAGGACCTTTGTAGTCTTTGAGTCTAGTTCTTGTATCGCCGTACTATTAAGAGGGGTTGCCTCTTTGCTTGAGCTTCATCATGTGTTGGTGATCTCAATCCGCGTTCACTCAAAGCTCAAATCGTATTTTGATTTGGTTTTTGCATATGGGTTAACCATTTGGCATGTGTTGCAAATGGGTTAAGCCTATGCTTGGTTGTTTTGGTTTATGCTCCGATTTGCATGTGTTGCAAAGATGAAAGAGTATATGCATTTGGTTTTCGCATTATGCTTTGATTTGCATGTGTTGCAAATAGGATAAGCCAACGCGTTAGCTTTTTGCGTGGAGTTCACTTTTGCATGTGTTGCATTAGTTGAAGCTTCACGCTTTTGGTTCAAACAATCTTTCTAAAACCTTGGCGTTGCTTGGAGCTAAGTTTTGCATGTGTTGCAAAAGGAGAGAGCTCAAGCATGATTTAGTGTTTGTGTGTTTGTATGGAGCTAGAGGCTTGCATGTGTTGCAGTAAAGAGCTCATACGGTTGATTTGATTTTGATGTGGAGTTGGTTTTGGTGTTGCATGGAACTAGAAAATTGCATGTGTTGCAATTAGAGTTCATGCATCTGATTTGGTGTTGCTTGGAGCTAGACTTTTGCATATGTTGCAAAGAGTAGTGCTCAAGCATGAAATGGGTTTAATGTGTTATTTGCAAGTTCGTTGTGCGAATAAACTGAGGTTTATGAGTCCGGTATCCCGAGAGCATGTGAGTGGGGCTTGCAACGGGTGTTGGCAAGTTGACCGGGTCTTGTGTTGACCTTCACATGGCTAGGGGGATTAATCTCATAAACTCGAGTTTGATTTGCTTAATACGTTTTGCAAATAGATCTTGAGTTGGATTTTGGTGAAATGTGTTTTCGCCACTTGGAGTTGATTGCGGTTGTGCAAATGTGCTTTGCAAATAAGCGTTGGAGTTATGTCTTTCAATCCTAGAGCATGTGTTGGCATTTGCAAATGTGTTTTGCAAAGTGTCGGGATCATGTGTTGATCCTTACATGGCTAGAGGGTTGAATGCGTAATTTCGGTGTTTGTTGCGAAATGCGTTTTCGCAATTTGGTTGGAATTCTTTGAGCGTGGGCTAAGTTGGTGCAAATGTGTTTTGCATGTGTGTATGATCATGTGTTGATCACCTATTTGCTCAAAGAATGGTGTTTGGATTTTCGGAGGAAAAGAAATTGGAAAATCCGGTTTTGTGTCTGCTTGGGGCGGTGCAACCAGGCCTGGTCCGGTCGGACCGGCCAGGCATGCGGTCGGACCGCCCCCTGTGCGGCTTGAATTTTCCAGTAAACGGCATTGCGGCTGGGATGCAGGAGCGGTTGGACCGGAGGTCCTCCGGTCAGACCGGAGCCGTGCCTGTGAGGCCGGTGTGGACCGGCCGGTCCGTGTGACCGGACGGCGTGCGGCAAGACCTCGGCGGCTTGATTTTCAGAGAGTGTGCTTTGTGGGTTTTAACGCCGAGTTAGGCGGTGCGACCGCTCGGCTTCTTGATCGACCGGCGTCTTGATCCGTGGCGGCTATGCGGTGCGACCGGCCGTGCAACGGTCGAAAATCCGACCGTTGCCCTGTGAGGGCCGGTCGGACCGGAGAAGGTCCGGTTGGACCGGGCTCGCGCTGATTTTTCCTGTTTTGCCCCAAACGGCTAGTTTCTTTGGTGGAGGCTATAAATACCCCCTTGGGGGGCTTGGGGGCAGGTTGCTGGTATTATTGAGTGAGTGGGAGTTGTTTGCATGTGTTGCTCTTCTCCCTTTGCTTCTTGAGCTCAAGAGTGAGGCTAATTGCATGTGTTGCAATTAGTGGGTGGTTTGAGAGCCTCTTGTGCATGTGTTGCACTTGAGGAGGCCTTGTGCATGTGTTGCACTTGGTGATCACCGAGGAGCGCATTCGTTGTGCCCGGTGAGGTTCAAGCGAAGGAGCGGCTTATTGCTCTTGGAGGTTGCCGACTCCTAGACGGCGTAGGCGTCGTGCGCGGGAGCTCTCAAGGTTGTGAGAAGCCCCGGCAAGTTTGTGAAGGTTCGGGTTGAGCTTACGGCGAGCGTGAAAACCACGACTAGTGGAAAGAGGCGGTGCTCGGCGGAGCCGGTCCAAGTGTGGGCTAGCCTCAACGTGGACTAGGGAGACCAAGCAAGTCTCCGAACACCACGGAAAAACATCGGTTGTCCCTTGTCTCTTTACATTCAAGTATTTACCTTTTGCATATTATTGATTGCTTGAATTAGAATTGCTTAGTATTAATTGTTTGATCAATTTAGCAATTTATACATAGAGACATAATTTAGTTAGTGCACTAGTGAGCCTAGTTGATTTAGGCCTTAATTGTCAAAACCGATTTATCGCTTCCGCATATATAAATTGATTAGGTTTTGACATAGGGGTTGATTAGAGCGAATTGAATTAGTGAGCGATCGATTTTTATAAACGTCTATTCACCCCTCCTCTAGGCGCATCCTCGACCCTACACCTTTCTATTGGTTCTTTTGTGCTCACTGCATCTAATCGATCGTGTTAGCCTTGCAAAACTTTTCATGTGGAGATCAACAAGTTTAAGCACTCTCACAGCCAACTAGAAACCAAAAGGAAATGGAAGTCCTTTGTACTACTAAGGGCAAACCGTCTCGCTTTTAGGGCTAGATCGCACAGATTCGCACTCTCGAATCATGACCCTCGGTTAGATCCCAATCAAGAGATCTGCCGATCTAACACGCAAAAAAAAAACTCAAACCAATTAGGTCGAATGAACGATTTACCTGGTGTCGATAAATTGTGAGCCAATAAAACCCACAATTTAATCTGTTAAATTCTTGGGTTTTTTCACCACAATTTAGCTCATAAATTGTGGGTTTTTAGCCCACAATTTAACTGATAAATTCGTGGTTTTTGAGAACCCACTTAATTTAATTTAAATTGTGGGTACCCAATTAATTTAATTGATTAATTTCGTGGAGTTAAATTCGTGAACTAAATTCAGCGGTTTGCCCATTTAATTTAAGTTAAATTGTGGTTTTGGCCTAAATTCGTGGGTTTTTGGCCCACAAATTTTTCCCTGTTTCTTGTAGTGTATGTTTAAGCTCTATCTCTCCGGACCTAGCAAAAAATGATATTATAATGGGTATAATGTCATACAACAAAGAGCTACGCTTTCACAAATTGTTTCAGCAAATACACGAGTTTCCAATGTCTCGTAGCAAACGCCACAAAATTGATTTTTTGTTTAAAATAATATATATTTAATGGAAAATTACAGAAATAATATGCCGAAAATAAAAATGACAGTTCTTGCGACAGGTCTCTGTCGCAATTTGAAATTGCGACAGAGAGCCTGTTGCTAATCGTTGGGGCGAGATACAATGTGTTTCCAAATTGCGACAGGCTCTCTGTCGCAATTTTAATAGCAAGTGGACAAAGAAATGGTGTGGTTGCGACATGCCATTCGTTATAAGTCTATCCCGTTTCCTGTCTATATTCATGTATTGCTGTTAAATGTGATGTGCAACTGTACTAGTGAGTATAATACGGTCTAAAGTCTTATGAGTTTGAGTTCGTCATGCCGAGCTTAAGATTCTGTTGTATTTACCTAATGAGTTGTTTTATTGGCTTGCAAAGAAATGCTCGAGTTGTTTGAGACTTCAAGAATCGAAACTAAACCATTGCAAGGTCAAGAATAAGTATAGCGGTTCTATCATCTAAGAATGTCCGAGATATGATCCGGATAGAGATTTTTGCGGTTCGTGCTTTGTTTTCGCACCAACATATGCAGATACTACTTTAATTTAATGCTGAGATAAATGTTTGAAGTTCGGTTCAACATTTTCTCACGACCAAGAACATTGATGGCCATGGCACGAGATGGATCTGCCACCCTTCTTCTCTCGATGTCAACCAGCGAGACACAAGTTCTGTCAAGAGCACAATCGTGGATCGCATCTGCGCAGCTTCTCTTGCTTTCTTCATGGATGTTTCACAATTGGCAGGAATGGTAAGTATAAAGGAATCACTGAGTACACGGCGGTTACTATTCGAGATTTTTATGGCCTTTGGTTCAAGATGTGATTTAATGAACCTTCTTCTACAGATAACATGTTAGGCGTAATCGGCATGCTTCCCGATTATTATTCCTGAAGGATGGGACTAATTGTCCCTAAAACCAAGGATGGTAGAGTTGTATTTGTGTTGCCATGGTTGGGAAGGGCGATTCTTTGGGACAAGCGATTCGAAGACAAACAATAACAATGCTTCTGAACCACATGAGGATGAAATATGTTTATATTGGATGCAATCTGTGATTACCTTAATGTTCAGGTTTGTGTGCTTGAATAAAAATTCTTTTTATCCATAATATTGTGGGGTAAAATTCTTTTGGTGTTGAGGAATACATTTTGTTTTAAAGTTGTTTTTCGAAACTAGTATATGACATTTTCGCTAATATTTGGTTGCTAACTTGGTGATATTGGAAGAGAATGTTTTGGTAGCTAATTCATACTCATTTCGGTTGGATGCTTTACCACCTTAAGCCTCTCTTGATTCTGTTGAGTTTAATAAGTAAGTGGCCAATGAGGCTTATATATTACCTTGCCCATGGGAATTAATTTCGAGATAGTTCTTTGCTCCCAATGTTGGACTACAAAATAGAACTCGTTATATGATCTTGAGGAAAATTTATCCGCAATTTGCATGCTACAAAACACCGCCTATGTCTAGACTCGCACATGACAAATTCTCAATTAACCTTCTCAAAGAACAAGTACTTTGTCCGGTAAACCAAGGATTATTGTGAGAAAACCAAGCACTTAATTACTAATGTAAGAACATAATCGATTTAAGACGATAAACCAAGAACGCAATGTTGCTAATGCCTAACCATTTATGTCAACCTTAAACTTTTAGCACTAGAAAACATTCATGATTAAACTAACTAGAATTCAAAGGGATTACAATGGGGTTATTTTTCTATCCACTTCACCCAGTATGGTTATGCATTCTTGTTGTTCTATTGTGTTGTAATACTCATGGTCCCGTTATGTAGTTTTGATTTTTTTTGTACGAAGCCTGTATATAATCTCTATAAGTGTCTTGTATTCTATTTAGTGTAATTTTTAATTCCATACTTTTTCAATGTGTTGTAGTGCCCTTAAGGGAATAGTGATTGTTAACCAAGAAAAGCAGAAAAAGGAAAATTCTAAATATTGAAATATAATTTCAATGTACAAATCAGGTAAGGCGTTCAGATGTTCTTTCTGCCTGGAGTGGTATATGGCCATTGGATCATGCATCTTTTACAAGTAATTAATTGTTTCATAGTTCCATTCCCTTGTACATATTTCTTGATGCATTTCTGACTATTCACCACCTATCTGGAGCAGGCAAATATTCCTGCAGCTTATCTCGATGCCAAAGATGGAGTGGTCTGAGCAGCAGGAAATATTAAGAGGACTAATGTCTTGTACATGCACCTACAAGTTGTTGTATGTCACTCCAGAAAAAATAGCCTTTTCATAAATTCTTGTTTGGACTCTTCTTTACTTTATTTCCTTGCTTCTTGATCTTCTTCTTGGGTTAATATGGTATATCATGAATAGAGTGAACTTCAAACTTGGTGACTTGTATTATAGTGCACTTCAGGCTGTAAAGAGAATAGTGCTATTTTGGTTTTCTCAAGTAGAAAACCTATACCGCATTGTTGATGTATAACTAAAAAATTGAAACGCCATAACTATTGCGTGCATAGACAAAATGTAGTCACTTGTGTTATTCTTTTTGCAGTTGCATTATGTGTTATTCAATTATCTGAGTATGCTCTCGCGCAGTGTGTACTTACATCGTTGCTTGTGATGCAGCCCGCTTCTCTCCAGATGACAAGTACTCACGCCAGCAGTACGTGTTGAAGAAGAGATTTGGATTGCTGCCAACCCAACAGCCAGCACCAAAGTACTGAATGAGAAACTCTAGCCAGCCAGCCAACCATGTTCCATGGATCGTCGGGAGACAAATCGTTTATTTTGCTGCTTCTTGGTAGGATTGCTTTGCTGCAGATTGCCACTGCTAGATATTATTCTTATGCACATGTATTTTATCCTTATAATCATCAGCACAAGATATGAGCATTGTTTTGCTATTGCCTGGTACAAATATATATTTCTAAATATGGTGATCTTCCTGAAGACCTGAATGATCAGTGCTGGTACAAGAGGTTAAACGAACCCAGTTAGGGTGTAAATTGGATTGACTAGAGTTCCGCCTTCATTTGTCCAGGAGAATTTGTGACTAAAATAATGCATTCGAATCACATCCTGAGGTTTTCTTCATATAAAAAGATTCATTACTAACCCCCTGCTGGTGTTTCAGGTACCAATGGGGAATCATCTTGCATGGCAGCATATATGGTCTGCAATTCTATTTTCAACTCTATCATGAAGCTTGTTGGGACAAAGAATGTAAGTAATGACTGTTAAATTAATTAACTGCTTCGGTTGGTTAATACTTAGAAGCCTTACTTATTAAGGGCTTCTTTACAGTACTATGACGTTAGGAAGGAATGTGAAGGGAATCTTTGCTATGACTTCTCAAACTTGGAGAAGTTCTTTGGTGATAAAGCAGTCAGAGAGGCAATTGGAGTTGGTGACGTCGAATTCATCTCATGCAGCACTACGGTTTATCAAGCAATGCTCACGGATTGGATGAGTAATTTGGAAGTTGGCATTCCAGCTCTTGTTGAGGATGGGATTAATGTTCTTATATATGCTGGGGAGTACGACCTGATATGCAATTGGCTTGGTAAGGATATGATGGTCTCTGTATTTTTTTTCTTCTCAGTTTTGAACTTTTGTTCATCATAACTATTCCAATGTCTTCCATGAAACATAGCTGCACATAGTTTGGCCTTTCATCCATGGAATACTAACTTTATAATTTTGACGGATGCCCAATTTATTTATTGTGGAATGTATGGCTCATATATTACTAGCAGTAAATTAAAGTTCATAACTATAATGTTGTCGGTCACTAGATCTGGTAATATCATTTCAAATCAATCACTGACTTTGCCAGCCTGCCCTTGTCACCACTCTCCAAGCCATAATTAGCACACTGGTGTATTGAGCCGCCGGTAATATCTGAATTTCTTGATTTCTTGGCAATTGATACAGTTGTTAAAAATATGCTTTACTAGAATATTGGTGAAAATAAATCATATTGAAAGTGTTTGCACTCAAATATTTTTTTCTAGCTGATTGTTTATGTATGATCCATATATTGCCATAGTCATAAACTGAAAGAAAGAAAGAAAGATCCTAGTGGAAAAGACAGTGACGAAATACTACTACATGAAATTATTACTACTTCAGATAAATTTGTGCATCTGGAATGCTCAGAAGTGTAGTTTTCAAAGTAATGGAAAGCGATGATATTAAAGTATCTCGTGTCAATTTTGTTATGCGAAGTGGTCCTTTACTAGGGGAAATGATAGCGTGTTTTATTCTGAGGCAGAAAAAGCATTCTAACGTTGGATCTATATTTTGCCTTAGGAAAAGTAATAAGATTTTAGCGCATTGGAATTTGACTGCAAGTTGCAATTTTCAGTTATGGAGGAGATATATAAATTTTAGCTAACTCAGCATGTGTCATAGTTTAGAAGTACTGCTTATCGTTAGCTTTACTTTCTTCATTGTTTCGTGTGCACCATCCGATTCTTTAATGGTTTTCCAGTTGTATCAGTATGAAATTGTTTGTGTTTGAGCAGGAAACTCAAGGTGGGTTCACTCGATGGAATGGTCTGGCCAAAAAGACTTTGTATCTTCTCCTGAGTCATCGTTCGTAGTAGATGGTACTGAAGCCAGAGTTTTGAAGAGCCACGGGCCACTCAGCTTCCTCAAGGTTGTGATAAAACACTTTCACTTTTATCTTTATACCTACTGCTTGTCTAATGTTCAGATGGAATTAGATTAGAATCCTTGTACACCTATATTATTGTTGCTTGTCTCAGTTAGCATTTTGCACTTTTATATATTATTGTTGTACATGGCCATTTAGTGAAGGAAAGCATTCACTTCGTTTGGTTTTGCTGTAGGCACTTGACCTTATAAGAGAATTTCCTGGTGTTGATGGATTCTTGCTTGGAAGGCCATGTCTCCAGCTCTGATGGAACTGACTTGATGCGATTAGCATCCCGTTGTTTGCAATATGAAGCTCGTGACCGTCCAAACCTGAAAGCTGTGGTGTTTGCTCTTGTAAACCTCCGGAAAGATGCTTCTGTAATGTTTTTTATTTTATGTGCACACACACGTGATTGATTATCTAAGGATCTGCTAGAATGTATCCTTCTGGTTTGAGAGATTGATATATATATTATAACTGCAAATGTTCTTTTGTCTGCTGAGTGGATGTCCTATTTACAAGAGAGGTCATGCCGAAATTTTGTACAATTCGGTGACTTAGTTTAGACTCTTGCAAATATTTTCAGATTTAGTTTAGTACTCAGATTGTGCTATAAGAAATTGTGGTTTCAGAATTAGTTTAGTTTCAAAATTAGTTAAGTTTACTTCATGACAACTGAAGTTAACATTTCAGATTGAGGCTATTAACAGATTTTGCTAAGTTTTACATTTAAATAAGTTTTCAGATTTTGCTATAACACACTGCATCCATGCTTGTGGTGATATCATGAAAGTTGGTGGTTGTGTCTCTTGTGTACAACACATAGTCGCATACTCATAATGTCCGAACCGTCCACATGTGCACCACTTAAAATAGTAGCGGTTATTAGCAAAAATATATAACTAAATGTGTTGTAATAACACTAGTTACCCCTTATCTGAAAATTCAGTCCTAGCATATCTTTTACTTTCGGCATTACTCCTTTGTTGAAAAATCATTAATCTAATTGCCATTGTTTCCAAAGCTCAACACATTTTGTTTACTTCTTTGAGGCTGTTTGTATTCTAACTTCTAAGAACAACACTCAGGTTGCCTGCAAGAGTTATTTAAGACCTGGTTTATCTGCAAAAGTGAAAGATTGTGATAGGGATCATGCTCATATTGATGGAACAAGTTCTTCATGTAACGTGAACAAAATGGATAATGCACCAAGAAATAGGATTCCCTCCCAGGAAAGTATGCATCAATTCACTGAAAGTGGCACCCTGGATAATAACAAAGATCATCAACTGCGCAGCATCAACTCTGTACAAGGGCTTACAAGAGCGATCATGTGGTGCGAGCAGATACTATCGAACAACAAATCAATGCGCTTTTACTAGAAATGGTTTGAATTATGCGGTGATCGCTTGTTGTCGATAACATGTGTCCCGATGATAAGTTAGATGCCATGGATGATGATGAGATTCGCGAGAGATCGAATAGTTTACCACAAGAACTCTCGATATATGTAAGCATGGTTTCAAGGTAAGTCAAGTACCAATTAAATCAGCAAGAGCTATTTCAGCATGTTAGCTGACAAGTTACTACTAAACTTGTGTAGCTAGCTATTTCAGCATGTTAGTTCAATTCTGTCTCCAATTCAAGTATATTGGTATTTTTTTTGATTTTCTAATGTGAGCAATATTGAATAAGTTTGATTGTTTGATTGATACTGTGCATAAATTGAATACTAGATAAGCAGTTTCAGTTCATTACACTTATAATTGAAAATGCAAGACTAGCAGTAAAATGCCTTCTTTATAGTTGCTAGGCTACTATGAAATAGCTTTTGCACCTCAAAACATTGCAAGGAAAAGATGGTAAACAATTGACAAGAAAGATCTAGCTATCAGTAGTATGAAACCTAGTTTCCTCACAATATACTGTTGTGTACATGAGCAGTCCTCTAGATCTTGTTATTGATAATCTTCTTTACAAGACTGGCATTTACATTATTGATCTGTTGCATCACTTTTAGTGCCCGTTACACACTGTCTAACTCGATCCTTTGTTTTATTTGTGAGTTCAAATTGTTGATGCGTTATGATACCTAGATGTTGATGCGGTAGAGGAAGATGATAGCGTAACTTATGATGATCTCTTCAAGCGTCACCGCCTCGGATACAATACAACGGGATGTTTTCTTTAGTGTATTAGTATGTGTTTCAGAAAAACCCAGCAACTACTCTGTTTCTGGTATTTGTTGCAAGATTTCGCCTCTGCTATTTGTTGCAAGATTTGGACTAATCTGGAGTAAACCTATGCACTATCTGTATTCATGTCAAATACTACTACTTCAGTACAAATTCACAATTTATACCTCACTGTGATGTTACTGAGCTAATTTTCTCTACTTTAAAACTGCTCAGATTCAGTATGACTTGCACCGTGCTTATTGGACACAAATTCCATGAATCACAAAAACAATGCGACTCTTGATACACATGATCAAAAATATCAGTAAAATTATCTAAGGATCTGCTAGAATGTTTTCTTTTGGTTGAAGAGATTGATATATATATATTATAACTGCAAATGTTTTTTTATCTGCTGAGTGGATGTCCTATTTACTAGAGATCATGCCGAAATTTTGTATATTTCGATGACTTAGTTTTTGTTGAATTATGATCCAAATTCAGAAGAAGGCTAACTTCTGTCGGAGCGGAGCGGAGGTCTGTCCGCCGGGAGGCTTGGGGGTCTTGGTAAGCCCCCATGATGACGGATCGTTGTTATTCTTGACCTAGGTCATTGCCTTATATATGTTCATCTTGTAAGCCGTCGCGAGTTGATCTCTCCGGCGATTTGTAAACACTCTTGAAAATAGTGAAGTTTGCGGACGGTGTCCGTGGTTTTTTACCCTTCGCATTGGAGGGGTTTTTCCACGTTAAATCCGGTTCGTATATATGTTATTTACAGTTTTCCAGGTTTGGAAAATGGGCTAGTAACTGCTGCTATAATTTGGGTATCAAATTACCAAAATAATGATCGAGCTGACATCAATGAAATACAAGCTGGATGGGTGGTCAGTCACCAGGATATATATATATATATTTTTTGTATAATAGCTAATAAATTCGTGGGCCATATAAAACCCACGAATTTAATGATTAAATCGTGGGTTTTATTCATTACTAATTTAACTATTAAATCGTGGTTTTATATATTACTAAATTAATTAAATTCGTGGGTTTTATTCACATTACTAATTTAATTAATTTCGTGGGTTTTTACCACCACGAAATTAATCGTTAAATTCGTGGGTTTTTTTTTTACGAATTTATGATTAAATAAATGGTATTCCTAGTAACCCAATTTAATTTAAATTGTGGGTACCCACAATTTAGTTGATTAATTTCGTCGAGTTAAATTCGTGAACTAAATTCGACGGTTTGCCCACGAATTTAAGTTAAATTCGTGGGTTTTGGTCTAAATTCATGGGTTTTTGGCCCACGAATTTTTCCCTGTTTCTTGTAGTGAAAGGAACAAGAATTAATACCGGTTGAGCATATCGATAAAGTTTTGAAACTTTTTAACTGGTTTCCTTTTCGAGTCCATAACTGTGATTAGGCTACGATCTAGCTCGATCATAAAAAGAATCCAGTGAAAACTGTACATATATATGTCAACGTAGATAACTAATTAATTCTAACATCGCGATATGAAAAAGGAGTAGAATGAGGCGGTACGAAAACACGTACTCAAATGCATAGGGTACATATATATTTGACTTATATTTTTGTTCCATTAGTGCATTGTATATGTTAATCTCTGTTTCGCTTGGGTAGTCTATAACAGTTGTCTCGTTGATAATTACTGGGTCCATGAAGCCTATGTCAAAAATACGATCCCTTCGGTGTCTTTGTATCTCCATTCTACATAAGAAGAAATTAGTTAGACTTGCAAGTTAGTATAGTACAAGGGCGCGCACAATGGTTTTTTATAAATAAGGCACTTACAGAGTCCAAGAACTCAAAGATAACCGCTGCAAGGGCGTGCATGCGGTATAGATCATACATGACGTTCCATTCAACATAAAATTCACCGTCCCCATGGAAAAAATATTATTCCTTGTACTTGACAGTGAACAAATTTAGACCATGCTTGGTCGCGTCCAAGTACCATTCATGGAATTACCACATCTTTGTTGAAGCTAGAGAAGCTCCTCACGCCTAACCAATGATGCGTCTAGTGTAAATGGCCATCTTGGGCATTCTCAATTTTCATCATGCCTAATACTTGATCTGCGTCAAGTCCAGTTTCATCGAGGAATTTCACCATCTCCTTGGCCTTGTCCTCAGCTGACATCCTCTCCTTTGACGTCTTCTTCTTGTGGCATTCCTTAGTCAATGTGCGCTCGTAGTTTGATAGGCGAGACATTTCTTTTTGATCCTTCAAATTTTTAATAGTCCTCAAGTCTTTGTGAAATTCTTCCGTGCTAGGTTGAACCTTCTTCTCTGGTGAATTGGGTTTAAAAAATTTAGTTACCTCGCCTTGTACTATCTTCTTGGTCTCCTCGTCGGTCATATCATACGCCTGCTAAGTGGAGACAACTTCTTGGATTGGGTGGAGGACCCCATCTTCTTGGGAGTTGTTGGCCGAGTTGGCTTGTTTGTCATGGTCGGCGCCTTCTTGGGAGGAGACGGGCTTCTTCTGGGCCTTACGTGTGCAGGAGGTGGTGTAGGAGTCGGGCTTCTTTGCGGAGAAGACATGTCCATGTTATCTCGAAAAATTATGTACTACTTGCGCCACAGGATGAAATTGTGTATCGCCTCTCCTAGCTTCGTAGTCCTGTCACCTCCGGGAATTTCGAGGTCAAGGCCCTTGTACCCTCGGCAAACCTCCTCCATCAAGACCTTGGAGTAGCCTGACGGTATCTATTGGCCATGGATGAGCTGCCCCGGCTCCACTGGGTGAGCCATGCCGTGGGCGCCTTGAAGGAGAGATTCTGCGCTTGGATGTGCAGCTCACAAGGTGTCCGCTGCCTGATGCTGTCTACAGGATAGTGGTCCAAGTCTACCTCGGGCAGCCCACCGGAAGCGCAGCTGCTCCGCTGCACGGAGGGGCTGATGATGTTAGGATTACTTGGAGGTTCCTGGCCCGTCTCCCACTATTGGTTCAAGGCTAACTTCATCTCTCTTCGTATCTCTTCTTGCATTCTCTCCTGCGTTTGATTCAGGCGTTCTTCAAGTGCACTGAGCTGTTGTGTTTGTCGAGCCTTTCTTCTCACCAGACTCCTATAGGTCTTGGCGTCCTGAGAGAAACCAACCTTCCACGGGACGACGCCAACGCCTCGTGTACATCCAGGGTGCTCTGGGTTTTGTAGGGCCCTCGTTAGCTCGTCATTCTCTGATGAGGACATCTTCCCTATTGACACAACCATGCCGAGTGATTCTTCTCATACACAAAAAGTTTTACAAGGACCTACTACTCGTGCTCGAGCACGTCTACTCAATTATCGGTGAATTCGTTCCTAAGTTTTTATACAAATGATTCACAGAATGGAATGCTATTTAATTCTTGTGATGATCTTATTGTCCTTAGGAACCAAGGAGAAGAACCTCCAAATGCCAAGCATAAAGCACGATCATCATATGCTAAGATGGACTTGGAATCAACAAATTCGCTGGTTACGCCTCATGACGACATCAACTTCAAACGACCATAACTTTTGATCCGAAGGTTTTTGGGGCCCATGAGGACTTTCTGAAATCTTTCGTCGTCCTCTTTCCAATGGATCTAGCCCCAATGCCAAATTCGTCCTGAAGCAACGGAAAATCGCAGAAGAGTGTCACGGGCGAGAAACTCCGGGTGCTGCGCCACCTTTTCTTTTGGGCCCAAAGCCCATGTAACGCTAGGGCACCCCCTTGGCCGCCCCCCCCATGGCTGCTGCACGCCCCTAGCTGCTCCCTAGCTGCCACTTACATCTATATATTGTTTGCTACTGTCGTACATTAGTTTTGGGTTTTATTTATTTGATAGTTTAGCCATTGCTACTATTTTGAGTCTTCCGACGTGCTCAATAGCCGCCTAAGAAGCTCCTTGTTTCAGAATCCCACATTATCAATCCTTCATCTTTATTTGCAATTTTAGATTGCCTTTACCATTGTTCTTGCTTGTTCTTCGGTTGCATGCAGGAATTGAACCTCGCGTTCAGGTTGATCGTGCCCACGACAAGATCAATAACTCTCCGGAGTTGGTGTAGCGATTGCTAAGGTGCGTCGTCGTCGTACGGTGTAGTCGGATCGTCAACGTCGCCTCCACAAATTGATCGTGTGTTTCTCATCGAAAGATCGGGACACCAAAGTGCTATCAAGTGGTATCAGAGCGCCAAGTTGCTCGGTGAGAGATTTAGTACCTTAGATTAGTTTTTGTTTTCTGTCCAAAATTGAAAATCCTCCACAAAAATTCAACCTTTAGATTCAATCTAGTATGTTAGTGTGTTTTGTTAGGTTTTGATCCATTAGAGTCCTTGTTTTAGTTGCTGATCGTTTTTCCTTCGCGTAGCTTTTATTTCAATCTGTCCAGTTCTTTGTTTTGTTCATAACTTTCGCATACGAGCTCCGATTTGAGTGTTTTTGTACTTTCCTGAAACCTTGGGACAAGCTCCACAAAAACCTAGTTAGGCACGAAATCTAATTCCATCTAAAAGGTTGTTTAATCTTGACATCAAATTCGGGAAGCAAGTTGCAATTGCAATCCAGGTCGGTTCGGTATTTTGATCATAACTCTCACATCCGAACTCCGATTGAGAAGTTTTTATACTTTCCTGAATCCTTGAAGAGTTCTCTACAAAAATGTTTTGGGGTGTCCTTCGTGATTCGGACTCCTTCAAACCGAATTTGACTCGGATTCGGATTTAGTCAAATCGGCTGAATTTTGTTAAATCTGTGCACCTTAGTGTTTTAGCCATAACTTCTACATATGAGCTCCAAATTGTGTGTTTGAATACTTGTTTTAAATCTTAGAACAGTAACATCATTTTGTTACATTGTGAGCAAGCTTGATTCGGTCATTTTCATACCTTAATTGCAGCCACAACCTTACTGCATAGTTCTAGCCGAATTTGGGTTTGTTTCTTCAATTTGTGTTCTAGCTTTGTTCCTTTGAGTTGGTTGAGTCCAGTAGCATCTACAACCATAAAATTCCAAAATATTAGTGCACATACCTTTGGGAACCAATTCATCCTTTGCGAATACTTTGATCCCAAATGAGACTAACGATTTGAAATTTCTTGGGGCTGCTCCTTTTGATACGTTGCACTATCATATCTCTTGTGATGTCAAGTTAGGGATTCCAAAACTTTGCTCATACTAGTGTTGGCTGAAAGTCACCGAAAAGAAAAAAAGAGAAAGAAAGAGCCAAAAGGGCAAAAAAAAAAGAAAAAAAGAGAGAAAAGAAAAGAGAGTAGTGGCCGGCAGCACTACATTGTTCAAAACCCTAATTTGTGTTTGTCATTTTCAGATTGTGCAATTGTATTAAGTAGTGAGCAATCTTATGCCCTTTTACCTTTTCTGAAGCAATTAGCTAGCGTCTCTCTATAACTTATGCAACACGAGTTTTGGTGCTGAAATTATTCTTATTTAGCTCATTCCATTGGTTGCATTAAGTTTCATTATCTTTGCGTGTGTGTTGCCTTGAAATTCACTTATATATTTGAGATCAGCAACTAGGACTTGTGAATTCTAGTTTGGATCATTACTTATCATTACAATAACTAGAATTATCAGATTGCATAGGAAATTCACATAGCCTACCAAGCTCCACATATTCTACCTCGTACGTTTGTTCGTTCTCTTAGCAATCGCTATACCCAATCTTTGGAGAACTTTTGACAACGCCAACGGCCGACAACACTGCTGCTTGGTAAGAATTTGTAAGAGCTTTGGGTAAAACTTGAGTGTTGAGTGACTTGCAGCCACTTCCTAGTAGTTGATAGGAACATTATACCTGTGATTTTGTTTCTTGTCTTCTACTAACCATGTCAGGTGATGAGGGTTCGCTGCATCACTCGCCACGCACGAAGGGCATTGTTGCTCACTTTGAGAGATGACGAGGGTCACTACCGAGGCGCTTAGTGAGGATGTACGACTTACTAATGAGCGAATTTCGCTGCAAGGAGAACGTCTCCGTTCCATTGAGACCGCTCAGGGAGTTCCTCCGCCTCGTCTCCCACGCGCACAACGGGTTCCCATTGCTGCCCCGCCTTCCCAACATGGCCCCGCTGCCTCGGCTGTTCGGACACACATCGCCAACACTTCGGCACTAGCTTCGGGAGCAGAGGTGGAAGAACAAGATGATGAGAACTACGATCACTACGCCACTGATTTGGGGGATGACAATACCGTCAATTTCGACCACGACCGTGACCATCGTCGACTACGCTTTAATCAGCAAGGTATGCAACGTGATCCACCGCGACATGAGTTACGTGATCGTGCTGACGTGTTCTCTAAAGTTAAATTTAATATGCCTCCTTTTGAAGGTAAATATGATCCTGATGGTTACCTCAATTGGGAATTACTTGTTGATCAAAAATTTGCATGCCATGATTTCCCGAGGATAGTAGAGTTCGATTTGCTACTAGCGAATTTTTCTGATTTTGCTTCATTTGGTGGGGAGAGCATTGCCGTGTTCATCCACATAATATACCCACCACTTGGGAAGCATTAAAATTGATCATGCGACATAGATTTGTTCCCTCCTACTATGCTAGAGATTTACTAAATAAATTGCAGCGCCTACGCCAAGGTAAAAGTTCAGTAGAAGAATATTATCAAGAATTGCAAATTGACATGTTGCGTTGTGGTTTAGTTGAGAATGAGGAAGCGTCTATGGGTCGTTTCTTAGGTGGTTTAAACTGTGAAATCCAGGACATTCTTGATTATAAGGACTACAATTCGATGACTCGTTTATTCCATCTTGCTTGCAAAGCTGAACGTGAAGTGCAGGGACGACAATCGAGGGCAAAAGCGACATTTTCTACAGGTCGTACTACTTCGTGGATGCCTCACACCCCCGCTGCCCCGTCCGGTCGTACCACTACACGAAGCCCTTCCAACAACAAAACGCCATCATCTCCTTCAAACTCGGCACCATGAGTACCCACGCCGATGAAAAGTGCCACACAAGCTCCTACAAAGAGTTCGTAAATCGTCCGCCGCCTCAACGGGCGAACAAAAGACATTGATGCCATCGCTGCAAGGGGTTTGGCCACATCATGAGGGAGTGTCCGAACAAGCGTGCTCATCATTCGCGAAGACGGCGAGTACGATTCAGCAAGCGATATTGATGAAGAAACATATGATTTGCTTGCTGAAAATGAAGATGGCGAGCCAATTTCGAACCTCAAGAAGAGCACGAGCGTTGGTGATCTTGACCAATATTTGAGTATTGTTTATAACGTGTGCTTAGTGCCCAGATTAGTAGTATCGAGCAAAATCGCGCCACAACTTGTTTCACATTAAAGGTGTCATCAAGGAGCGAGCAATATGAATAATCATTGATGGTGGGAGTTGCAATAATCTAGCCAAGATGGGCATGGTGGAGAAGCTTGCACTCTCCACTAGGCCGCATCCTCACCCTACTACTTTCAATGGTTCAACAACAAATGCAAGCTCAAGGTAACTCGTATGGTAAGAGTAAATTTTGCTTTAGGTTCTTATCATGATTATGTTGATTGCGATGTCGCACCTATGCAAGCATATTCTATGTTGTTAGATAGACCGTGGCAATATGATAAAGATTGTTTACATCATGGTAGAACAAATGAATACTCTTTTGTGCATAAAGAGAAGAAAATTGTTTTACATCCAATGTCTCCTGATGCTATTTTAAAAGATGAGATTGCTAGAGCTAATAGAGAGAAAAATCAGGATCATGCTAAGAGTGAAAATCAGATTATAGCAAAGGAGCTTGAGCAACATAATAAGAAAGAATCTAAGCCTGTTCATGACAAAAAAAATGAGATTAAGTTGATGGGTGCTTGTTTTCTTGCTACCAAATCTGATTTGAAAGAGCTGAATGATCTAATTTTTTTGCTATGCTTTCGTTTGCAAAGAAGTTTTGTTTTCATTTGAGGATGTGTCTTCTTCTTTGCCTCCTGCTATCACTAACCTTTTGCAGGAGCACAATGATGTTTTTCCAAAGGATGTGCCACCAGGGCTGCCCCCAATGCGAGGCATTGAGCACCAAATCGACCTCATTCCGGGGCATCTTTGCCTAATCGCACCTCTGAGTAACCAATCCGAAGAAACTAAGGAGATACAACGCCAAGTTCAAGAATTGCTTGATAAAGGGTATGTGCGTGAGTCTCTTAGTCCTTGTGTTGTTCTGGTCATTTTAGTGCCTAAGAAAGATGGATCATGACGCATGTGTGTGGATTGTAGAGCAATCAATAATATCACCATTAGGTATCGTCACCCTATTCCTAGGCTAGATGATATGCTTGATGAATTAAGTGGCTCAACAGTGTTCTCTAAAGTTGATTTGCGTAGTGGGTACCACCAGATTCGCATGAAGCTAGGAGATGAATGGAAAACGGCTTTTAAAACTAAGTTCGGTCTATATAAGTGGTTAGTAATGCCTTTTGGGTTAACTAATGCACCTAGCACTTTCATGAGATTGACGAACAAAGTTTTGCATACTTTCATTGGCAAATTTGTGGTGGTATATTTCAATGACATTTTGATATTTAGCAAATCATTGGAGGAATATCTTGACCATTTACGTGCTGTTTTTAATGCTTTACGAGATGCACGTTTATTTGGTAACCTTGAGAAGTGCACCTTTTGCACAGATTGAGTCTCTTTTCTTGGCTATGTTGTTACTCCCCAGGGCATTGAAGTTGATCAGGCTAAGGTTGAGGCAATACAGAGTTGGCCAACTCCTAACACGGTCACACAAGTGCGAAGTTTTCTAGGACTTGCTGGATTCTACCGTCGCTTCGTGAAGGACTTCGGCACCATTGCTGCAACTCTGAACGAGCTCACCAAGAAGGGTGTGTCATTTGTTTGGAGCGATGCACAAGAGAACGCCTTCAACACATTGAAAGATAAGTTAACACATGCACCTCTGCTCCAACTCCTAGACTTTTCTAAGACGTTTGAACTAGAATGTGATGCTACTGGGATTGTGTTGGGTGGTGTGTTGTTATAAGGGGGAAAACCTGTTGCATATTTCAGTGAGAAATTGAGTGGGCCTAATTTGAACTATTCTACTTATGACAAGGAATTATATGCTCTAGTTCAAACTTTGGAAACATGGCAACATTATTTATGGCCCAAGGAATTTGTCATACACTCTGAGCATGAATCTTTAAAGCAAATTCGCAGTCAAGCTAAATTGAATCGTAGACATGCTAAGTGGGTTGAATTCATTGAATCTTTTCCCTATATCATAAAACACAAGCAAGGAAAGGAAAATGTTATTGCTGATGCTTTGTCTAGACGATACACCATGCTTTCACAACTTGATTTCAAAAGCTTTGGCTTAGAGACGATTAAACAACAATATGACCATGATGATGAATTCAAAGATGTGTTGTTGAATTGCAAAGAAGGAAAAACTTGGAACAAATTTGTCCTCAATAATGGGTTTGTGTTTAGAGCTAATAAGCTGTGTGTTCCAGCTAGTTCCGTCCGTTTGTTGCTATTGCAAGAAGCGGATGGAGGTGGTTTGATGGGACACTTTGGGGTGAAGAAGACGGAAGACATACTTGCTAGCCATTTCTATTGGCCAAAGATGAGAAGGGATGTTGAAAGATTTGTTGCTCGCTGCACTACATGTCAAAAAGCTAAGTCATGACATAATCCCTATGGTTTGTATATGCCTTTGCCTGTTCCTAGTGTTCCTTGGGAAGATATTTCTATGCACTTTGTTTTAGGAATTCCTAGAACAAAGAAGGGGAGGGATAGCATATTTGTTGCCGTGGATAGATTCTCTAAGATGGCACACTTCATACCATGTCACAAAAGTGATGATGCTACACACATTGCTGATTTATTCTTTCGTGAAATTGTTTGCTTACATGGTATGCCAAATACAATAGTTTCAGATTGTGATACTAAATTTCTTAGCCACTTTTGGAGAACTTTGTGGGCTAAATTGGGGACTAAGCTGTTATTTTCTACTACTTGTCATCCCCAAACAGATGGACAAACTGAAGTTGTTAATAGATCATTATCTACCATGCTTAGGGTTGTTTTGAAAAAGAACATAAGGTTGTGGGAAGAATGCTTACCTCATATTGAGTTTGCTTATAATCGTTCATTGCATTCTACTACTAAGATGTGCCCTTTTGAGATTGTATATGGATTTGTGCCTCGTGCTCCTATTGATTTATTACCTCTTCCATCTTCAGAGAAGTTGAATTTCGATGCTAAACAATGTGCTGACTTGATTATGAAAATGCATGAGACAACTAAAGAAAATATAGAGCGCATGAATGCTAAATATAAACATTTGGTAGTAAGGAAGGAAGCATGTTACTTTCGAACCCGGAGAGTTAGTTTGGTTACATCTCGAGAAAAGATAGGTTTCCTGAATTAAGAAAATCAAAGTTGATGCCTCGAGCTGATGGTCCTTTCAAAGTTTTAGAAAAGATTAATGATAATGCATATAAGCTTAAATTGCCTGTAGATTTTGGGGTTAGTCCCACCTTTAACATTACAGATTTGAAACCATACGTGGGAGAAGAGGAAGAGCTTGAGTCGAGGATGACTCAAATGCAAGAAGGGGAGGATGATGAGGACATCTTCCCTATTGACACAACCACGCCGAGTGATTCTTCTCATACACAACAAGTTTTACAAGGACCTACTACTCGTGCTCGAGCACGTCTACTCAATTATCAGGTGAATTCGTTCCTAAGTTTTTATACAAATGATTCACAGAATGGAATGCTATTTAATTCTTGTGATGATCTTATTGTCCTTAGGAACCAAGGAGAAGAACCTCCAAATGCCAAGCATAAAGCACGATCATCATATGCGCAAGATGGACTTGGAATCAACAAATTCGCTGGTTCTGCCTCCGCGACAGCATCAACTTCAAACGACCATAACTTTTGATCCAGAAGGTTGTTTGGGGCCCATGAGGACTTTCCTGAAAGCTTTCGTCGTCCTCTTTCCAATGAATCTAGCCCCAACACCAAATTCGTTCTAAAGCAATAGGAAATAGAAGAAGAGTGTTATAGGCCAGAAACTCCAGGTGCTGCGCCACCTTTTCTTTTGGGCCCAAAGCCCATGTAACGCTAGGGCACCCCCTTGGCCGCCCTCCCATGGCTGCTGCAGGCCCCTAGCTGCTCCCTAGCTGCCACTTACATCTATATATTGTTTGCTACCGCCGTACATTAGTTTTGGGTTTTGTTTATTTGATAGTTTAGCCATTGCTACTATTTTGAGTCTTCCAGACGTGCTCAACAGCCGCCTAAGAAGCTCCTTGTTTCAGAACCCCACATTATCAATCCTTCATCTTTATTTGCAATTTCAGATTGCCTTTACCATTGTTCTTGCTTGTTCTTCGGTTGCATGCAGGAATTGAACCTCGCGTTCAGGTTGATCGTGCCCACGGCAAGATCAATAACCCTCCGGAGTTGGTGTAGCGATTGCTAAGGCGCATCGTCGTTGTACGGTGTAGTCAGATCGTCAATGTCGCCTCCACAAATCGATCGTGTGTTTCTCATCGAAAGATCGGGACACCAAAGTGCTATCATTCTCTCTGTTTGGCACGAAGGTGCCCTAGGAAGACTCCTCGATCGACTGTATAAGCCTTTTGGCCACATCTCGCAGCACCTCCCCAAACACCTAATTGCCTTCATCGTCAAGGGCGCCACCGTGAGCATAGAACCAATGCCTTACTCTATCGGGCCATTCCATTATTGCGGGTGAGACACCCTTCACTAGCAGGTCCTGTTCCTTCTTGTCCTGTTCCTTCTTGTCCTATTTGGGTATTGCTTGGCGGTAACCACCAGGGTCGAGTCGGTGGTGGTAATTCTTCTTCTGTGCATTCAGCTTATTCTTCTCACTCAAATTTTGACCTTCGTCCGAAGTCTTGTAGTTCACAAACGCATCCCAATGATCCTGCAACTTTGAGTACTTGTTAAAGTCGAGCGTTCGATTCTTCTTGATATACTCCGTGTTCAACTTCTTTTTATAAGTCTGGAATGCAATGGCCATCTTCTTCAGAGTGTAACTCTTCACTTTCTCTTCGGTCCCTTAGGGAAGGTGAATGTCTCCTTCATATCGTTCTAAAGCATGTTCTTCATATCTTCAGGGACCTGATCCCATTTCACTATACTAATGGGCATGTGGTCCCTAATGTGGATGCCGCATGCCGAATTGAACGACCCAAGCGCCCCCAAGGGTGCAAGAGGTTGGCCGTTCTCGGCGACTTCGGTGATAACGTGTCTTGCCTTTGACTTCTTGCTTGGACCTCACGACATGATTGCCTGCTTGGTTGACCGATCTGAAAGCATGGTACAATCATGAACGGGTCAGAATGTTGGCTTAGCATGATAGTGGAACCGACAATCATGAACAGGACTGATGGTTACCTCACCAGCCTCATCATGCTCTGCGGCCTCGTCAGCCTCAGCGGCCTCGGCGGCCACGGGTTGATCCACGAGGGCAAGTTCAGGCTCCCCCGCCTCATGACCATCATCTCCCGCAATCAAATTTCTCATAAATTCTTCTTGATCAAATCCTTCGCTTGCCATCGTTGTTTCTTAGGCTAGAAGAAGGCACTGAAAATTAACGAAAATAGATCAACAAAAGGCCAAATACTACCGACAAGTAAAGATCACATTTCATGTAAAGCTGATGGTACTACTCTAAAACGGTGGGGAAGAGAAGGTAGAGAGGATGGGCGGCGATGCCGAAGATGTTCTTAACTTAAGTCGGCCAAATATTATCGACAAGTATACATTTGATATTTCACATATAATTATACATTTCACACATACTTACACATTTCACATATAATTATTCATTTCACATATACTTACACATTTCACATATACTTATACATAGAAATTGCTTCAAAATTCACATATACAGAGAAATTTCAAAATTCACCAAAAATTAGAAAAATTCACATGATACATATACATTTCAAAATTCAAATTTGCTATATACATTTGCATCATTGATTCATCCACTCACTGCCTAAGTTCCTTTCAACGTATCAATACATGATGCTACATAAATTTTTTTGCGAAGTTCCTTCAACGTATCAACACACAAGCACTTGCAAGTCACAGTTGCATCTGTTAATTTCCATACAAATTACAACTAGGATATATAAGAAATGGCACAAGAAAAGGGCACATACAATGCATGAACATGAACAATTGTGATGACAATGCATATTTCTATTTACCCCTTTGCAACATTCTGATGATGACATTTAAACTAAATTACCATTTCCAAGCACAAAAATATCTAAATTAAAATTTTGATCCCGTACAAATATTGTAGATCACACGCAGCATCCTTTTCAATCATCATATATTAGTTAGTATAACAGTAGCATCCTTTTCAATCATCACACGTAAAATTTTTACGATCGATCGAAACTCAAAACTTCTTACGAAATCTAACATGGATTCAAGCATAACAGTAGCCAATTGTGCTCAACTCAAGTCACTCGCACCTCAGATACACTCGTCTAAATTTAAAAGCTTATGATCCGCGATGTTTTTTTTAATTATTATTTTCAACTTTGATGGCTAATTTAGATCCAAACTCTAGCCATGCCAAATGTTGCTGACATAACCTAGAACTTTTTTCATTACAAAATAACTGATTAAAATCCAAATTCAAGCTCCAATAATTATCTAGTCACTAAAGACCATCTTTGTTTGCTTACAATCCCTAAACTAACAGATATAATAAATCTGCATGATAATCCCCTGCATCATTTCTGACATAATATAATCTTTAGGCCTGAATCAATGGCTTTTTGGTTAAGTATATCCTTGGCATTCTTGCACTCAACGTAGACCCATAATAAGAATAATAAGCATGAGAAGTCTATTGACTTGTTTTCTAATATGCATGCGCAAAAGTATCCTTTGTGACCTTCATTGGCTGAAGTATGCATAAGTCAGAGCAATACAACAACAGATATTTTCATCTGAACACCACAACTCACCATGACCCAAATTAGAAATAGACTATAGACAGATACATGTAGCCAGAAAATACTAATCAGACCAAAAAATGTACTTGAATTTTAACACAATCAGACCACAATTAAAACACTAATCGAGTCACAAAATTTGGGACAGCATCACAATATTTAGTACACATGATGTCTATCAAAGATCACAAAATTACATCACAAACTCAAGTTTGGAGCACATCACAGTTTGATTTCCCAACTCTAGTTCGTCCATCCTTAAAAAAAATGGTGTCTCACGACATCCTCCAGATTTTCTCAAGCTGTAGCTAGCATCTCAAGTTTTTGTAGCATCTCACGACATCCTCTACGACGGTGGCAATAGCACGGCGATGAACTTACATTGTACTCAGTCGGAGGTGTGGAGGACGGCAGCAGGAGCGAGGGTCGTTTGTAACATCCCAATTTTTGACATTTTAATTATTTAATATTATTTTATTGCAACTTATGAATTTTGTGAATTTTCTGGATTTATTTGGATTTTCGGAGATTTATTTGAATTATTTGGAGTTAATATATAATGCCTTTTGTTAAGAAATAATTATAAAAAGAAAAGTTTAAAATAAAGTTTTGCCAAAAATATTTTATTTAAGTCCAGAATGTTTCAAAATATTTTTGAGATGTTTCTTGGAGTTAATATATAATGCCTTTTCAAAATAAAGTTTTGCCAAAAATATTTCGTGGCGGGAGGTCACACAACGATGTTGAATTGTGAGAAGCACGTGGTGCTTGGTAATCAACCGGTGGTAATCACTTTATGATTGAAGCAAGTGGAAGGGCAAGTGTGCGTGGTGGGCTCAGAGGAGCTGAGGGTATGTGTATGTCTTACTTTAATCAATCCTAAGGGCTTAACCTTGCGAGCCTTTGACCTGAGTCTATCATGCAACCACATGTCTGTTATGGGGCAGCCTAGCTGACTAATTTGCAAATGCTTAACTTGAGTGCTATCGTGGTGGCGTGAGACCCGGGTGGTGGTAACCAGTTCATGCTTGGGATGGCTCACATGGCACAAGAGGGGGGCCCTGTTGTGGTAGTGTAACCCTTCAGTGTTGAAACCTTAGCGGGTAGCACTGGGTTAAGAGGATGCATTGTAAAGGCTTTGTTATAATCATTCACCTGTGTGGTGCATAGTTGTATCATGTGGGTAAAGTGCATAACCTCTGCAGAGTGTACAAACTATTCGGATAGCCGTGCTCACGGTATTGAGCAATGCTCGGGGATTACAGTGAAGGGGTAGTTAATTAAAATGAACAACTGGAAGGGATGGCAGGATGCCATGTGGATAATGGAACTTGGTTTAGGATGAAAAACTTGGGTTTATTTGAGAATCACTGAATCTATTTACTTGTTATTATTTGTTTTACTGTCTTTTCAAACTATGTATTGTATGTGTTCTTAAATGCTGCTTTATTGCAAATGAACCCTTAAGCATTTCCTTTGGAATAAGCCTGCATATAGCTATGATAGAATTGCATTTTGTGCACAACTTGTTGAGTACGTGTTGGTGTACTCACCCTTGCTTAACAACCAACAATAGTGGAGGAATCATCGTCGTTATCGGAGGAAGACTTTCAGGTGGACGCGTGTCACTAGGCCAATCCTTGTCAGTCGCCTGTGGTGTGCTGATGGGACATCTACGTCTTTTGCTACTTTTCGCTGCATTTGTTCATGTTATCTTTCAGTCTAGCCCATGTGGCTGAATAATTGTAAGTGATCATAAGATCATACACTAGTTATATTCAATAAATAAAGTCTTATTATTCTTATCGTTGTGTATGATATGATGCTTCGATGTTAAGTTGTGTGCACTAGCGATTGATCACAGGACTAGTGCGGCAAAACACAATGGATTGAATTGGTGGTCGGGTCCTTCTGATCATAGTATGCGAGGAGGACAAGAAGGCGTGGGGTTGTCGGAGGCAAGGAGGACGGCGGGCGCTGAATGTGCAGGCTTGCCGGGCCGGAGGAGGACATGAGGCGGTGGGGTCATCGGAGGTGAGGAGGACGATGGCTCATGGCATCGCTTGGGAGGCGAGGACAATGGCGCTGCGATGAGTTGGAGGTGAGGACATGGCCAGCCTGGCGTCGTCGGGAGGCAAGGAGGTCGTCGGAGGCCTTTGCAAACGAACGGGAGGAGGAGGAAATTGGGGAACACGGGCGGGAGGAGCAGGAAATTGGGGAAGAGGAGGCGGCGGGAGAGATTTATATGTGCACCATCGGTCTTTGGTTGGTGTATTCATCGATCGATGTCTCACATCAATACCGTATTGATGTGAGACATCGATCCGATTGAATACACCAACCAGTACTAATTAAAATTATTTTCCAGCAATCTAATATAAATTAAAATTCATATAGTATTTACAATATTAATAAATAATTAATAAATCATACTTATTCCACACTAAAATGATTTAAAAAAATAAAATATGATTACTAGTCATTTATAAATTCCTTTTATAGTTTCTACAATTCAACAATAATATTAAAAATTTATATATTCTTTAGAATATTATTTTCTAAACATCTAATATAAATTAAAATTATAAAAAAATTATAAGAAATAAAGTAATTTTTGCACTCTTATAATTCCATTGCAAATTTTCACCTTGTTATGTAAATTGAATGAAGAAGGCCGTGGCTATCGTCTCCTCTTCGTCATGCCGTGTGGTTGGTTACGGTGCACAAGCCATGGTTACTGGCCATCCCCATGATGAACAGGAGCATAGACGAAGGTGGGAAAGCTGCCAACGTTGTTTGTGCTTGTCCCTCTGTCTTCTTCCCTATTTCAATCCCATGCTAGGCAAGGCTGCCTGCTGGACTCCTCGCTTTTATTGTTCCTTTTATTCACATTTACTACCATTTCATAGAAGATTAAATGGGAAGTATAGTTGTTGTGTTTTTACTTGCCTTGACTCTAGTTCCAAATGTAAATAGTCCTATAATACGTGTGCGAAATAGTTTATATTTTGACCATCAGTCCTATAATACGTGTGCCAAATATTATGCTTATTTGCTTAATAAAAAATAAAGAATCATTCTTATTCCACACTAAAATTATTTTCAAAAAATAAAATAAGGCTATAAATCCACAACTAGTATGTTAGTAGTCTATTACACCAAAAGAAAGCAAAGTGATCCATCCATGGACACAAGGCATTAATTTAGACCTTCCATGTTAACCAAACACCAACTCGCTTGGTGATGCCTTATATAAATACAAAGAATTGATTGTTGATCATGAGCTAGCTACCCATAAATTGGCATTCACATATATATATGATGCATGCAAATTATATACCTAATACTCAACAATGAAAGTAGATTGTCGCTATAGGATTCTTTTCAATACCATGAAATGTGCTTATTTAAATGAAAGTAGATCGTTGCTATAGGATTCTTTTCTCCCTAGAGTCCCTTTTCCCCATAGCCTCCCCTCATGGCGTGATACAGGGACTCCAATCGGATTTAGATCATCAATGTAATCAACACAAAACTCAATCACCTCCTCTCGTGCCAACACCTCGCACAATGCTGACCTTCTAAGCGAGACCCGATTCTTAACATACTTCTTTAGGACACCCATGTACCTCTCGAAGGGAACATATTGTGGAGGAACACGGTCCGAGAATTTCTATCTTTTAACAATGTGGACCATGAGATGGACCATAATATCAAAAAAGGACGGAGGAAAGATCATCTCAAGGCTAACCAGACTATCAACCATGTCATCCTGCAGATTAGATACCTTACTCGGCTCGATGACTTTCTGCGACATCGCATTGAAGAACGAACACAACTTTATGATTGTCCCTTATACCCAGTTCGGCATAATACCTCGCACCGCTACTAGGAGTAACTGTGTCATCAATACATGACAATCATGGGATTTTAGGTGTACAATTTTATTCTCTTTCATATTTATGAGTCTCCTTATGTTTGAAGAGTATCCAGAAGGGACCTTCACACTGTTCAAGAACTTAATTATATTTTTTTCTCTTCCTTGCTCAGAGTGTAGCTCGCGGGGTGGAGGTAATGCTGTCCTTTCTCTCTCTTTTCCGGATGTAGGTCGTTCCTGAGTCCCAAAAGCTGTAGGTCATTTCATGCTTGAATTGTATCTTTTGATTTGTCGTACATATCTAGGAAGCCTAGCAGGTTCACGCAGACATTCTTCATGATATGCATGAAGTCCAGTGAGCGGCGGACCTCTAAGCCTTTCCAGTAAGGTAAGTCCCAAAATATTGACTTCTTCTTTCAAATGGGCTTCGTGTGACCTTGTTCAGTCGGGACAGGTTTGCTACCAGGACCTTTTCCAAATACTACTTTCAGATCCTTTACCAAATAAAATACAAGTGTCCAACTACGATGCAGGGGCTTCTTACGTTTCTCTTCTGTCCCATCAAAATTATCACCTTTCCTCCGTAATTGGTCCTTCATATGGAGGAACCTACGGTGGCCCATGTACACAACCTTTCGAGAGTTTTTTATGTACTTGCTATCCGTATCCTCTAAGCAATGGATGCAGGCTTTATATCCTTTGATAGATAGGCCCGACAGGTTACCAAGTGCAGGCCAGTCTAAACTTACACTACAAGTTTTTGCAACCTACAAAAAGAATTAGTCCATCAGAGTCTAGATTCAAAATTCTTCATTGATCAATGGAATCAAAACATAAATTTGAGCTAGATTCACACCTTCAATGCGAGCTACATTATAATCCAAGCAAATTCCAAACCTACACAACAAGTTTTTGCAACCTACTTGAAAAGATCGAGCTAGATCTCTACATTCATAATCTTTCATCGATCATAGGAAAAGATCAAATTTTCTTCATATTTCAAGCAAAGAAGAGGCTCCATTTAACACCAAATGTAGTGAGGAATGATGTTACTAACCTTAGTTACCTTGGTCTCCAGTAAAATGACCAAAATTTGGAAATTTGGGCAGCACATCCCTGTAATACTGCAAGCCCTGGCTAGGGTTTTGGCCAGTGATGCTTTCATCTTCTTAATTTTCGGATTTATTCCGGAAGGAAATAAAATGTGTTGTCAAGCAATTTAAGTTTTTATTAAAAGTTTTAGAATTCTTCTGTAGGTTTTAATTGGATAGGGTGTTTTCTCCAAGCTGTATTTATTCTGCGGCGAGTTTTACTCAAAGGAAATTTTGTTTTGTTAAGGGGTTGAATGTATAGTCTGTGGATTTGTTGATTTGTGATCTCTAGAATATTTGTGTATATATATACATATTTTTGGAAGAAGTGGAGAGAAACCCTAGAGAGAAAAGAGAGAGAGAGAGAACCTTACCTGGTGTCCTCCTACCGCCGCCGCCTCTGGGCTCTTGCCTCCACCCACGGACGACGGCACCGCTCCTGACCTCTCCCGCCTCCGGTCTCCAGCTCCCCGTGCCGCCTCCGGCTTCCCCCGACCGTTGTCGCCTCCTCCGTCGCTTCGCCTGCCCAGTCGTGCCGCTCCGCCCGAGCTCTTGGCCCGAGAGCTTGCTGCTCCGCGAGCTCGCCATTGCAAGCTTCCTCGCCACGCCCGGCCTCCCGCCACCTCGGTGCCTCCCGTCCGTCGCCTCGGCCACCTGCACCGCGCCTCCGGCTCCTCTGGCCGCCGCCTCACTTCTGCTTCAGTTCCAGGCGTCGCCACGCCCATTCTTGGCCGTCGCCAACAAGGCCGCGCCGGCCGGCTCCTCCTGCCGGCCTTCCTCAGCGGCTCCTCCTCCCTTGGCCTTCTTCCCCAACCAAGAAATTTGAAGGTATAATTGCTTGTATGCAAGATGTTTGGTCTAATGTCTAGCTAGAGTTTGAATTGGTATTTGGTATACCTAGATAAAGATGGATAATTTCATGTAGATCATGTTAATGCCTTCAAATGCTTAATTCGGATTTGAATTGAATTAATTATGAGAAGTTGAACTGAGCTATTCAGTTTTAGTAGAAACGTTTGTGAGCTCGGTTCCTTTCGCAAATGTGGAATTAATTGGTGCATTTCTTGAATTCAAAACAGTAGAATGAATTGTAGATTATTGTCTTGCGATCGTTTAGAGCCCAAGAATGAAATTCTGGATTTGACCGCTTAAGACTGTGGCCTTTTTCCGTGCTAACCGACTCGAATGTCATTAGTTGGAATTTGGGACTATTTTGAATTAAAATGTGAAATGTTAAGCATTGTTGTTTTGAGTTGGATTTTGATCCATTCTTGTGCGCGAGTGTTGTTTTTCAGGGAGAGTGTCCTCGAGGGAGGGTCTTGACCCCGAGTTGCCTCACGCGTCGGTAAAAGCAAGTGTAACTCTTACCTCCTTAATAGGGTATTAAGTGGATTGCTTGTGATATGTATATGTGTGTTAATTGTGTATGAGCTTCTGCAATGTCATTCTTACCCTGGTAATGACTGTGAAAATTATGCTGTGATGTTGTATTTGGATTTTTGGTTATGGCTAAGTTTATGGTTTAGTAAACTTTCGTGTATGGGATTCTGAAGTGAGGCGCTAGGGTCTGGTCGGCAAGTAAGTGTAGGTGATAAGATTTGGAGGGTTACTCTTTGTGCTTTGGTAGAATGATTCTTACTCATGCTCTGCTGCTGTTGAAATCTAAAGATCAATGCATATGTTTTCATGTTGCATCTTCCTGAGATTAAATGGCACTAATTCTAGTGACTTTATTTATGTGTTCGAACTGCCATCTTGCGTTCTCGGAATAGGTGTATGTGTTCTGAATTTCAATTGAGCTTATTGAAAGTAGACCATGTGCTAGTGAGTTGTTAACCCATTTACGTGGTTTGTTGTCTCAAGTTATATTTTGTGTATGTGTTCTAAATTCAGGCTTTCTTTAATTCTGGGAAGTCATGCAAGCGCTAAGATTCCAAATGCCACTCCATTTTCTGTCGGTAAAAGGAAAGTGCATCCCCTAGTGCATTATTAGAGTGTTAAATGCTTTGCTTGCGATAAGATTTTGGAAATTCTAATAGTTTGGTTATGTTTAATAGCATATCTAGAAGTTGTTCTTAGTATGATGATGAGGATGGATGAGTGTTAGCAATTGGAAAGTAAGTATTCAATTTCAGTTATTTCAATTCCTTACGAAATGTACAAATGAGTGTGTTTATGTTGATGCGAACGATAAATTGAGTGAATGATAATGTGCGTGTTTATATTCATGTTTGTGTCGTGCTTATAACCATGTCATTGCATTTGCGCATTCATTACAGAAGAGGCGACCCAAGTTGATGTGGGCCTCTGTACTCACATGTAGTGAGTACAAAGTCCTACCTCGTAGTCCCATCTATGGATGGGAGCGAGTCGAGAAAGTAGGCCCCACCACAGGATGGTTGGGAATGAGAGGTGCTGCCGACGGTGTGCACTCACCTATACCCCAGATAGGCTAAAGGTTGCATTTGAGCATGAAAGCATAAAAGCAAGTGCATATTTAATCTTTGTGCTTAGTTGTGACATAAGTGAGGTCATCTGGATGATGTGGTTTGTTTAATTGCTACATATGATCGGTAGAAATGGAAGGTAATGGAAATGGTTTATCTTATTGCATATTTAAATTGATTGCTTAGATTGTTGTATAAGTAATATCGCTGGATGATGTGATTTATTTACTTGATGTTAGATGAGTTATAGATCGGGAATGGTTGGGTTATGTTATTGCTGATTTAAGCGATGAATAGGGGCATCTGGTTTTAGTACTATTTATGTTTGTTGCTAAATACCATATGTCTAATAGAGATTATCCGGCTATCGTGGATTTTGGTACTTATGGATGGGTTCGCGTTTGCAAGTATTGGTTAATGTGTACTTGTTGAGTCTTCGACTCACCCCTGTTGTGGTTTTTCTTTCTTTTAGGTAATTTCCCGAGATGCCAAGCGGGGACGGGAGTAGCAAGCTGTAATACCGCAGATCGTTTTTCCAGGGTTTTTGGTCGGAATTGTTTTTGTTTCCCTAAATCCAAGGATTTATTCGGAATGGCAAAAGATTGGTCGTCTCGCAGTTTTAAGAATCTTAGCGAAAAGTTTTGAGATATGCAGAATGCATGTCGGAAGGGTGATTTCTCCGAACCGAACTTTTCTGCAGAAAGTTTTTACCCAAAGGATTTTCGTTTCGCCGTGTTTTTGAAAGTTAAATCTTTGGAGATTGTGGGATTGTGGTCTCTAGATTTTTTGTTGTGTAGCTTTTACTTTTTTCTCTTTTCCTAGCCTTTTATTTGGTTCATCCATTTAAATTAAAAGGAAGAAAGAAGAGATAAAGAGGAAACCCTAGTCATATATATAAAGGGAAGGGGAATTTGAGTGGAACCCTAGAATCAAACAAAAAACAGAGCTCTGGTTGTTTCTCCGGCACGCTGCAGGCGTGCCTCCTCGGCCATGCGCGCTTGGCCGACTCCTCCCCTTGTGCCGCGCTTCCTCCAGCCGCCTCCTTCCCCTCCCCTGCTCCCTCCGCCTCCAGGCGAGCACCGCCTGGTCCCCCGCTCCTCATGGCTCTTTGCTCCTTCCGGCCTCCCACACGGACGTCGCTCGCTTCGTCTCGGCCATTCGCCCAGTGGCGACCCCTCCGGCCGCTCCTGCGTCGTCGCCCATGGTGTCCGAGCCTCCTGCCGACCTCGCCTCCCCGGTGGCCTGCCCATGCCACATCGCGCCTGGCCTCTGCCGGCGCCCTCTCCTGTGTGTGCGCCTCGGCCAGCTCTCCCCCACCTCCTCCTTCCTCCATGGATGTGCTTTGAGGTAGTCTAACTTGGGCATTTTTCTTTGCATACCATGTGTTCGATGAAATGGCTATGAGGTTTTAGTGTGAACTTGAGCTTAAGCTTTAATGAAATTTTGAGTTTATGTGCATGGGGAATGAATGTTGCTTAGGGGTCTTTATTTTTGTATGCTTGATTATCAAACCGGAGATTTGTGAGTAATGAAATTGTTGTGTGTCCAAATATGAAAGGCAATAAAGCTTTCTTGTGCAGTTGAAGTCCAGTGTGTAGGTATTTTTTTTGTTTACTGTGTTATATTGGAACTGAACTGCTGGACAATACATGCTAACCGAAAATGTCGCCACCTTTGAGATATAAAATTCCTATCTGTCCATGAAAATGGGATAGACCGATCACTTGGTTGTGAGGTTTGTTTGATGTGCTGCATTGAAGGTGCGTTCATTTGGATGGGTTTGATACACCGGATCTTTTGGATCTGAATTGCGATGCTTGAAACATTGCATGGTTAAGGGTTTTAAAAGCTGCATGCAGAATAAAGTAGTGCTACCTCACTTTTTTGAATGTTTCAGTGGATTTCGACCGGTCATGTTTTTCTTTGTCTTTATATTTTTTTGTCAAGTCTTTTGTTTTACAAACCATGTATAATCTCTGTTATGTCATTGAAAACCGATGATGAAGGTTTGTTTTCTTATTGTAAAGATCAAAAGGATGGTAGGGGCTAAAGAATCGATGGGTTTGTGATTAATTTGGTTGTAATTGTAAAGCATACATATGATATCCTTAAAGTTCTTCATTTGTGCTTATTTGATTCCTAGCATTCTCGCATTGGCTATTGGATCCCTAGTTTATTTAATAGCCAATTACATAGAGTCCTACTTGTATTGATATCATGAGATGAGTTTTCTTTAGTTGGAAAATCTTACATGTATCGTGATGTTCCTAGTAATTTGCATCTTTGTATTAAAACGACATTTGAGCTAGAAAATCAGACATTTCCTCACCAAGACAATTTAGCAAAGATAATCGAATACAAACTTTGCATTAGATAGCTTAGTTCTTTTTAAAGATAAGAATATGTATCATCGTGCATCCTTAGTCTTGTAGTATGTACAAGTAAACATCATGCAAGAATTTTATATCGATGTAGTTATCTCTCGTAATCAATTTAATAAAAGTGTGCCCAATTACAACATGCAAAAGAGTTGTTTTCTTTTGTCACGTGTTTGAGTGTGCATAAAGTTGAGCTGGGTGATTATTGTTTAATTGCAGAGAATGTTTTGTCGGGAGTGGCCTCATCCGTATGCCACTTTATCCTTCGTCGGTAAAAGGCAAGTACATCGAGTTGTGTGCTTAATTGAGTTGTTCGTGGTTCTATATCTGTTCATAGCTAATTTCTATTGATTTTGGCAAGTGTTAGTTAGATTGGTGATAGTCCCTTCGAGGACGTGATTAGCTAGTGGATTCGAGTGGTCACTAGTAAGCCTTAATCCTGGTAAGTTTACTGTACCTTTGTTATTATTGGAGTGAGTAACGAGTATGGGGTACGTGGATACTGCATTTAATTGTGCCCCATCTGGGAAATGGAATTGAGTGTGTGTGCGAATAGATTAGATGGTTAGTAATGTGAGAATTTGGGCTATGTTTATATATGAGTGTGGTTATGGTTATGAATGTGAGAATTTGGGCTATGTTTATATATGAGTGTGGTTATGGTTATGAATGTGAGAATTTGGGTTATGTTTATGCATGAGTGTGGTTATGGTTATGAATGTGAGAATTTGGGCTATGTTTATGTATGTATATGGTTATGGTATGTTAGTGTTGGCATTGAATGAAAAGTTGCATTTCATTCATGAAAATTGCATTTGTGCATTCATAATGGAAGAGGCGACCCATTACGACGGGCCTCTGTGTTCACGTAGTGAACACGAAAGTCCTACCTCGTAGTCCCATTCATCGAGGTGAATGGGAGCGAGACAAGAAGAGTAGGCACCTTCCATCTACGGGATGGAAGGGACGTGAGGGTGCACAAGCGACGGTGGGCACTCTAAGATCTCAGATGCGTGCATGGCAATGAGCATTCATGTGCATTGCATCTTTAATAATGAGTGTTGTGGTAAATGGCATGTCATATGGATGGTGATTTTGGTAATTGAAGGTTGAGGCGTGGACTCAACCTAAAAAGGGGAGATTGAATTGAATTTAATGAATTAGCTCATTTCTTTGCCCTGCGAATTATGTTGTATGAATATCATGGAGTGAAGTCGAGTTATAAACTCAGATGCAATAGATGAAAATGGTTTGAGTTGCAGCAAGGGGTAGTTGAGTCGGAGACATTGTGACTTGGAGTTAAGTAGTGCTTCTTCTGCGTTGAATGGGTTTATTATCAAGTTGATGGTTTGATTATGTAATTTTCTTGTATAGTCAAGTTATTGCTTTAAATGGGTATAAATGTGTATTGTCCGGATGTTGCTTCGTTTGTCTTCCTTGCTTTTATGGTCAAGCTCTAGCTTTACTTATGATAAATTAAAATTGTTACTCGTGTACTTTGTCGAGTCATCGACTCACGCTTGTTTGTTGTGTTGTTGCAGTGCATTGAAATCGATATGCATCGGGGAGTAGTAGCACAAGCACGTTTGCATCAAACCATTTAATCGATTTGTAAAGCCGGTTGTATTGATTATGGTTGTAATATGTCGATTCGTCGTGGTGTAGTTATTAAGTTCATTGGATGTGTGATTGATTAACTAAGGACCTGCTAGAATGATATCATAATTGCAATTGTTTTTCATCTCACGAGTGGATGGCCTAGTTTTAGGGAGAGTCACGAAATTTTTAATAATTATGACAATCTCCTAGTTGTTAGCTGCTTTGCAAATATTTATTCTTAGCGATTTGTAATTTTGTTGATGCTAGAGGGGGTAACATTCGGGGCACGGGGTGCCGGGGTGTTACACAAGCACTTGTGGCACATCACCTTAACCTAATTAACTACCATGGAACTAGTGGTTTAGGTTTTACTTGGTTGCTGCTTTGCAATTTTTGTGATCTGAGCTAAGTGTAATAATTTATATCTGGTCGTCGCTTGCTGGGTTGATCTCGGTCATGCTCTGATCGTCGTCTTGGTGAAGTTTGGTAAGTATTTGGGAAAGGTTGCTCTTTTATCGTGAGTCTGGTTGTGCTTGGAATGAAATTATGATGGATGGTGGTAATTGTAGTTCCTTTGGATATGGAATGTTCTATATATATGCTTAAATGCAATTTATGCTCTTTTGTCTGCTGAGTGGATGTCCTTAATTCAGGGGAGGTGCTGCCGAAATTTTGTTTGTTTTAGGGTGTTTGTAGCATTCGCGGCTCTGAAGGAGCCGAGGTGTTACACTCCCCTCCCTTGAAGCTCTTGGCCAAAGCTCCACTGTTCTTGTCGTGCACTGAACTATTCTTGGTCGAGCAAAGAGCGGGAGGACGAAGGAGTTTAAATTGGAACCTAGTAGATATAGTAGCGGTTGGAAGCACCGACCGGTACTGATGATCTAACATCAGTACTGGTTCGTGTCTCGAACTGGTACTGATGTTGGATCATCAGTACTAATCGGTGCCTTGAACCGGTACTGAGCACCCCCCGCAGCCCTATTGCCGTTGAACCGGGACTGTTGTTACTATTAGTCCCTGGTTGTGCCCAACTGGCACTGATGGGCCGGTATCAAAGGTCGGTTCTGTAGTAGTGGAACTTCATGTTAGCTGGATGAAAAGGCTTAGAGAGAAGATAGACGAACTAATTTATTTTAACGTGCTCAATATGTTATCGTTTAGCTTTAGCAGTGGCCTCATTCTAATAGGTCTGTAGAACACTAGGTAGATTTACACGCTACGCTGCGTTGGAAAGAAATATGATGTTAAAGGCGTGGCAAGAAATATTAGCACGGGCAGTTCGCTAACAGAAGCTAATTATAGAATCTGTATAGAAGGTTGCATAGTACTATGCATACGT
Organism: Guadua angustifolia; assembly: GCA_036346375.1. Lineage (NCBI taxonomy): Eukaryota > Viridiplantae > Streptophyta > Magnoliopsida > Poales > Poaceae > Guadua > Guadua angustifolia. The sequence continues at coordinate 33,144,831 of CM070520.1, forward strand.
AGGGACCGTGTGTAGTTTGTTATCAATATATAGGTATTTCTCCTAAAAGATTTAAAGTTATAAGACCACGATGGCTATTACAGTTTGAGGAAGTGATAACTTGTGTGGAAAAGAAGTATATGAAATTTGAAAAGAATACTATAAACAATTTAAAAATAAAAGTAGGAATTGACATTGTCAATTAATGGAAGAAGTCAAACTCTTGGTCGCTAGGTTCAGTTAGTTTGTCAAAACCAATGAAAGCATAAATTGATTTATGCTATCGGCTTGATCAAGTCAATGATCAAGAAAATTGCCACATAAAGTGTAGATATAAATGTCCATATCACTTTAACACCAAAACAAAAAATGAAATGCGTTGACAAAGTGTAATCGCAAGCCCTGGCTAGGTTTTGGCATGGAGATGCTTTCGTCTTCTTAATTCTCGGATTTATTCGGAAGGAGATAAATTGTGTTGTCACACAATTTAAGATGTTATGAAAAGTTTTGGGATTCTTACTCGTAGGTTTTAATTGGATAGGGTGTTTTCTCCAAGCTGTATTTATTCTGCGGCGAGTTTTACTCAAAGGAAATTTTATTTTTGTTAAGGGGTTGAATGTATAGTCTGTGGATTTGTTGATTTGTGATCTCTAGAGTATTTGTGTAGTATTTGTATATATACATATATATCTTTAGGAGAAGTGGAGAGAAACCTTAGAAAAAACAAAAGAGAGAGAGAACCTTACCTGGTGTCCTCCCTGCCGCCGCCTCTGGGCTCTGCCTCCACCCACGGACGACGGCGCCGCTCCCGACCTCTCCGCCTCGGCTTCCCCCGGCCGGTGCCGCCTCCTCCGGCCGCTCGCCTGCCTGAGTGAGCACCGCTCCGCCCCAAGCTCACCCGCCGCCCGAAGGCTCGTGCCGCGCCGCCCGAGCTCGCCTCGCCCGTCGGCTTTCTCCCTCGGCCAGCGCTGCCTCCGGCCACCTCGGCGTCGCCCGGCGTTCGTGCACCTCCGGCCACCAGCGCCGCGCCTCTGGTTCCTCGGCCGCATCCGCTTGTGCCAGGTGTGGCTTGGCGCCGCCGTCCCGCCAGTGTGCCGTCGTCACCGCCACCACTGTCTGGCTCCTCCCTCCGGCCGACCAGCCCTCCTCCCTTGGCCTTCTTCCCAAACCAAGAACTTTGAAGGAGAATGTAACACCCGCGCCAAACGCACCGCGAATGCTACCCAAAGCTCTAAACACTCAAATGACAACTCAACAGAATTGTCTAAAAGCAACCGCTAACTCTAAAACCGGCTGAAAACTAAGTCAGCAAAAAGTTCGAAATTTCGGCATGACCTCTCTTGAACAGAGGACATCCACCCGTGAACAAAAGCACAATAGCAATCATAATATCATTCTAGCGGGTCCTTAGCTAATTAGTCGCACATCCAACACATTTAATAAACCCACCACGACGACGACACCATACAATCAAGATTAATTACATCCAACTTAATGAAACGATTAAGTAGAATGTTGGAGACCGAAGTCGTGCATGTGATTCTACTCCCAACCCGACGAGCCGACTTCAAAGTACCTAAAACAAGAAAACAATCAAGCGTGAGTCCAAGACTCGACAAAGTGCAATTAAGTATGAAAAGTAATGTAATTCGATTAGAAAACAAGTACTTCAAGACATAACGTATGATTTCTTTAATTGACTTCAGTAAATAGAAAGAAGCGGTTTGAATCCATATAAATCCAAACGTAAGGACACAATTACTTCATCACTTGACATAACCGTTAATTAATTGAAATCATCCGAAGAAGGGAACAATAGCTAGTCCCACCTATAACATCCAACTCGGAAGCGTAACTAAACCTTCCCATGACTCACTAATTATTCGGGATGATTCCATGTCTCAATCTTCAACATGTCGTTTCCATTCTCATCAATTAACATTTACCAATTGCAATACACAATGCAATGCGTTTATGCTCTCATCCTCTTTATCATGAATCATAAAATGAATGCACCATGCATGCTCATAATGCACATTGTCATAGCGTATACGGTATAGTGAGTGCACACCCGTCGGTGTGCACCCTCAATCCCAACCATCCCGTGGCGGGGCCTACTCTTACTGACTCGCTCCCATCCGTGGATAGGACTACGAGGTAGGACTTTTGTGCTCACTACGGGTGAGCACCGAGGCCCGCATCAACATGGGACGCCTCGTCCATTATGAATGCAATTATGCAATTGACGTGAATGCATTTCATCCCTCATTCATTTTCACCACACATAGCCATAACCAATATGGAAGTACCAATTAACTTGATATTGCCCCGATGTGATTCATTCAAAGTAAATAAAGTCATGAATAAAATTCAGGGAAGGGCATCACACATAATTTCTATAAAGTAGATCAAATTTACATATGTGAACAACTAGGTGATTATAGTGCAAGCTTGTCCCTACACTTGCATCAACACATCAACATAACCATACTCATTCGTACAATTCGTAGTGCAATACCATAATTGGGAATTGAATAACTTACTTACCAATTTGCTAACATTCATCCATCCTCATCATCATAATAAAAACAACTTGTAGATATACTATTAAACATAACCAAACCATTAGAATTTTCATAATCTTATCGCAAACAAAGCATTTAACACTCCACTAACGCTATAGGAGATGCACTTGCCTTTACCGACGCGAAAGGCAACTCAGGGTCAAGACCACTCCCGAAGACACTCTCCCTCTTGGCGGTGCCTTCCGTAGAACAAGGCCGGTAGCTCCGATCGCTATCCCCGTCGACAGCCATGGCGGCGTCGACGTCCACCGGTGCCCGTGCAGGTCAACGACCAGGCACGAGGCTCTACAATCTGACCCCTAACAGAGATTGCCAACTTAAAGCTAAGATTTATACCACTACATGCAAAATCAGTCATCTAATGAAGTAGAAGCCAAATTAAAATGTATAGCCAATAGTGCCATGCGACATCTTAAATTAAGCAATATATGGAACTAAGAGGTTGGTAGCCGCACATTTCATGAATTGTATATTAAAATCTCCCAGGCCACATAATCAAAACGAGCCCACAAAACAATACATGAACGACCCACTACGACTTCGCAAACAACCTCTAAAAACAGAGAACAGCAAATCTGTCCCTTCGGAACAGCAGGCTTCCAACTATCATAACTTGAGTTCTAGGACTCCAAATTGAGTAAACGAGTACATTTTCTCGAAGCTTACGAAATTTCCTAGCTTTTTCTAAGTATTCGCGAAGACAGATTCGGCCTCTAAAATTGTTTAATCTAACATTCAACACGAACTGCCCCAATCTCGTCACAGATTTGACAGCGCTCGGTAAAACAGCCATAACTTTCAAACGGCTGGGCGGAATTTCGACTTCTTGTACTCCAATTAAAGGTAATTCAATTATCTACAACTTTCTCAACAGGCGGCTGACCAAATTCCAAATCTAAAATTGCAAAAACGTGTGCCCTAGGTCAGGCGCACAATCTGCCCGAGGACAACCCGAGAGACAACCATGGAAAACTCTTGATCCCATCTACCCACAGCACTAAAACACGATTTCTAGGCAAGGATCCTCCCTTAATCTAGCACCTTAAACCTAGAAAATTTATTTCACAAGTTACCTCCTTGAAGAATCGCAAATCGACGAATCCTCCTCACGATCTCCCACCGATCTCCTCCCACGCGTTGAATCTTTCGGATCTCCTCGTCGCGGAGCTTTCCACTGGCGAGGACAACGCGAGGGTGCGGCGTGGCAGCAAGGGGGAGACCTCTAGGCCTGCTAGAGGTGGTGGGGGAGGTGAGGGAGGAAGGGGAAAAGTGGGGGGCGCAAGGGGAGAGAGAGAGGTGGCGGCTAGGGAAGTGGGGAGGGGAGAGGGGCTGCATGGGGAGGAGGCGCCCAGAAAAATGGCTGGACAGCAGGTGGGAAACCCTAAAGACTTCCCTCATGGGCCCAAGAACCTCCCACCTTCGGCCCAATTTGCTTCCCCCACGGCCCGCACACCCGGAAACGGCCCGAAACCCTCGGAAACGACCCAACGCGACCTAGAAATATGATTTAACCTCATGCCGCAAGATTTTATTCCTAATATCACATTTTATAAAGTCACGCTACTCCGTAGTGTCACAACGCCATTCCGTAATGTCACATTCCAAAAAGTCACTTTCCATATGAACATATTACGGGATATCACACGTAGTGAGCACACAAGTCCTACCTGTAGTCCCATTCATCGAGGTGAATGGGAGCGAGTCAAGAAGAGTAGGCCCCGCCACGGATGGGTGGGATTGAGGGTGCACACCGCGGGTGTGCACTCACTATACCCCAGTATACGCTATGACAATGTGCATTAGGAGCATGCATGGTGCATTCATTGTTTTGATTCATGAGAAAAGGGATGAGAGCATAAAAGCATTGCATTGTGTGTTGCAATTGGTAAATGTTAATTGATGAGAAGAGGAAATGACAAGTTGAGGATTTAGTCGTGGACTCATCCCGAAGCGATTATTGAGGCGTGAGTGTGGTTTAGTTCGTTCCGAGTGGTATGTGGTAAATGGGGATAGATACTGCTTCTTTTACTGGATGATTTTAATTAAGTATTGGTTATGTCAAAAGATGAAGTAGTTGTGCTCTTATGTTTGATTGTATATGAATTCAAGTCGTTTCTTTTATTTACTGATTTCAATTAAAGAAACTTTTACTTTATATCTTGTAGCATTTATATTCTAGCCGAGTTCATTATTCTTTTTATGCCCGATTAAGCTTTCTTTGAGTCTTGGACTCACGCTTGTTTGCTTCTTGTTTTAGGTACCTTGCGATCGACTCATTTGGGTTGGGAGTAGAAGCACGTACACGACTCCGGTCATCACCACCGCATTTAATTAAATTGTTAAGCCTGGTTGTAAATAATGGTTTTGTAATGTGTTGCTCGTCGTCTGGAGTTGTTAATATCTATTGGATGTGTGATTGCTTATCTAAGGACACCTTGATGGTTTGCTTCTATTTTAAGTGTTTGATATATTATATTATCGCTATTGTTCTTTTGTCTCACTTGAGTGGATGTCCTAGTTTTAGAGGAGGTCTTTGCGAAATTTTGTAAATTCGGTGGCTTAGTTTTAAACCGGTTTTAAGAGTCGAGGTTAATTCTGTCTCTTCACTAGAGGTGACATTAGTTATTGAGTTTTGGTAGCATCCGTGGCGTGTTTAGCGCCGGGGTGTTACACAAAGATCAAAGGGCTATGAAGAAGTCAGAGATGTACTGATACATGATGAGAAGCTCATCCGTCGACCATAGCTGTAATACTGCAAAGCGCTTTTCCACTTTTTTTTTGGTCGGTGATGTTCTCATTTTCTTGATTCAAGGATTATTCTGAAGAAAAGTTTTGTTGCCTCGCAGATTAAAAAGTTTAGTAAAGGTTAGGGTTAAGGATTTAGGTTTGGGGAGGGGTATTTTTGGAATTTCCCCCCGTCCTCACTTTTTTTGTGGCTGTCATTTATTCTCCCTTGGACAAGATATTTTCTCCCAGTTTTCCATGGCCGACACCCCATTTCTTCTCTGGCGTCGCCCCAAGCCCGTCGCCTCCCCTTCAGCTTTGCTCCCTAGCCGAGCCACTCCCTGGCGTTCAGCAGCAGCAGCCTCCCCTTCCTGGCATTTCTCTCAAGAGTGCAGCCTCCCTCAAGCGCCCAGAAGAGCCGAAGCCACTCCTGGCGTCAGCAGCACTGCCCTCCTGGCGTTCACCAAGCGGCCGGAGCAGCAATGGCGTTGAGCAGCAAAGATCGGCGATGCAGGCGATGGTGCCTCCCCTCCGGCCGGTTCCGGCGCTGCCCTGGCCTCCCTCCGGCGACCTTCCCTCCCTCCGGCCGTAGTGCCCCTTCCTGTGGTGAGAGCACAAGTCTAGATTTCATTTAGATGTTGGTCTCTAGTATGCCTGCCAAGTGTTCGATGAAATGCTTAGCTAGGTTTCATGAGATTTAAGTGGTGGTCTCTTTTCTCCCTAATTTGTTTTGCTAGTGAGTATGGTTGTGGACTGTCTTTTAACATGGAATTGCTGCATGTATGGATGAACTGTGTTGAATTACAGGAATGTGCCAATGCTGATGCAAAGAGTTAATAGGTGGTTTCTGAACTTAATTGCTTAGCACCTTGTTGTTTGGATGGAAGGATTCTGTCATGTGCTGAGTTTGTCTTCTTTTTACAAGCTTGGAATTTTTGAAAAAACTAAGCACTAATTGTTTTGCCAGACTGAAGAAAATGTTCAACCACAAAACAAATGTTCTATGTGCATTGCTTAATGCTTGGTCATAACTCTTTTTTAAGCCTATGAGTGTCTTCTAAGTCTGATTACGGTAAGAACTTAGTATCGTAGATGTTTGGTATGAACTGTACACACATGAAGAAAAGAATGAGCTAGCTGGGAAGCATACAAGAAATGATCGACATTGTTATTGTCTTATTGGTCCATGTCTTATTCAGGTCTACGTCCGCAACCTTGAGTGTCCACTTGCAATTAGTTGAGTGGATCCTGGATCCTAGATTCACGTATGCTTTGCGTTGATTTGATCGAATCAATTAGTTAGAACATAAGTGAAATATGTGTGGCAGATGATGGTTCATTTTATTGAGATATAGAATTTGGTTGATGACCTTGAATTTGTCAATTTATATGCTCATGATTTAGGTGTGTGGTTTTTTTTGAGCAAGGTGATATATGAGTGTCAAAAAGATGTGCTTAGCCTCGAATGGTGTGTTCTGACTCTGAAGTCTTTCTGTGTGATGTGTATTAGTATAAGGATACATTTACTGTTGTTTTGTATTCTAGAGTTATCAATGCCATAGCTATCTTGAATTGTATAAAGTCCCTTATCAAGTAGTGTGCTATTATACTCTTATTTAACTGCTTCTTTAATTTCCGTTAAGTTTGTGATTGTGACAATCATGCCTTGCCCTATCTTGGGTTGCTGTTCTCTAGGGTTGGTGATTTCTAGCGCTGCAATGGGCCGTCAGTTTCTCGCCGAGGTTAAAGGCAAGTGCAACCCCTAGAGTGTTATTAGGGTGTTAAATGCTTTGTTTGCGATAAGATTATGAAACTTCTAATGATGTGGTTATCTTTAATAGCATGTCTAGAAGTTGTTTTTAGTATGGTGATGAGGATGGATGAATGTTAGCAAACTGGTAAGTAAGTTATTCAATTCCCATTTATTGCATTGCATTACGAAATTGTACAGATGGGTATGGTTATGTTGATGCAAGTGTAGGGACAAGCTTGCACTATAATCACCTAGTTGGTCATATCTGTAAATTTAATCTACCTTATAGAAATTATGTGATGCCTTTCCCTGAATTTTATTCATGACTTTATTTACTCTCGAATGAATCACACTGGGGAAATAGCAAGTAAATTGGTACTTCCATATTGGTTATGGCTATGTGTGGTGAAAATGAATGAGGGATGAAATGCATTCACGTCAATTGCATAATTGCATTCATGATGGACGAGGCGTCCCATGTTGATCTTGGGCCTCGGTGCTCACCCGTAGTGAGCATAAAAGTCCTATTTCGTAGTCCCATTCATCGTGGTGAATGGGAGCGAAGTCAAGAAGAGTAGGCCCGCCACGGATGGTTAGCTTGAGGGTGCACACCGACGGGTGTGCACTCACTATACCAGTATACGCTATGGCAATGTGCATTATGAGCATGCATGGTGCATTCATTTTATGATTCATGAGGAAAAGGATGAGAGCATAAAAGCATTGCATTGTGTGTTGCAATTGGTAAATGTTAATTGATGAGAATGGAAATGACAGGTTGAGTATTGAGTTATGGACTCATCCTGAAATGATTGTTGAGGCATGAGTAAGATTTATTTATGTTTCCAAGTTGGATGTGGTAAGTAGGGTAGTTTCTATTTCTTTAACTGGATAATTTCAATTAAGTAATGGTTATAGCAAACGGTGAAGTAGTCGTGTTGTTACGTTTTGAAGTTATATGAATTCAAATTGCTCCCTTTATTTAAGGATGTCAAGTAAAGGAACTATTACTGTATGTCATGAAGTCGTTGCATTCTAATCGAATTCATTACTTTTCTTACTTGATTGCACTTTGCTGAGTCTTGGACTCACGCTTGTTTGCTTCCTGTTTTTAGGTTCTTTGAAGCTGGCTCGCCGGGATGGGAGTAGAGCACATACACGACTTCGGTCACCATCAAACTATTTAAATCGAATTGTAAAGCTTAGTGATAGGGATTGAGGTTGTAATATGTTGTTCGTTGTAGAGTAGTTATTAATTTATATTGGATGTGAGATCGGTTAACTAAGGACCTGCTAGAATGATATCATATACCGCAATGTTTTCTCGTCTCACGAGTGGATGTCCTAGTTTCTAGGAGGTCATGCCGAAATTTTGTAAATTTCGGTGACTTAGCTTTAAATTGGTTTTAGAGTTTAGTGGTTGATTGCAGCAAGTTCGTATAGATGTTAGGTTTTTATGCCTTCTTCGGAAATTCTCAGTTCAAGTGATTTTATTGTGGAGAATTATCGTGTGTCGGTAATCCCTTCAGACATGATTGGGTCCAAAGGGTGGCGCTAGTGAACCAGGGTTTTGGTAGCATCCGTGGCGCGTTGGCGTCGGGGTGTTACAATAGCAGCCTCATGCAGTCACATCTCTCCATGCCCAAATCCTTCTAGTATTGCATAAGTCCTCACATCATTCCCTACAGAAGAACAAACATATACTTGAGTTTGAGAGTTCTCACACTTGAGGAAAGGTGAGTGAGGAGGGGAGGCGAAATGGGGAGGGGAGGAAGATGGGAAGGAGGGGCAAGGGGAACCGACCTTAGCACTGGCAAACATTATTTGAGGTGTCATCATGATCTTGGTCTTGAGACTTGCTAATGTCAAGAGCAAGGGCCTTGATTTGTAGATGAACCAAAGGCAGGAGGAGGGCAGATGCTGAATAAAAGTTGTACACATACATATTAAAAGAATGGAAAACGTAAACACTGGTAGATATATATTTTGCAATACATGGAAATAAGGCAAGTTATTAGTCATTCTCAATAAGTAGAAATACTCAACAACAGATGGAAAGGCACAGGTACCTTTGTTGTCAGTTCAATAGCCTTGCAGCAACTTCGTCCCCTGCTGTATAGCGTTTTTCCTGGACTCCGTCTTAGACTTGATAGGCACCTCACTTAATTAATTACTGCGTAGCGTCCTTGTTTGTTGCCGCAACAAATAATTGATTGATAGAGGGATGGTCCCAGGTAGGTGGCAGGAAGTGTGACCTGCTGTATAGCGTTTTTCCACAATTAATGCGTAGCGTCCTTGTTTGTTGCCGCAACATAAATAATGTTTCCACAAAAACCTCACGTGATTATCAAGTTTAAGGTATTTTTAAAAATTCAAACATTGTTATTGTCTCAAAAAAAATATTGACTGATAAGTTTGATCTAAATGAAAAATGGTACAAAACACATTAGAAAATTTTTAAAAAATTTTGCATGGTTATGATGCATCATTATTGTTCTCATAAAACTTTCAGATGATGATTAAGTTTTATGAATTTTTAAAAATTCGGACAGTGTGACTGAAAGCTGACCAACAAATGTCAATAGATGAAAGATGGTTCAAACCATGTTAGAAAATTTTGAAAATTTTTATAGATTCTCTTCATGCATCACTAATGTTACCATAAAATTTTCAAATGATGATCAAACTTGAAACAATTTATAAAATTCCGATACTGTTACTACCTCGTTTGTGCTAATTCTGTTTTTTTATTTTTAAAAGATAACAAATGAAGTTAAAATATTTTATAAAATTTCTTGTTTGATCCTAAACTTCTTAAGATAGTACCATAAATTTTTTCATATCATTACAAAGCATCATAAATTTTATAAAATTTCAACAGTGTTTCTGTCAAAATTTAAAATGTCTCAAATTTTTTTTTTGACAAATTATCATCAAAGATCACATTCTTATGGGTTATTGATGTAATTGAAGTCAAATCTAGCCATAAAAAAAAATCAAAATCCAGATAATTTTTCTATGAAAATTCGCTCGGTTTGTGCAAAATTTCTACGATTTTGGGTGAAATTTCGACGAAAAAATGAAAGTACTATAGCATTTCAAATTTTTTTCCCCGGCTAGTAATTCAGATATCTGGGGCCCAAAATTCAAGATTTTGACAAAATTTCGCTCAAATTTCAATCCTTGTTTTATGTACGTACATAAAAAAAACTAAGAAGGAACTTCATAAGAATAGAATACATATGAACGACTGGATCCATCAATATCAGAGTATCTTTATATACAAGTCTGAGTACATTTTAGTAGAAATTTATGAGGCTATGCAGTGGGCCAACGGCAGACCTAGAAAACTTCCTATAAGGGTGCATACTTCACAGGTACAACTATTATAGTCTTATACAATAAATTTAGAACATCATATCCAACATGTATATATATTTGAAATTTGATAAAAGTATAATACAAATAGTTTTAAGGTCTTAAAAATTGTAAATGAACCAATTCAATCAACAGATTTGATATATTGAATAGATGATCTTGTAGTATTTTTAAAATTTTTGGAGGGTGCTAAGCCATACCGTGCAGCACCACTAGATGCGCCCCTGATGCTATGGATTTATCTTTATCTTTGGTCTCTATCTTTGTAGGCTTTGTAGACATATGCTAATTGAAGAGCACCAATGTAACATCCCAAAATGTGCTCTTATTATTGTTTTATTGTCATTTGTGCATTTTGTGATTTCTTTGAATTTATTGGATTTTTTGGAATTTATTTGAATTTATTTTCAAATAAGTATATTGGTCTTTTAATGAAAACTAGATAAATATAGATAAAGTCAATATAAAGTTTGGTTAAAAATATTTTATTCAAGTTCAAAATGTCTCAAAATATTTATGGGAATTTTCTTGGATTTTTTTGATATTTTTATTGCCTAAAATAAATCAAACTAATTTTTATAATTATTTTAAAAGAAAAAACAAAGAAGAACCCAAATGAACAGTACTGGACCGGAACCTAGCACTATGTGAGTGGTTAGCCCAAGTTTTGGAAGTTGATCGTGGCCATTGATCCTTAATCCGACTGTACAAGCATTTGCGGAAACCATAGCGAGATATGGACTTTGGATGAAGATTGGATGGTCCGGATTTTATGCAACAGTAAAAGCCATCTTCAATCTGCCGCTGTTGGATTTCATTGGTGCTTTGGATTTGGCCGTGTCATGGTGAATCTAGCCATTCGTTCTGCCACGTGGCACATCCAGGCATCGTCTTCTCCAATTTGGACTCTGAGTTCGTGCTATGGCCGCCATGGACAATGCGTGGGAAGCAGGCGAAGCAAGGACTCTTAGCTCTATATAAGGGACACCCTGGTTGCGCAAGCTCCTCATCGACCAAGCCCTATCCCCTCTTAGTGAACGATGTCGCTGTTCCGCCGCAATTGGAGATTTTCCGCTAAGCGTAGCCACAACAAAAGGTCACCGATTCATCGCCATCAAGCCATCGCAGAGCCCCAAGACCTAGTGCATCTGGTTCACCGTTGTCCAGAGTATCCGGTGCGCACCTTCATTCCATCAGAGCGCCACCAGAGAGGAAGTTCATCACGGAGGCCATCGCCGCTGAAGAAGAAGCTCGCACCGACGTTGATCTAGTACCTGCGTGAGCAATTTGATCGATTCATTAGGTCCACGACATCGAGACACGCCCGTAGGTGCCCATCTCTGCTGCCAGCGATGACTCAATCGCGTGCACCGCCGAGTGACATGGACTGATGCTTCGTCGACACGTGGCTACCTCGTCACATTTTTGGCTGAGGTGGCAGTCATGTGGCTGGATTGAGTCCATGGACCAAAGGACATGTGTCGCATCCTAGTCAGCTCAAATCAGGGCTGACATCATCATGACATCACACTGACGCAATAATATTAATTTTCTTTATAAAAATAATTCGGTTTATTATTTGATTTTCAATTTTCTGATTTTTATAATTTTTCAATCTTCCTCGAGCCTGTTCTCCTTCATACGAGCTCCGATTGAGTTGATTCAAATTTCTAAAAATTTGTAAAATTGAGATCCATCTAATGGTGAATTTTATTTGATTTTTGGAGTTTATTTTCTCTCTATTTTTGTATTTATTTGGTTTTCTCTTTCAATTCACATAGATGTTAAATTATGCGACGCATCCGAAGAAGATTCATCAACTCAAGACCAAGGTCCAAACCAAAAATAAGAGCTTTTATAAGATAAGTTGTGCTTTGATCATGTTGAACCCATGTTTATAAAATCGCTATGTTGTTTTACCATATGACATGTTATTTCACGTGTACAATTGTTTTCAAATTAAATTGAGACTTAGCTATTATACCTAATTGATCTATACCCTACCTTGTCATTTGTATGCCATGATCTATTGTCACCCTAGATTGGTTCAAGATAGTTGGTTAATACTAAAATCAACATGGGATGGTTAGAACGTATTAGTAAGCTTAGCCATGCCACATCATCACATGTACTTGAATCATTGATAATTAATCTTGACTAATGGAATATGGAACAATGTTATGAACTTGTGTGTTATATGTGTACATACGATGAGATTGAGTTGTTATGGCGATAGATGTCACGCAACAATATTGAATTATAGATGGCACATGGTGCTTGGTAATCAAGTGGGTTGGTTATGATTTAGATTGGGGCAAGTAGCAAGGGGCAGTATGCCAAGAAGGGCCGTATGGCAGAGGGTATGTGAAAGTTTGCCTCAATCATTCTAAGAACTTAACCTTACAAGCATTTGATCTGAGCAAATTATGCAACCACATGTCCGAAATGGGACGGACCTAGCTAATTAATTTGCAATGTCTTAGCTTTGGTACTACCAGTAGTGGTGAGGCTTACCCTTTTTAATGAACCCAGATGGCGCAAGAGGGGGGACCTGTTATGGTAACTAGTCCCTTCAGTGTTGAAACTTTAGCGGGTAGTACTGAGTTAAGACAGAGTATTGTAAAGATTTTGTCATCATTTCTCTGCCGACACACCAAAGGAAGTGTGCTAATGGCTAGGCACAAAGAAATTATCATGTCGTGTGGGTAAAGTGCATAACCTCTATAGAGTGTACAATCCATTCGAATAGCCGTGCTCGTGGTACTAAGCAATACTCAGGAATTACAGTTAAGGGTTAGATTTTTGAAAAATAAAACTTGGGATGGATGGTAGGTTGCCATGGGAGATTGAATCTTGACTTAAGACTGAAAACTTGGTTTAGCTGATAAATGCTGAAATTATTACTTATTGTTATTTGTTTTACTGTCTTTTCAATCTATGTATTGTAATTGTTCATCAATGTTGCTTTATTGCAAAATAGCCATAATAGCCATTCCTTTGGAATAAGCTTTTCATAAAGCTTTGTTAAAATTGCATTCTGTGCATGACTTGTTGAGTGCTTTATGTACTCACCCTTGCCTACAACAATATCACCAGTTGATGAGCCTACACCAGTGCTAGAGGAGGAGTATCAGGAAGAGACGAATGTTTAGAGTGCAAGCCTTATCAGTTGCCTATAATATACTAAGGGGTTTATCTACGTCTTCATTCCACTACAGTTTAATTTATTTTTCAGCCCTATGAGGCATAGTCATGTAAGTTGACCACAAGGTCATAAAACTAGTAATATTCAATATATGATGTCTTTTATCTTATTTCCACTGTGTATGATTGTGATATTTACTGATGTTGAGTCTGTGTACACTAGCGTGATCCTAGACTAGAGCAATACATACAGAGGGTCCAGATTTACATATTCGAGTCCCGACAACTCACACATGTATGTGTCTATAGTTTATGTGGCTACGTTTGCTCAGAACGACAAAAACAAATTAAGCGAAGTTGTAACATCCCAAAAATTTCAAAATAAAAATCATAAAAATTTGAAATTTGAAAATAAAATTGAGTAAAAATTTTAATTAAAATCGAGAGTATGATTTAAAATATTATCCTCTATCTCAAATTCACGAAATCCAATCAATAAAAGGATGAGCTGCAAAATAAAACTTCAAATCAAACAAAATATGAAAATGAGTTGGAAATAAAATTTACCTTAAAATTCAATCTAATCTAAAATTTTATTAAATTTTCGTTCTTAAGAAAATCTTTTATTGCATGGATCTCATTTTCTCTTCAATGAAAAACTCAAAGTATTATGAGGAATTAAATGTTAATATTTACTGAGGCTTTTTCTAAACTTTTTTGGAATTTTTCTTGATTTTATTTGTTTCTCTTGATTTTGCTCTAAAGGAAAAATCTTTTTTAAATATCAATTGGAACAATAGATAATGAATAAGAATAAAATCTTATGTTAATAAAATATACAAAATCTCTGCATAACCTGGGGAGATATCCATAGTCCTGTTTATGAATTTTAAATGTCACATGACACACTTAATGTTGAGATGAAAGGCAAATAAAAGAGAATTGATAATGAACAGCAAAAAATGTCAGAATTAAATAAACATAATCCAATTTTATTTCTACCTAAATATTTTATATTATTTTCTAAAGGCACTGTAACACCCCCGCTAATCGCATCATGAAAGTGCTACCCAAAACCCTAAACACTCAACGACAACTCAACAGAATTGTCTAAAAGCAACCGCTAACTCTAAAACCGACTGAAACTAAGTCAGAAAAAAGTTCAAAATTTCGGCATGACCTTCCTAGAAAGAAGGGCATCCACTCAGCAGACAAAAAACATTGTAGATAATATGATATCATTCTAGCAGGTCCTTAGTTATCCAATCACACATCCAATAGACAGTAATAAACTCCTGATTTAACAACACATTACAACCTTATTAATTACATCCAGACTTTACAAGTTAATTTAAATGAGGTGGTAGTGATTGAAGGCGTGCACGCAGCACTACTCCCATCCCGACGAGCCAACTTTAAGGTACCTAAAAACAGGAAACAAATAAACGTGAGTCCAGGACTCAGCAAAGTGCAATCAAACATAAAAGTAAGGAATTTGATTAGAATACAACGACTTCAAGACATACAGTAATAGTTCCTTTACTTGACATCCTTAAATAAAGGGAGCAATTTGAATTCATATAACTTCAAAACGTAAGAACACGATTACTTCACCATTTGCTATAACCATTACTTAATTGAAATTATCCAGTTAAAGAAGCAGAAACTAATCCTACTTACCACATCTAACTCGGAAACATAAATAACCTTACTCATGCCTCAACAATCATCTTAGGATGAGTCCACGACTCAATACTCAACCTGTCATTTCCACTCTCATCAATTAACATTTACCAATTGTAACACACAATGCAATGCTTTTATGCTCTCATTTTTTTTCTCATGAATCATAAAATGAATGCACCATGCATGCTCATAATGCACATTGTCATAGCGATACCTAAGATAGTGAGTGCACACCCGCTCGGTGTGAACCCTCTCATTCCCAACCATCCGTGGCGGGGCCTACTTTATCGACTCGCTCCCATTCACCTCGATGAATGGGACTACGAAATAGGACTTTTGTGCTCACTACGGTGAGCACCGAGGCCGCATCAACATGGGACGCCTCGTCCATCATGAATGCAATTATGCAATTGACGTGAATGCATTTCATCCCTCATTCATTTTCACCACACATAGCCATAACAAATATGGAAGTACCAATTAACTTGCTATTGCCCCAGCAGTGATTCATTCGAGAGTAAATTAAGTCATGAATAAAATTCAGGAAAGGCATCACATAATTTCTATAAGGTAGATTAAATTTACATATATGAACAACTAGGTGATTATAGTGCAAGCTTGCCCTACACTTGCATCAACAAAACCATACTCATTCGTACAATTAAGTAATGCAATGCAATAAATGGGAATTGAATAACTTACTTACCAATTTGCTAACATTCATCCATCCTCATCACCATACTAAAAACAACTTCTAGACATGCTATTAAACATAATCACATCATTAGAATTTTCATAATCTTACCATAAACAAAGCATTTAACATCCTAATAACGATCTAGGGTTGCACTTGCCTTTTACCGACGGGAATGGAGTGGCATTTGGAATCTTAGCGTTCGCATGACTTCCCGGGATTAAAGAAAGCCTGAATTTTAGAACACATACACACGATATAACTTAAGACAACATACCACCTAAATTGATTAACAACTCAATACACATGGTCTACTTTTAATAAGCTCAAATGAAATTCAGTCATCTTAAGTATGAAACTCAGTATTATGCACTCATCACATGCATGTATACCAATTAGTGTAGCGATTAAAACATGGCACATATGTAGCGATTAAAACATGGCATAGTAAACTTATAAAATTGTAGGTTTTTCTCTCTCTCTCTCTCTCTCTTTCTATATATATATATATATAAATGCATCTTATAATTTAGCTAACTACCTTCAGTCAAATGCTTTGCCATGAAAACTGACAATGGTAGTGCATACAAAACGAACCTAACCAATCATGTATATATATGCATACTACTCTTTAGAGGGAAAAGTATCACTCAAGAAAGCCCTGAACTACAGATACTATAGTCACAATAATTATAATCCCAATGCATCACTAAACCATTGCTCAATGTCTTTAAAATACAGATCTTTTGACCAATGCTTGCAAATCAGTAACCTAAATGCATTCAACAACTCATAAACCGACTCCCAACTCGATGAAGTTGGTTGTCAAAAACTTGGGTTCAATCGCCATTATTTAGAGGAACAACCTCATAGCAGCTTGATTCAAGCGCATCCAATGTAATGAATTTAAGATGGCTTGATGATTCTTGGGCACAATAAGGGTGTGAGACGAGAACATGTAGACTTTCAGTGACACTACCACCGACCATCCACTCTTATCAACTTCGCATTCACATATCATACTTGCAAACCCTATACAGGAGGGGTAAAAGGTATGGTAATCACTAACTCTTAACATTTAGTCAGGAACTGACTACACACAGCTTGACGTATTTTAGTTTGTTAAGAAACTTAGAAACAAGCCACAAAAGGTTCAAGCATTCAAACACCATTTCTAATCTCTCCCATCCTCTAACCAAAATCATTTCAAAATCAGAAACCCTAGCTAGGCATTATCACAAACACCATGCATGCAAAGAAAAATACCCAAGCTAGACTACCTCTAAGCAAATCCATGGAAGGGAGGTAGACTACCGACGACGCTGAAGGGTGGTGGGAGGCGCCTGTGTGAGCAAGCCGAGGCGACGGAGGCCGAGGCGACGCCGAGGAGGCCAGCGGGCGCCAGGAGCCGGGAGGCGCGCCGAGCGAGAGAGGCGAGGAGCGTGAGAGAGGAGGCACGGAGGGAGGAGGTGGGCGGCGAGGATAAGCGGGCAAGGCATGTGGGCGGGAGGAGGCGAGCACGAGCGACGCCAGAAAAGGAGTCGGGAGGAGAGCGCCTGGAGGAAAAACTTTGGGTTGGGAATTTTAATCCTAGGGTTCTCTCTCCTTTTAAACCCCATCCATTTGGGTGCTAATAATGAAAAGGCTAGGGGGAAAAATGTAAATAACACTACACATCAATTTTTTTTAAAGGATACAAACCCTGGCAAGCGATTTGCAGTATTACACTCTTCCCCGCTTTAACAGAATTCGACCTCAAATTCTGAACACCACAAGCACACCAACTAACTCACCCGCAATAGCAACAGAAACAGAGTTGCAAAACCAAGATACGCGAGAGGAACGACACCGGGTAAACTTCACACAAGAGAAATTCCAAAATTCAAGGAAACAACCAAATTCTCAATTCATACCATTCTCGTAAACTGTCTGACAACTCAGACAACTTTTTCTTTTACACTTCAACACACGACCTCCAGTCAACCAAGGATTCTTCCCAAAGGATCATAATACTAGTCTCCAACTCAATTCTAATTACCCTATTCAATTTCACTCCCCAAAAATTTAATCTCTTCTCTCTCAACCTCTACCTCAAATCAACAAACTCGAGATGTTACGATCGACGTGAACCATATCACTCTATTAAGCATCGAAGGAAATTATCACCAAATCACCAAAGCTACCTGATTGAATAGCTAGGTTCTAAACTTGAATCGCCTAAGAACGAAGAAATCTCTGATTCCCATCTCTCCTCATTGATTTACCTTTATAACCAATTATCCAATTCTGAGCATAACACTATCTCCAACCACTTAATCATCTAAGGTTCCACACCGGAATTCCCCGGGAATCAAAACACGAATCTTACCCTTTCAACGGTTACCCTTGGATCAAAAGGGTCATGACCAACCTTACTATTGCCACGATTAGCCCAACAAGCACAAATCCTATTTCCTCACAATACAATATCATACTTGACCTTTCATACCTGTCTCGAACAAGGAGACAACCCTTCGAAAAGAAAGATTCATAACTGATCCCACCATTTCTGACTAACCCACATTGAATCCCACTCACTAGACCAAGGGTTCGAACATACTCAAGAAAAATAATGCATTTATCGACCGATTCCACCGTCCAATCAACAGAATTAATCCCATACAACCGTGGGACAACGGAATCCGACAACCTCCCACCAAGGTTTAGACCAAGCCTGGAGCACCATTCATCACTCTACACTCTGAATCCATTCACTATCCATGCCTAACCCAGACTAAAAATTGGGGTTACCACTAACCCACGCTTGATTTTCCTTCCAAGAAGGTCTCACTTTACAACCATCACCCAACCAATACTTCCAAAGAGTATAATCTTCCATTATACTACACTAAATCTCATGACCCAACATCTTCTTGGCTCACACTAGAGCAAAGAAAAGTTTTGATTCGCTTGACAAGCTAACCACTTTCCTCAACTTAAAACCAGAATTCATATCGAAGAAAATCTCAACTCAAAAGAGAAGCACCACAACAAAACCTTTGCAGAAGTGGTCCCAAAAACTGAAAGAAACAAAGGTCCCTTTGTATCAACGAAACCACTTACAACGCTTTAACTTCCAAAGCATAAATCTTCACATCGAGACAACCCTCAATTAAGAAACAACACATCCTATAATCCCAATTGAAGGGGGCAACTTACTGCTACCAACAATAATTACTTATGACTTAAACAAACGATTCATATAATAAGTACGCTCACAAGATCATTCTTATTTATTTAAGGCCCACTCCAATCGAACTATTGATACCATTATCTCTCACTAAAGAGCTTCCAACATTTTTCGTTAAATCTATTTATTTCTTTTAAATAACGAGCTAAAGATATCAAATTCTAGTTACTAAAAAGTCACAATCCACTCATACACTTTGAGTGTAAATTCTATAATCATATCTTGAGCCAATAATTAGCCACAACCACGGAGTGGCGTAATTCAATGAACTAGAGTAGTCCAAAAACTATCATCAACCCAAATCATAATTAAGAACTCTCTCTTCCTCATAATCTTTCATCCATTGATTACATCCACGATTAAAAGGTTATTACCTACGCTGGACCAATTCCTCCATGGTATTCATCACGGAAAGTAAGCTATAACTCCAACTATAATCAACCTACCAAATCAAAGTCCACTTCATAAACTACCTTCAAGTTTTTCCCTTCTCAAAGCAATTTCAGTAGGTTTAACGTCTGCCATCCATACTTTCGATTTGTTAGCAATACGATCAACCACTAGATCAAACCATTTTAGGTCTCGCTCAATAAACAATGTCTCCTCGAGATATAAATTGTCTAAAATGGCTATAAGACATCCATTGCTAACAGCAAACCAAGCTCCCCCATACTCCATCTAATGAATCTTCGCATTTTAACTCCAATTCCATTTTAGGTCATTTTATCGTCACCTTGTAGAAACTTATCATTAATCAACCCATTCCGAGCACTGAGGACACCTCTAGTCAAAGCAATCCCATCAACTTATTTAAACAAGTTCCGCAACCCAACTTGTTATTTCTTCTACATCATAACCACTACTAGCCTTTCGCATACACACCATTACCAATCCTCCACTATAACCGTGGATCACCATAACCAACACTAGAATCCTTGCCCTCTATCAAATTTAGGGTCAACCACCCTAACCACACAATCGTTCTACTAATCTGCCATAGGAGATCTTCAACCAACCCACAATATACTCTGATTGCCGCACTTTCCTTTCCAGAAAAACACAACCAGAAACTTCCAAGGTAGCTCATCTCTCAAAAGAGTTAGAGAATGATAGGACTCAATCCTGGTCATTCAACAAATCCCCAAATCATCATCAAACTCCCCAAAATTCCACGAAAGAAAGGAGTTGTACAACTAAATCCACGAGAAGGAAAAGCGGGTCGAGCAAATAGCACTTTCCTTTAAAGTCCCAAATCTTGAGTTCACACGACCTAAGTTAATTTTCGCAAAACTCAATAACTCCTTTTAAACTGGAAGAAGGTTCAACACCAGAAGGAAACCATGACTTTCTCCGCAAAGCAACCAAAAAGATACAACCCAAAACTCTCTTCTTTATCTTAAATCCAAGAAGACCAAGGAAGACAAAATTCACATACGCCCTCCAACTCTCCGATTTAAGACAGAAACACAAGAACTCTCCTTCGGTGCTAGCTCTAAACTACCGCACCAACAACCACAGCCACACGACAAGGCCGAACCCTTCAGCACAAAGAGTCCCAACAGACCTCGAAACTCCTCGATACAGAAATCCCAAAAGACCCACTAGTCAAACCGATAACTTCATAAACTTAGCAATAATAAGCTTATCAAGCCACAGCAAGACTAACATATAACATAGCATCATGCATCAACATAGCACCAATCACAAAATAAGCATTGTCGCACAACGCAACGATAACCCATCCCTTTCCTACTGTGCATCAGAGTGTGTCAAGTTTTAAATTATTTAACCATTCTACATCAAGTTTTAAGGTTATTGCCCTAGGGCTACATTTTAAAGGTTCAACCTAAACCATGTTTCTACTTTCATATAGCAAAATTTTAATTTATTCTAGAATTACTCACTACATTCAAGCACCATGGACCTGACGCCCGCTCTGATACCAAATGTAACACCCTGGCGCCAATCGCACCGCGAGTGCTACCCAAAACCCTAAACACTCAACGACAACTCAACAGAATTGTCTAAAAGCAACCGCTAACTCTAAAACCGACTGAAACTAAGTCAGCAAAAAGTTCAAAATTTCAGCATGACCTTCCTAGAAAGAAGGGCATCCACTCAGCAGACAAAAAAAACATTGCAGATAATATGATATCATTCTAGCAGGTCCTTAGTTATCCAATCACACATCCAATAGACAGTAATAAACTCAACGACGAACAACACATTACAACCTTATTAATTACATCCAGACTTTACAAGTTAATTTAAATGAGGTGGTAGTGTTTGAAAGCGTGCACGTGCTACTACTCCCATCCCGACGAGCCAACTTTAAGGTACCTAAAACAGGAAACAAACAAACGTGAGACCAGGACTCAGCAAAGTGCAATCAAACATAAAAGTAAGGAATTCGATTAGAATACAACGACTTCAAGACATACAGTAATAGTTCCTTTACTTGACATCCTTAAATAAAGGGAGCAATTTGAATTCATATAACTTCAAAACGTAAGAACACGATTACTTCACCATTTGCTATAACCATTACTTAATTGAAATTATCCAGTTAAAGAAGCAGAAACTAATCCTACTTACCACATCTAACTCGGAAACATAAATAACCTTACTCATGCCTCAACAATCATCTTAGGATGAGTCCACGACTCAATACTCAACCTGTCATTTCCATTCTCATCAATTAACATTTACCAATTGCAACACACAATGCAATGCTTTTATGCTCTCATCTTTTTTTTTCTCATGAATCATAAAATGAATGCACCATGCATTCTCATAATGCACATTGTCATAGCGTATACCCAGGTATAGTGAGTGCACACCGTCGGTGTGAACCCTCTCATTCCCAACCATCCGTGGCGGGCCTACTCTTCTCGACTCGCTCCCATTCACCTCGATGAATGGGACTACGAGGTAGGACTTTTGTGCTCACTACGGGTGAGCACCGAGGCCCGCATCAACATGGGACGCCTCGTCCATCATGAATGCAATTATGCAATTGACGTGAATGCATTTCATCCCTCATTCATTTTCACCACACATAGCCATAACAAATATGGAAGTACCAATTAACTTGCTATTGCCCCAGTGTGATTCATTCGAGAGTAAATTAAGTCATGAATAAAATTCAGGGAAAGGCATCACATAATTTCTATAAGGTAGATTAAATTTACATATATGAACAACTAGGTGATTATAGTGCAAGCTTGCCCCTACACTTGCATCAACAAAACCATACTCATTCGTACAATTCGTAATGCAATGCAATAAATGGGAATTGAATAACTTACTTACCAATTTGCTAACATTCATCCATCCTCATCACCATACTAAAAACAACTTCTAGACATGCTATTAAACATAATCACATCATTAGAATTTTCATAATCTTACATAAACAAAGCATTTAACATCCTAATAACGATCTAGGGTTGCACTTGCCTTTTACCGATGGGAATGGAGTGGCATTTGGAATCTTAGCGTCAGCATGACTTCGGGATTAAAGAAAGCCTGAATTTTAGAACACATACACACGATATAACTTAAGACAACATACCACCTAAATTGATTAACAACTCAATACACATGGTCTACTTTTAATAAGCTCAAATGAAATTCAGTCATCTTAAGTATGAAACTCAAGATATGCACTCATCACATGCATGTATACCAATTAGACGAAGGTAGCGATTAAAACATGGCATAGTAAACTTGATACTTTTCCTTTCTTCTCTCTCTCTCTCTCTCTCTCTCTATATATATATATATATATATATATATATATATATATATATATATATATATATATATATATATATATATATATATAAATGCATCTTATAATTTAGCTAACTACCTTCACCAAATGCTTTGCCATGGCCGACAATGGTAGTGCATACAAAACGAACCTAACCAATCATGTATATATATGCATACTACTCTTTAGAGGGAAAAGTATCACTCAAGAAAGCCCTGAACTACAGATATCGTAGTCACAATAATTATAATCCCAATGCATCACTAAACCATTGCTCAATGTCTTTAAAATACAGATCTTTTGACCAATGCTTGCAAATCAAGAACCTAAATGCATTCAACAACACATAAACCGACTCCCAACTCGGATGAAGTTGGTTGTCAAAACATGGGTTCAATCTGCCATTATTTAGAGGAACAACCTCGCAACAGCTTGATTCCATTGCATCCAAATGAATGAATTTAAGATGGCTTGATGATTATTGGGCACAATAAGGGTGATGAGATGCGAACATGTAGACTTTCGTGACACTACCAGCATGACCATCCACTCTTATCAACATCACATTCACATATCATACTTGCAAACCCTATAGGAGGGGTAAAAGGTATGGTAATCACTAACTCTTAACATTTAGTCAGAGGCCGACTACACACAACTTTGACGTATTTTAGTTTGTTAATAAACTTAGAAACAAGCCACAAAAGGTTCAAGCATTCAAACACCATTTCTAATCTCTCCCATCCTCTAACCAAAATCATTTCAAAATCGAAACCCTAGCTAGGCATTATCACAAACACCATGCATGCAAAGAAAAATACCCAAGCTAGACTACCTCTAAGCAAATCCATGGAAGGAGGAAGACTACCGACGACGCTGAACGGGTGGCCGAGGCGGCCGGCGTGAGCAAGCGAGAGGCGCCGGAGGCCGAGGCGGCGCCGAGGAGGCTGAGAGGCCAGGAGCCGAGGCGGCCGGCGAGAGAGGCCTTGAGGCGCCGCGCGAGGCAAGCCGGGAGGAGGAGCGTGCCGGGCGAGATAAGCCACGGCGGGCGCAATTGGTCGGGAGGAGGCGAGCACTGGCGACGCCAGAAAAGGAGTCGGGAGGGAGAGCAGCGCCTGGAGGAAAAAAACGGCTGGGTTGGGGAATTTAATCCTAGGGTTCCCTCTCTCCCTTTTAAACCCCATCCATTTGGGTGCTAATAATGAAAAGGCTAGGGGGAAAAATGTAAATAACACTACACATCAATTTTTTTAAAGGATACAAACCACGCAAGCAATTTGCGATATTACAAGCACAAACCTATGAAAAGTAAAAATATTAGAAATTAATAAATTAATTTTGGTATACTTAAAAATTCTAAAACAAACAAATTGAGAATCTCAAGTAACAATGTCGAATTTTATTAAATGAAATACAAAATATTTAGATTTAAAATGTTTACTAAGGAAATAAATGGCTGAAAGGAACTCCTAAAAAAGTGTCGAAATTTTGATGAGTTATAATCTCCGTAAAATTTAAAAAAGAAAACTAAAATCAGGCATAGTACCTTATCGAATTTTTATAAATTATGTACATAGTATTTTCTTCCGAAATTTCTACAAGATAAAAAATATTATCTAAAAATCACACAAAAATTATCAAATAATTTATGACATGATAGATAATCGATTCAATGAACTTTTTCCGCCTCACTTATCAGTAAAACCTCAAATTACCTCTCCTCTCACTTTGCTGGGGCTCAACTCATCAGACCGCCCACTCGTCGGCCTAAGGATGTGCCTTCATCTTCCTCATCTCGTTGGCACCTCAAGCGAGGCTCGATTCCTCTGTTGATGGCATCATTCACGAACTCGCGTCACCGTGAGACTCAAATGATGTCGGTCCTTGCCACACTATCGC
>CM070520.1:33769776-33984528 GCA_036346375.1 Guadua angustifolia
ATGCAAAGATGCCGCCGCGTCAGGACTGGCGCCGGCGGAAGTTTGGTCCACGGCACGGACCCTCTTGGGGTCCGAGCCCATAGTGTCTGGGGCGAGTGGCCGCTTGCTCGCGGGGTCCGATCGTTGGCGGTGGTCGTGTCCTCGATCACCGGGCAGACATGGGTGGCACCTGGCGAGCCTGTGGAGTCCATCGGCGGGAGCAGCCTAACGACCCGAGGGCTCGCGATGCTCAAATCGGCGAAGGCCCGAGCCGCCGAAAAGCCGAGCCGCTTGAATTGGTCGATCGGCGTGGCAAGCCACTCGCCAAGGACTGGCTCCTCCATGTTTCCCGCGCCTGGCAAAGGACAAGGAATGGCTGCCGGTTGGTAGGAAGCCGCAGAGAGAAGCATATGCGCGGGAAAAAGTCAAAGGGAAACAAAGACTTACGTCCTGGCCACGTGCGCGTCGTGTCGTCGTCGCCCGTGTACTGCCATGCAGCACGGACGCGCCGGCGAAGAGGGCTGATCCTCCGGGCCATGAAGTCCCGGGCCACCAGCCCCCCGGTTAATCCGGCACCCCGCAGTCTATTGACACGGACCGCCATCGCGAGGAGCTCTGCCGTCTCCTCGACCAGCGAGCTCCAGTTCTCGGAGGCCTCCGCTGCTCCAGCGGGCACCTCCAAGGCATCGACTCCGCTGTCATCGTTGATATACAGCCAGTTGCTGCGCCATGCCTTCCAATTGGATCTGGGCTGGAAGGCGATGTAGCGGGAGGCCATCCCGTCCCGGAGGCGAAAGTAGCAGCTCCCCACTACCTCGTTGTCATTGGAGGCACGACAGATGAAGAAGTGGCGAAAGAGTGGGAGGTTCGGCATCACCCCCATGAACATTTCACAGAGGTGTGCGAAGATGGAAAGAAAGACAATGGAGTTGGGGGTAAGGTGAAGATGGTGGATCCCATAGAAATGGAGGACGGTAAGAAAGAAGTCGGAGAATGGCGGGAGCAGGCCCGCCATCATCGCCCAGGTGTGAAGGAGGATCTCGTCGGAGAGGCATCGTGGCGTGGCGGTCCCCGCTCGAAAGCGAAAGGTGCCCTCCGGCGCGATAATGGCCATCCTCTTTACCGTGGCGGCGTCCGTGGTGGAGGCAGGGATGGAAAGTGCCATGGAGGCAGAGAAGGCAAAGGATTTGAGTGAGGAAGATGAAGAAACGAAAGTTGATGTGCGCAAGAAAACAGAAGGCGTAAACCGCTTAATACAGATGCATCTATATATGCGTCATTTGCGCCGACGGTTCGTGAAGGGACAAGATCGTGCGCCGTTTCAGGTCCCAAGAGAAATCTGCGGATACGGGACAGAATCGAGGCAGTCGTATCCTCATGAGTGGTGGCCCCGCCCAAGAGCGCACTAAGCATTCAATGAAGGTTCCAAAAGGCTTTTGCCGCGCTCGAGGCGGGCCCGGCTTGTCGGCGTGCTTGTATTGGGGTACCCTCTCCGACGACAAAGCCCTTCCACGTGGCGGCTCGGTGGACGGGCGGCGAAACACACCCCACCGGCCAGTGCCGCCCACGTGGCACCGGCTAGCGGTGGGCGAGCACGCACGCTTTCGCCGGCGCCAGCCCACGTGGTGGCTCGGCAATAGGGCGGCGAAGCACGCCCGCCGCCAGTCTTGCCCACGTGGCGCCGGCGTGGCGGTGGGCGAGCACGCCCGCCGCCTGGCGCCCGGCCACGTGGCGGCCTAGCGATAGGCGGCGAAGCACGCCTCGCCGGCAGTGCCGCCCACGTGGCGCCTGGCGAGCATGCCTCGCCGCCGGCGCGCCAAACCCCATGTGGTGGCCTAGCGATAGGGCGGCGAAGCATGCCCGCCCGCAGTCTTACCACGTGGCGCCCGGCGAGCGGTGGCGAAACACGTCTGCCGCCGGTGCCCACCCCCGTGGCGGCTGGCGATAGGGCGGGCGAAAGCACGCCCGCCGCCGTGCCGCCACGTGGCGCCTGGCGAGGCGGCGGTGGAGCACGCCGCCGCCGGCGCCCCCCCACGTGGCGGCTTTGGCGATAAGGCGGCGAAAGCACGCCCCGTCGGCAGTGCCGCCCACGTGGCGCCGCCGAAAAGTGGGCGAAACACGCCGCCGCTCGGCGCCCGGCCACGTGGCGGCTTTGGCGATAGCGGCGGCGAACACCCCCGCCGCCAGTGCCGCCACGTGGCGCCCGGCGAGCAGATGGGCGAGGACGCCCTGCTCGCCCCGCCGTAAGGCAAAAAGGTGGTGCGAGGTAGCTTCGCCTCGAAGCCTCCTTCTCCTATCGTCTGCGTGCAGCGGCGAACTCTTTGTGTCGATCTATCAACTGCGAGGATTTCTGCAACAAGCCCATTCCTTTTACGCCTCTCACCTACCCATCAAAAGGGTCACATGCGGCGGCAAGGCGAAGCCATCGTCGGCATTTAATGAAATTTGGAGGAACGGGCGACCTGGGAAAGGGGTAATAAATGTATGAAGATCAGCATGATGACCCCCCGTGTACCTACTCACACTAGCCTGGCCTATATAAGGGCCTTCTGGTGCATGGGAAAGGGGGGCGAAAAAAACGAGAGTCTGGCAGTAGAGCCTAAGGAAAAACTTGTAACTCCCAAGCTCTGTACTTGCTTCGAACACTCTTAAAACAATCTAGCAGTAAGTAAGGCTATTACCCGAGATGAAGGGGGCCTGAACCTGGGTAAAATCTTTGTGTCGTCCCTAGTTCATAGACGCTGAAATCCGTCGTGTGGGAGTCTCTAGGGTTTTCACCCTCTAGGGTTAGCCAGCCGCGAAGACGCCCTCCTCTGAAACCAAACCCGTACAGATACTCCGGCTTTGTCGAGGGTGGAATCTGGCGACAAGAGTGATACTGATGTCACTGAATAATTCGGTAAAATCAAAAAATAAATTTATTTGTCGCAAGTCACGCAATTTTCGCACGAAATACGTGCATGTGGGGTTGGTAGGATTCAAACTCGTGACCTGCTACTCCGCGTGAACTTCCTTTATCATCTCACCTAACATACACTTCTCAACTACTATAAGATATATTTTTCTTTTATCTCTTCGTATCCGAAAGTTTCAACGATTATTTGAACATCTAAATGACGACTTCAAATAAAAAAGTTGTCAACTACAAAGTTGTAGATATCATCGAGAGCTACAATTTTCATGTAAAATTTGTCTCCATCTGACTTCGTATGAAAAATTATGATTTTTCAAAAATATTATCACTGTCTGATCGGATTCCGAATCGGTAGTGGTACTATTATCACTGCCAAATCACATTCCGAACCGGCAGTGATACTTCCTCCATTATCACTGCCGGCTCTTCTTATGAACTGGCAGTGATAGTAACTTACCCTTGCCGGTTTTTAAGAAGAACCAGCAAAATAGTATCATTGCTGGTTTTTTTAGAACCGACAGTGATATGTTACTATCTCTGCCGATTCTTCTTCGATCGAGCATTTATGCAAATCTAGCTTATGAAGCGATAATGATAATATTATCACTGCCAGTTCTAACTGAACCGACACTGATAGGTCTGCAAGAAAGGAGTTGTTTGTAGTAGTGATGATATAATTTTTGTGTGTTGCATCATAGTGATTCCAGATGCAATGACTCCACCCGTTGAGAAATGTAAGACATTTTAGAAAGTGGAGTTAAACATTTATAACTTTAACTACTTATATATAAAAGAAACTACTTAGATTGGTAAAATAAAAATGGTATTATTAGGTTAGTTATGAAAAATATTTATGTAATAATAATTTCATATTTTTAATAAACATATTCATATAAAATGTAGTGGTAAATGTTGTAAGGTAGAGATAGCGTCGACGTCTAAAACGTCGTACTTTCTTAAACTGAGGAGTCGTCGTAAACTTACAGGTTTAACATCTCTCTAAACCGGTACATACTTATATTTATAAACAGTGGGACCTCCTTTTATTTTCCAGTACCATATCACTTTAGCTAGCGCAACTGTGGCGCCATCGTCCTCGCGTGCATCAGCCAACCACTGACAATTAATGTCTTCCTTCTGTGAGTGGGTGAAGACCAACGGCATCTTCCTTCTGAAGCTCACCGGAGTCGACGGCCATCACTACCTAACCAAAGATGCTCTTAACTTTAACTACTTATATATAAAAGAAACTACTTAGATTGGTAAAATAAAAATGGTATCATTAGATTAGTTATGAAAAATATTTATGTAATAATAATTTCATATTTTTAATGAACACATTCATATAAAATGTAGTGGTAAATGTTGTAAGGTAGAGATAGCGTCGATGTCTAAAACGTCGTACTTTCTTAAACTAAGGAGTCGTCATAAACTTACAGGTTTAACATCTCTCTAAACTGGACGGGACTTGATTTATCCTGTGATGAAACGGATGTAACCCTCTTCAATGCTTCAACGGTGGTCACTGTAGGAAATGATAAATTCGCTGACTTTTGGAGATCAAACTGAGTACAAGGAAAAGCCCTAAAAAACATTGCACCGACCCTTTTCCAAATGGCAAGAAGAAAGAACATCTCTGTCCAACAAGCCTTGGTAAACAACTACTGGATCCGCTTTTGTACTCCGGTGAACTCTCAAAATGAAATATGGGAGTTTGTAGATCTTCATGCAGCAATACGACGAATCAATAGAGATGAAGAGAGGAATGATCAAATAATCTGGCGTTGGACATCTGATGGACAATACTCAACAAAGAGTGCCTACCTAGTGCAATTCGACACTGTTTACTGTAAGATGAAGATCTCACCAATATGGAAGGCGAAAGCTGAACATAAATGTCGATTTTTTGCATGGACATTGCTTCACAACAAAATTTTAACAACTGATAACATACTCAAAAGGGGTTGGCCATGTAATGCGATCTGCAGCCTTTGCAACGCGTCACCGGAAACAACGAATCATCTCTGTAAAGACTGCTATTTCGCTACACAAGTATGGGAGCTTCTACTGCGATGGAGAAAATTGGATCGGTGGCAAACTCTGAGTCATAGTGGCTCGGTATATAGGTGGTGGAGAAGGTTAAGAACCCAATATGATAGAGAGAAATGTCGCGAATTGGATGGTCTGCTCATTTACTTCTGGTAGAATCTTTGGCTCGAGAGAAATTCAAATCAACGCATATTTCAAAGGAAGAATAGAACACCTGAACAGGCGACTATATCGATCAAGGATGCGGTGTTAGATCATGGTTTTGATTGGTCCACGAAAGCTAAAGTTTAGCGTCTTAATGGCTTTGTGTGCGTCCTTGTGGGTGTGAGTGGTGTTTAATTCTGAGGATAGTGGTATCAGTGGTGTGAGTGGTGTTTAGTTTGGCGGATACCGGTGTGAGTGATGGCTTGTTGTGAGGTTTTTCGGACCGATTTTTTCCTAATAAAAATTAGACCGCCCCTCTTTTTCCTTCTTAATAAATCTTGCGGCAACTCTCTTGCTACTCTTTAAAAAAAACTTCTCTCTAAACCGGTACATACTTATATCAAACCTATTACAGGCGGAAGAATTGCAGCGCGAGGAGGCCATCCACCGCCATTTGGCGATTTTGCGAAAAAGTCCCTCCGCTTCTTCAAAATTACGGACAGGTCCTTCGTGATTTTTTGTGAGACGAAAATATTTTTTTTTCTTCGCGTTTGGGTCCCTGGCATGGTATTTTACGGAAAAGCCTCCCGTTAAGTTCAAATCGCGGACAAGCCCTTTTCTAATTTTTCAGGATAGCAAACAGGTCCAAAAAAATAACAAACAGATCCTTGCTCCTTACGTTCAGGTCCTTTCTCCGTTTTTCCCGAAAAACGCCACACCGAAAAAACCCGGAAAAAATATTTTCGTCACCTAAAAAACCCGGAAAAAATGTTTTCGTTACAAAAAAAACACAGATTCATCGAAGGTTTATAGCAACTTATGGATTTGTCAACGGGTCATAACCGCGGGTTTTTTTAAAAAAAAATGTATTATTACTCGCGTAGAGTGTTAGGCTCGACAAAAGAAGTTTGCTGTCTCTAATAATTTTTCGCCCTTTTTCATCTAGACTATTTTTAACCGGTGGGTGGTTTTGCGAAAATAAATAAAAAAATACATATTATTACTCGGTGAACGCATAGAGTATTAGGCTCGACATAAGAAGGTTGACATCTCTAATAGTTTTTTGCCCTTTTTCCTCTAGATTATTTTTCGCCGGTGGGTGGTTTTGCGAACGTGTATTATTACTCGTGAACGCGTAGAGTATTAGGCATGACAAAAGAAGGTTGTCATCTCTAATAGTTTTTCGCTCTTTTTCCTCATATTGGCTTACGGGTCATTCGCCTTTATTTTTCCGTTTCTAAAAAAAATCCATAGTTTTTTTATTCACGGTTGTGTTCTCCGTTTTTCCCGGAAAAAAAGTTTTCGTCACCGGAGATATTTGTGTAGCTCTATCTCCAGACTTTTTCCCCAACTCGATTTTCCATCTCGATCTCTGATATTTTTTTATATATGTATTATTACTCGGTGAACGCGTAGAGTATTAGGCTCGACAAAAGAAGGTTGTCATTTCTAATAATTTTTCGTCCTTTTTCCTCTAGACTATTTTTCACCGGTGGGTGGATTTGCGACTATTTTTCACCGGTGGGTGGTTTTACGAATATGTATTATTACTCGGTGAGCGCGAAGAGTATTAGGCTCGACAAAAGAAGGTTGTCATCTCTAATAATTTTTCACCCTTTTTCCTTTAGACAATTTTTAGCACGTTTTTTCTAAAAAAAACAGAAAAGCCGGGATTATACAGTTTTCCCCATAAATATCAAGCGATCAAAATTTCGCGTGACGCAGCAAACAAATTACATACGCCGCGGCGTAGCGCGGATCATTATCTAGTATTTATAAACAGTGGGAGTAACTAGACCTCCTTTTATTTTCCAGTACCATATCACTTTAGCTAGCGCAACTGTGGCGCCATCGTCCTCGCGTGCATCAGCCAACCACTGACAATGTCTTCCTTCTGTGAGTGGGTGAAGACCAACGGCATCTTCCTTCTGAAGCTCACCGGAGTCGACGGCCATCACTACCTAACCAAAGATGCTCTTCGTGAGCTCCGCTTCAAGCTTGCTGAGATCCGTGAGCTCGCCGCGTCGGAGCCATGCCGGGGCCTCATCACCACCTCGTCCACGGGCTCCTTCTGCGACGGCATCGACTACACTTGTATCCGGAAAAGCATGGAAGCGCCTGTGGCCGAGCATGCCAAAGTCCTAGCCGACGGCATGGCCGCGGTCATAAAGGAGCTTCTGGCCATGCCGATGCTGACGGTGTGCGCGGCAACGGGCCAAACGGCATCCCTAGGGCTGTCTCTGGCGCTCGCCCACGATGACCTTGTCGTCCTCAGTGACGCGTATTACCCTCTGCTGTGGCCAAGACTCAGGTTTTCAACTCTGTCCCGACAGACCGACAAAGTGCTCCACATCAGCCACCGAAGCAGCAGCGAGGATTGCTGAAAAGGAAGATACCCATCCAGACCCAACCAAACCCCAGTGATCCGAGAAAATGGATAAATCATATGACCACCGAAGAAACTGCAGAGGCCGCAAACGACGTCATCGGTAAGTCCCAAGCTCAGTCACAACCAGTGTAATTCTTTTAGCCCTGGTGCAATCCATTCCTTCATTTCGTTGGCTTTTGTTTGCAAAAATGGATTACCATACCCCCTTTACCTACCCCTTATGTGTTCCAAACCCTGTGAATTGGATGATGACTCGGCTCAAGTATAAAGATCCTAAAGATTGATTATTCGAAGAGTTAAGTTCAAGATCAGTTGCCAAACACAAAAGAGAAAGGTCTGAAATGCCATCCCAACAATGGACTAGATAACCCGGGAATGAAACAACAGTATTCACCATCCTTACAAATGGTCAGAGACAGTAAGCCATCATGCATATGAATCCAAGATTGGCAGAAAGAAGATGAATCAGCATTCTCACCTCAGAGATATCCAAGACATCAAATCATTCAGGAATATCCGTACAAGACGACCTGAAGAGCAACTTGACCTACTAGGAGAAATCAGTCAGAAATAAAAAGGAAATCTTGACCTACAAAGTAATGACAGATTCACGCCCTCGGTGGGAACTCCCCCAAATCCAATAGATCAAGTCAAAGTAACTCCGCAAGAAGACAAGAACATTCAATAATGTGGAAAAAGAATGACAGGTGCCAACCTCTCAAGAGCTTCCGCCAAATAAAGCAAGGAATATTGTGGCTCTATAACTATATACGTAATAATAAGGATATAAGAGGATTGATTTTGACAAAGAAAGCAGCCGAGAATGTCCCATACGGTGATGTGTGTCAGAAAGTTAAGATTGACCCTCAGAAGACTACTAGTCTCCCGCAGCTCTCCTTCCCAAGACAGGAAATGAGATGAGATCAGAATGGATTTCTTCACAAGGATGTTCAAAGGCTCGACAGGAATTCAATATTATTAAATGACAGCTGACAGATGGACCAAGGTAAACCACCCCATTGCAATTAGACAAGCTTACAGCAGAAATGAAGTTCAGGAAGCTATTTATCATAAAGTTTGAGAGAAATTCCGAAAGAAGTAATGTCAGAACCAGAGACCCACGCTACAACCAAAAATTTGGAGAAGTTCACCCAGAACGAAGAGGACATGATTTACATTTAAAGCCTACCACCCGCAGACAGACAGACCAAGAGTAGTTAAGAGAAATTAACCGGCAGAATAAGTTACCACATTACAGAGAGCCAACCCGGATCATCAAGTCAACTTAAAGTCAGCACAGAGACAGAGATGACAGAGTATACCGAGAATTGGGGAAGAGTTTCACTATTAAAGAACCCACCAGAAAAAGGAATCGGGATTGCAGCAGAATTTCCCAACCTGTTCCCCAAGGATGAGTAAATCTCGGGGACGAGATTTATTTTAAGGGGGGTAGGTTGAAATAACCACAAAAATTCAAAAATGGATTTCTTTTGCCTTTCTTGATTTTATTTGATGTTATCCGGATTTATTTCGCTTTCATTTGAATTCAATCCGAAACTTACCTTTTCGAAATTCGCCCTCGCCGCTTTCCTAAATAAATCGTTTTCCCAGTCATTTGGCCAAGATTTCGGCCGAATCAATGCCGCCCCTGGTCATCTTCTCCCAGCGCCCGGCGCCTCGCGCCCTGTCTCGAAGCTCCACGGCTGTCCGCGCCTCACGCCGACGCCGCCACCCTACCGCCCCTCCCCTACCTCATAAGATTGATACCTCTGCAGCGCCGCCGCGGTTGTCTTGCGCCGCCCACACCCAGTTCCTCCCGGCCAGCGCCACCGCGCTCACCATGAGCAAATCCCGTCATGCCGCTATCTTCTTGCCTCCGTGGCTTCTTCCTCCTCACTTTGGTCGTCTTACGATCTTGCTTGCCCGCGCGACGCCTTGATTACTGCCCGTGCCGCTGCAGTAGTGCCCCTTCCCTCTCTCTCCCCCACTTTGCTCTCCCCCGCCTTGCAAACTCGCTTCTAAACCCCGAGCCGCCATTTTTGCCATTCCGAGCGCCCGCAACTCCTCTTCCTTCTCCACTCATAATTTAGCCTCCGGTGGCCATTCGCGCCAAGGCCATGAGCTTCTTCTCCGCCTCTGGTTGGGCTCCGTCGCCACGCCTCCCGTCGCTCCTCCCCATTTCTTCACCTCCTCGAACTCACCTTGAGCCCCTCATGCTCCCTAGCCACTTCATTTTCACTCCTGGCGCTTAAATCCTTGGATCGCACTCGTCTTCCTCGGCTCGCCCATTGCTCGCCAGCGATTCGCTTGATCGGCCGACATCGCGTCCCCACTGGTCTGTCGCGCCCTCCCCGTCTCTCCACGGCCTTGCGGGCCTGCCGTCGATCCGCGCCCCTCTCATTGCCCTCCGGGCCAATGTCATTGCTACTTGGCGCTTTGGGACGGCCCGTCGCGCCGGTAAGCGTCCGAGGTGCCGTGGGCGAAATGCACTTCTTTGTGCAGCCCATTTGCCTGATACCTCCTTGTATTTTCCTTTCGATTTTAATTTATTTTAAATTCGAAAATCATTTATAAATACTGAGAAAAATTCCCAAAATCCCCAAAATCCACAAATGCCCAAAATACATTTTCTTGACCGTCTCCGGCCGAGTCCAAAATGATCTCCGTTTCATAAAACCAAGTCGGAAAAATTCCAAAATACCCTTGAGCTCCGTTTTCGTCCATTCTTTCTCTCAGAGCTTTCCTTTTCGCTTTTTTCTTTATTTTTATTTATTCGTTTATTTATTGTTTGCATTTTCTCGCGCTAGACCCGACGTCGGAGCAACCGTCGGCACGAATCTTGGAGCCGGAGCCGTTCTCAGAGCAGCGTCAGAAGCAAGCACCGTTCGAAGCCAAACACGACGTCGACACTTTCTATTTAAGCGAACCCTCGACCACGCATAAGGCAAGCCACACTCCTTGAACATGTTGAACCCAATTCCATTACCAGTATATTTACGTATCTTCATCTTCGCATTATTTTCTTGGTATTTTAGAAAATAAGAAATGTGGTAGTTTCAATGACATGATTAGATACCACCCAACACTAAACTCCTTGCTCGCCTTTAATCCCTTTTTAACCTTAGGATATAAAATATTGAACCCTCGTAAAGGTAGCAATTCATACAATTATTACTTTTAGACAAATACTTAATCTCGAAGGATTGATTTGGAGGATGTTGGTTTTAAAATTGCTACGGTCTTGAGGGGACTGACATTAGGCGGACCACGGAAGGTGGATCTGGTCCAATCTGGCAGATGGCCGAAGCCAATGGATGTGATGTGGTGGTGATGCAGTTGGTACCAATGTATTGTGGTATGTCATTTGGGTGAGTCTTTGGCATTTAAGGACCGAGGTCTTGGGCAAAAATAATAACCAGATCCCGCTCAACCACAAGTTGGGCGCCAATCTCATTGACTTGGTCCATGGTAGCCAGTACATTGCACTTCCTTTTAATACCTATAGGAAGTGGCTGCCATTGAGGTTTGGCACCTGAGCAATCGAGGTGAGCAGGAATGGAATGCCATTTACCGATTCATAGCGATGGGTGTCACAATATTGGACGCGACTCCCACGACTGCCGGTGAGTGAATAGGACCTTGATAACTTTGCAAAGATGACTATCTCGGTCCCCATAAAAAGTTGCATGTTGATGATATGGTAGTAGATGCTACCTTTATGATTTGTGTTTCAAATGTAAAATAAAATTTATGAACTTTTACAACTTGCATACCACAATACTTAAAGACTGTGGCTACCTTTGTTTATCCTGCATGTAATATTCAGATTTTCCGTGTGGTTTGTTGAGTACGGTTGTGTACTCACCCTTGCTCCCAATCCCTCCATAGATTTCATTTGAAGATGGCGAGCTCAGGAAGACCATAGATGACGATGTTATTTGGTTTTGGAGGCCTTGATCTATCTGCTCAAGCGTTTCCTGTGGGCGTTCTGTAATGTATTCAGTGCTAGCCGCACCTTTTGTAAAACCTTGGCCGTTAGGCCTTAATTCATCTATAAAATATTCGCATTTGCTCTTTTATCAAGCAATGTACACTTGGTTACCTGCAGCTAAATTCCTGGGTAGCTGCAAAGGTATTTATACGCACCCTCTGAAAAGGGCGGTCCGTTACATGCGTTGTGCAATAAATTTACGTTGTCAGCATCTGATCCATGTGTGATCAGATGTTCATTTGATCGTATGCTATGTAATAAATTTACTAATGACTCTTTTCAACTAAACATTTGTGCATATTGAAGCTAATAAGTATCCAATGACAATTACTGAACTCATGAAATCTTGTATTCATATTCTTTCTTGACATTCCGAAATTAGCATATATAGCCCGAAAATACGCATGCCAATAAAGTTAACTACGACGCATCAATTCAAATCAATAGTGGGAACAGAGCCTATCACAAGACATTTTTAGGGGGTGTTTAGCATTACTTCAGCTCCACCAAAATTCGTTGAGTTGGTATAGTAGGATATTTCTAATTCCAAAAATTTGTGGAGCTAAAGCTGTGGGTGCATTAAGAATATTTATATGGATCATCTTATTTATATTTTAGACTAAAAATATAAACTTAATTCACTTTATTTTAACCTATAAACTCCAAATCTGAAGTAAAACTGAAATCTGAAGCTCTACCAAACATGATTTTAATATCTTTTGAAAGGCATCAACTAGCCCAATCCATCTATCTTTATATATATATTAATTAGAGGTCCTCCTAGAAGCCCCCACATTAATTAGAAAATGCTAGAAATTCCCATATTAATCTAACAAAGAAAAATTATTGGGAAATCCCACATTATTCTAAAAAAAGAGAAAATGTTGGTACGTAGTTCAATCTCTTTACTCATTTTCATCCACGGCTCAGATCTATTTATCTATTCATAAAAGACATATGGTAAATCAGAGGAGTACCATATGGAAGAAAAGCTTTGCTTTTCTTATATCTACTTGCCAATCTAAGACAATGTATATAAAATAAGGCATAATTTCCTCCCCAGCCGAACTGGAAAACAAAAAAGATACGCTAGCTTCATATCAAGCTCGACACAACTGAAATAGGAGATTAAGGTTTTATTTACTACAATCTGGCGGGCATGAAGTCATTCCGAAATTGTCCTATCAAAAATTGGTATGATGAAGCCAAACTGATTGTTTGATGCAAATTGACAGTCTGATGCAGAATTAATTAACCAAGAGTCATCCAAGACAACGCACCATACATCAATACATGTACACAAAGAAAACCAATATAAATTGTACACGCATAGTAAGAAGATGCCAGACACAGCTCACGCAAATTTACTGAGACAACACAAATGAGCAAACTAGCACAGGCCCTCCTAGAAACCCCACATTAATCAGAAAATGCTAGAAATTCCCATGATAATCTAAAAAAGGAAAATTGCTAGAAAATCCCACATTATTCTAAAAAAAAGAGAAAATATTTGTCATCCAATCTCCTTAATCATTGAAAATATTTGTCATCCAATCTCCTTAATCATTTTTATCCACTGCTTAGTTCTATTTATTTATTCATAAGAGATATATAGTGAATCAGATGGGCACTATATGAAAGGAAAGCTTTACTTTCCTTATCTACTCGCCATCTTCAAGCGCCTAATAATAATGACCTGGAAATAGAAAGGAAGATAAAAAGATATTATTACATATGTTACGGGTTAGATCTATTTATAAAAATTGCTAACCGTGCAAGTGCACAGGTCGACGACTAGTCTATACTAATGGGTGGTTCATCCGGAAGCCCTCACATTGTTGATAAGGGGAAAAGGCTAGAAATTCTCATATTAATTTGAAACAATAAATAGCTAGAATCATTTAATAAGAAAACATCTCAACCATTTATTTGTTTTTAAGGATGTAACATACGTTAAATGGTATGTGCAAATATGTTCATCTTGAAATATACTTCCCTATTAATATGCTTTTAATAGTTCTATATAATTAAGAAATAAAAATGGAAAAAATAGATTTCAAATCTTTCAACTGCCACCAAGTAAAAACACTGCCATCAAAACATATATTATATGAGAAATAAAAAATTAATAAAACTAATAAGCTTAAGGTGACACATACAAATTAAATTTAAAATTGAATTCTCGTAGGGGAGATGATAAATTTCAAATTTTGGAAATTTAACTTCTGAACTTATATTCTGCTGTACAGTTGCCTATGGTTTTATGCTAATTCGGTTTCCCACACATGTTTTTTTTTAAAAAAAACAATATTTAAAATATGGAGCCGTGCGTCTGCACGGATTGATGTGGTGATCGATCAATAATTTTGTACTTCTGAATAATATATTAAAATTTTGAACGGGCAAAATGTAAGATCATTCACAATGAGAGTTTCATTCTCATTAAATGACATGACACATCATCATGTTTGGTGACATAGCAAGGTAATTATGAAGAGAGAGATAGAAAGAGTTTCATGGGAGGTGAGAGAGTTTCATCTAGATGAAACCCAAGATACATGGTTACCTAGATAAAAACTGATGTGGCACTTTTGAAAACTGGGAAGTGAAACTTTGCACCGAGAATGGCCTAATATATTCAGTGGAGATCGTGACAAATCTGATAGTGAGTCAGGACCGATGAAGTACTAAGTATATATGCATTTGGTATTCACACTTTCACAGTCAAAGAAGTCGTTTGGTATCAAACTTGGTATCAAACTCCCCCCACCCACCCACCCACACCGGGACTCTCTCTTGCTTCGTCCCATCTCTTCCCTGGGATTTCCAAAGAGCTGATCACTTTATACAACACAACCAAATGAGTTTCTGCAGCCTACGACACCAAAACAATGGCATCTTCATCCTCACAATGGCCAACACCTATCTTACCGAGGAAGCCATCACGGAGCTTGTCAACAACCTCAGAAGCGTCCAGAATAAACCCGACCTGAAAGGCCTGGTGACCACCTCCAAGAACGACTCGTTCTGCGACGGCATCGACTACGACCACCTTCCGGAGGAGCAGGCGGCGCACTTGGCGCAACGCATGGCGGAGGTGGTCCGGCTGCTGTTCGAGCTGCCGGTGCCCACTGCGGCAGCCGTGACCGGCAACGCGACGTCGCTGGGCCTCGCGCTAGCGCTCGCGCACGACCACTGCGTCGTGTGGGAGGACGCCGTGCTGCGGCTCCCAGAGGCCCAGCGTGGGCGCCCGCTGCCGGATTACGTTGTGGCGCTGCTGCGCGACAAGCTCGCTTACGCGCGGCTGCGCAAGCTTCTCGTGCTCAAGTCCCAGCCTTGCAGCGGCAAGGAGCTTGCCGGCACGTGGAATTCGGCGCACGGAACTAGCGACGACAGGCACATGGTGGTGGCAGAAGCTTCCGAACTACTAGAAGGGATCGAGGTCGGAAAGGGGATGGATTTTGCGACAGCGAGGCAGACCATGTGCCCGGAAACCTGCACCACTGTGGGTGTGGTGACTCCGCAGCAGCGGCTGCGGCCGTCTCCTGAGGAACTAGCAAGGTAAGGGCGATCCACACATCTTATCTTTTGAGTCAGTGATACTGATTTAATTTTATAGCATACTGACAGCAAAAACGGATACAAAAACACGTCATTTTAGAGATGAGTCAAACTTTTTAAAATTTTGCTTCATTTTAAATATTTTGATTGCATATAAAAAATCATATATGTAGATTCGTCTCAAAAGTATTTTCATAATATTATAATTTTTGTTAAATTCCAAAACTGTCCAGGAATTCAGTTTCGGACAGAAATTATATCTCATCTACTAACGACAGCGAAAGAAGGTTACATTGAATAATATATGGTATATTGGCTGAAATTATAAAAAGCTTTGTAGTTTATTGGCTCAGAGTTTAACTTACAAACCAACAATCGAAAACCCACAAGAATGTTAGCCGGACCGCCACACCTAGCGCGTCTGGACCTCCGATCGTTGGACTGTAGTATATTCGCAGATCCAACCAGAGCAACGGGTCAAGGTCTCTTGAGCTATCTCCCCCTAAAAAGCTAGCTCAATGAGGGGGTGC
This sequence comes from Guadua angustifolia, assembly GCA_036346375.1. NCBI lineage: Eukaryota > Viridiplantae > Streptophyta > Magnoliopsida > Poales > Poaceae > Guadua > Guadua angustifolia. Next base: position 33,785,334 of record CM070520.1, read on the forward strand.
TCCCTCACCCTTATAAACTATGCTTAAACCCTCTCCACAACCGATGTGGGACTATTTCCAATAATCTCCCCCTCACACATTGGGCCGAGATTATCTAGAAACCACCTGGGGCCACCTGGGCTCTGATACCACTTGTTCAAACCAAAGCCCAGGTTCTGTACTCTGTACCGACAATACAGAGCAAAAAACAGAGAAACCAGATGTCTTCAAAAGTTTGCACTTGTTTTGGCTTCCTGAACTTTTGGTGGCAAAACTTCTTCAGACAACTCTCTCACAGCAACAAACAGCAAGAAGCACAAGAGCTACTTTGAGCGAGACAATCAGCTTTCACAATTTTGAATTTTGTGCAGAACTCGCTGCTTTTCTCAATGCATTGGCTAATACTTATACCAGACGCTTACATACATGAAGACTGACTCGGTTTCACAATCCAGACTGAAAACCTTCTTCTCTATGGACAACATTGCCGATTACTATTTGTATTCTGGCACAGACATGGAAACTTAACAGGAAATAAACTAACTTAGTTACTTTGACTCAGAAGCAAACTGAAACATTAGACTCAAACCAAAACTAACGCAGACCAAGATATTGAACAACAAGATTATCTCAACAAAGAAATATCTGAGTGCAGCCGTGACCTTAATATGCCAATATTACTGAAACCTGCGACTTAAAGATAACCGTACGACGGTCTTCTTCCTCATCATCTGAATAAGTATCAACAAACAAGGGTGAGTGCATTTATACTCAGCAAGACTTGTAGTGTATCGCAAGTATAAGTATATGTACGACCATGTTAATGTAATGGCTATCCTACCACGTTCTTAATTTTGCATAAAACGATATTTATTCAATAATAACAAGAAGTAGATTATAAATGGAATTTGGAAAGAGCACTTGATAAGTATATAAATAACAAGTATATAATATAAATAGGAGTGACTCACAATCCTTTATGATTGTGATCAATGATCTATTTCCTACCAAGCGTAGCACATCATCTAAAACAATGGCTACCCACTATTTTTCCCACACAAGTTTTTCATAAAAATTAATACTAACATAGTGTCAATACACCAAATCGTTTAGGACCATGAGCTCGGCTTTTCAAAAAGATTACACTCTACAGAGTCATATAGTTTTACCTATAAGATATGACCAACTCATTTTACCACTATTTTCATACTTCCTTTGTTGTGTGGCAGAGAGATCATGATAAGAACGGTTACATCGGCTAGGCCCAACTTTGCACCAGCCTGATAATGTTTGACCCTTATTATAGTGACCAAAACAAAACCCGTACATAGTACCAACCACACAGTTTATGCCCTATTGTAATCATTTCCCCCACAGGAAGGAATGCACCATTGTATTTGTAAGTGTTATTCCCATCACCTCGATAAGGACACCCCTTTGAGCAAACCTACCCAGAATGCTTGTTCTACTTCAGCCTAGCTTCCAATGTGTAAAACTAGTCCTAAGCAACTTAATAGGTTAAGACCAACCTTATAGTAGCACTTATGGTTGCACGGATATCTTGATTTTACAGTACTACATCGGTCCTTAATTGGCCTGGGTGAGAACTCTTCCTACACTGCGTACAAGTCCATACACTTCACGTATTATATAAATAACTCACCTGCGCCAAAATATATTTTTCGTTTTGATTTTATAACAAAATAACGGAGGTATCTGCTCTGGTTCATCATGTCAAAAATCCCATATCCGAATAAATGTTTTAATGGACCATTTGTCCTTCCCATTTCTAAAGCACGGTTTAGCATGATCATACATATTCGAGTATACCTAAGGTTGACATTAGATGTTGCTTAACCCCTATCTTAAATTTCAATGCTGACATTTATGTATTTATAAGGAAAGTTCCATGCAACAAGTAGGAATAACTACCGATATCCACAATATAGCTATTTTATTGAAAGTACTGACATGCATATATAAATTTGTAAAACAACATAAATTAGGTGAAATAATAGAATCAACATGGTCAAAGAAGGTGCTTACCTCTTTTTTGTTGAACACTTGGTGTTGCTTTGGTTGATCGGAGTACCAATTACATCATCTAGTCCTAGACCTCTCATATAGTTCCACGATTCACACATACACTCCAACATTAACACATGATATAAAGCAAACAAATTTGAAGTTACTATTCTGGTACAAATAACATTTATACAATAGGTCATGCATATGACAATGATGCATATTAGAATTATGCATATGACAAAGGATGTGAGAGCCAACTTCCAATTCCTAGGACAACCACTCAAAAGAACATGCTCCCTCTATACAAATCATAACATTCACTAGATGTGTTAACCTACAAGAGATCCATCAATTTGACATGCATGTCTTACTACACAATATGCACCAAGGTTTCTCTCTATGCACAATCTCAAAAAGTGTGCACTATAGGATCATCCAATTAATTTGTCTCCTCATTGATCAAACTCACAACATTCCACTCATACAAACCAACAAGTAACTACACAAAACTCACTAATTAAATTAATTGCATAAGGCTGAGAGATCAATTTAGCCATATCTATACCACCATAACTAATCCACAATCATATATTTGTCAATCCAAACTAAGGGTGTAGACCTCTTCTATTGGTGCAAGTCTCTCTCCCTAACCGCGTCTCACCTTGATGCATGCCGACCTCCCATGACGTGCGCCACCGGCAACGCTTCGGCGAGGCCTAGGCGTAGCCGCGCCACCGTGGCCGGTCCACACCGAGTCGTGCCACTCCTGCGTCAGTCATGTGCACCGAGCCTCCCCGTGCTGCGCTCCTCAGCCCAGCTAGCCGCTGGCCAAGCCGCGCCATGCGCTAGTCGTCCTGCTCCATTCCAGGGCACGCCTGCATCGCCACCTCAATGTCACCTGCATTGCCGAGCCGCTACTGTTTGCGTGGCCGCGCCCCGGTCATCGGCCATGCCACCTCCTGCACTACAGTCCACACCGTCTCGGTGCTGTGTCGATGCGATGTGCTGCCATGTCGTCACCACCCCGGCGATGCCACACCGCGCCGCCTGCACCATGCAACATGCCACAAATGCATTGCGCTGCTGGCTTCCCATTTCACCATCCTCATTAGCCACTCCCTGCACCGCACTGCACCACCGTGGCTGGCTTCCTGCGTCGTTGTCAGTAGTAATCATGTTGCTTGTTACATAGGCATGTTCTTTGCATTTGATGCTTATGTGTTTTTCCATTTAGTTTGCGTGATTAGCTCAAGTTTGTTATTCCACACGTTTTGTAATAAGCCCGAGCTGAAGATGTGGTCGCCTCAGGAGCAATTTCAGCCAGATCGTGCACATCTCTTGATATGATATATAGAGATAGCAGAGAAACATCGTGATTAGCGTGACACCGAAAACACTCATTCTGCATTGTTATTCACTGAACGTTTGAAGTTTTGCTAGTAGTTCTGTCTTTCTGCTATGTTTCCTTGTTACCGGAAAAGCTACAGAGTATCGAATGTGTGAGCGATATTGTCTCTGATTTCCAACATTTGGTATCAGAGTGGTTCTTTCTTCGATCCTAGCCATGATGCCACATCGAGTAGCGAGGTCATCATCTCCGTCGGGTAGTCGTTCTAGAGGAGTGAGCTCTGGAGGAGCCGTTCGACAAGACGACATCACTGAGAGCAGACCCCGGGTGGTGCAATAGGTCCGGGAAGTGAAGGAGATGGGGGTGCAAGTTAATTACCCAATGCTCACGCGCACGAACTACAATGAATGGGCTCTGCTCATGCGTATGAATATGCAAGCGCAAGGTGTTTGGGATGCAGTTGATACTGGCGAAGTGGAGTACAGGATTGATCGGATGGCGCTGGCGGCAATACTGCAAGCAATGCCGACAGAGATGCTGGCAAGGCTGGTAGTCAAGAACATGGCAAGGGAGGCATGGTTAGCTATCAAGACGGCATGTCTTGGTGCCAAACGCATCCAGGAAGCCAAGGCGCAGACACTGCGCAAGGAGATCGAGTTGATTCGCATGAAGGATGGCGAGACGATTGATGATTTCTCCATGTGAATCACAGGCCTCGCCAACAATTTGGCTTCACTCGGTGATCTGATGGAGGAAGAGAATATTGTTAAGAAATTGCTGCACGGGGTGACACTGAAATACACCCAAGTCGCCATTGCGATTGAGATAATGGTTGATCTGTCCGCGCTCACTGTTGAAGATCTGGTTGGCCGTCTTTGTTCTGTCAAGGAATGCTATGGCCTACTAGATGGAGGCGGGCAAGGTGGGCAGTTGTTGCTCACCGAGGAGGAATGGATGGCACGCATGAAGCACCACGGCCAGGACGGCACCACAACCAACAGAGAGGCCGGTAGCAGTTCGGGCAAAATGAAGCACTTCCGAGGCAAACAAGCGTCTCCAAGTAAGGACGGTAAGTCCTCGCCCAGTGGTCGTGATAGACCAAGAGTTAAGTGTTTAAATTGTGGATCTATGGGCATTTCGCAATGGAATGCAGGAAGCCCAGAAGAAACACCAAGAGCAGGCGCATGTCAGCCAGGCAAAGGAGGAGGAGCTAGCACTGTTACTCACTCAAGTGTGTGCACTAACCAAGGCTGTGAAGGAGGAGGATGGTGACATCATCCTCAACGAAATCCATGCCCAAGTTCATCTCGGGCAGGAGTTAGATCACCTTGATGGCTCCTAGTACCTTGATACAGGCGCCACAAATCACATGATAGGCTACCGAGAGAGCTTCATCAACCTGGACATTGGAGTATGTGGTGTCGTGAAGTTTGGGGATGGCTTGTTAGTCGACATTATGGGGCGTGGGACAGTCATGTTCACCTGCCTGAATGGTGAACATCGCGCTCTCACTAATGTCTATTATCTGCCTCGTCTGCGAGCAGACATCATCAGTCTGGGACAGCTCGATGAGGATGGACATCAGATAAGTATTGATGGTGGTACTATGCTGATTAGGGATGCAAGCCGTCAGTTGCTAGCTAAAGTAAAGCGGTCTACTAACCGTCTTTATGTTCTAGATTTGAAAATTGCCCAACCCATTGTTTAACAGCAAAAGGTGATGAAGAGAATTGGCGCTGGTATGCTCAATTCTCTATAGAAGATGGCTCAAGAAGGAATAGTTCGAGGCCTGCCTAACCTAGATCATCCCAATCAAGTATGCAATGGGTGTCTGGTTGGGATGCAGAGGTGAGCTCCATTCCCAAACGAAGCAAATTACCGTGCTCAGGGTTTGATCGATCTTGTGCATGGGGATTTGTGTGGGCCAATTGCTCCCAATACACCTAGAGGAAGAAGCTATTTGTTGTTGCTCATCGACGATCACAGTTGTACATATGGTTGAGATTGCTAGCAACGAAAGATGAGGCGCCCAATGCTATTAGGGAATTTCAGGTCGGCGTTGAGGTAGAAACCGAAAGAAAGCTGAAAGCGTTGTGCACCGATCGAGGTGGTGAATTCACCTCTGTGGAATTCGGGGAGTATTGTGCAGTAAAGGGAGTGCAGAGACAACTCACGATGCCCTATTCACCCCAGCAAAATGGGGTTGTTGAGCAGCAAATCAGACAATAGTCGGTATGGCCAGAAGCTTGCTCAAGTCCAAGAACATGTCAGTATACTTTTGGGGTAGGCAGTCACAATGGTTGTCCACATTTTAAATTTCTCACCAACTCGGAGTGTTGAGGGCAAGACACCCTATGAGGCCTAGCATGATTCAAAACCCAACATGAAGCACTTCCGCACCTTTGGCTGTCTAGCGCATGTCAAGGTAGTCCGACCCAACATCAAAAAGCTTGATGATCGAAGCACCAAGATGGTCTTCATCGGGTTTGAAAAGGGGGACTAAGGCGTATTGGTTGTATGATCCTATTGCAAGGAAGGTGCACATCTCTCGTGATGTGGTATTTGAAGAAGAGGAGAGTTGGGACTGGAGTTCTGCAAAGAAGGCCGGTTGCAATGATGGAGTTGATACAAGTGATGTGTTTACTGTGACATATTCCAGTGCCTTGATCTCAAGATCAAATTCAAGCACTCAAGATGGTGGAGTTGATGACCTGAATCAAGATTCAGAGGGGTCAAGTGTAGCGCCTGAATATGGCACATGAACTCCAACAACTCCTGCAACGCCGCCGACCATGCATATGCAAGCAGTGAGATTTGTTACTCCGCCTGAAGATGAGTCGCAGCCAAGTGATGAGCCACAGCGTCGATACCGGTTGATCCAAGACCGCCTTGACGCCACCAGTCCAATCACAAACTACCAGTACAGTGGACTGTGTTTGCTGGGAGCTCAGGAGCCTGCAGACTACCGGGAGGCAGTGAAAGATGTCAACTAGAGACATGCAATGCTTGATGAGATCAAATGCATTGAGGAAAATGGCACTAGGTCTCTGGTTGATGCTCCTGGTGACCAAAGACCCATCGGTTTGAAGTGGGTTTACAAGCTCAAGAGGGACTCTGCCAGATAGATTGTGAAATACAAGGCGAGACTCGTAGCGAAGGGTTTTGTACAACAGCAAGGCATCGACTTTGAAGAGGTATTTGCACCTGTGGCTCGAATGGAGACAGTGCAGCTGTTGATTGCTCTTGCAGCTCATGAGGGATGGGAAATTCATCACCTGGATGTAAAATCCACATTCCTCAATGGAGACTTGGAAGAAGAAGTTTTTGTTGTATGGCCACCGGGTTTCAAAGATGATCAACAGCCTCACAAAGTGATGAAGCTGAGGAAGGCCCTCTATGGACTGCGCCAGGCATCTCGAGCTTGGAATTCCAAACTGGATGGTACACTGTTGTTACTCGGTTTTGTTAGAAGCCAAACCGAGCATGCAGTTTATAGGAGTGTCAAAGACTCACTTCTGCTTGTAGGTGTGTATGTTGATGACTTGTCATCACTGGAAGCTGCGCAATGGAGATAGAAAGGTTCAAGACCGAGATGAAGAGCTTGTTCAGAATGACAGATCTCGGTCTACTGAGTTTTTATCTCGTCATGGAGGTGAAGCAGTCACCTGAAGGTATTACTCTTTGCCAGACATCTTATGCTAAGAAGATTCTTGAAAAATGCGGTATGCTTGAGAGTATTCCCTATGTGGTGCCTATGGAAGCTAGACTGAAACTTAGCAAAGCTAGTAATCACGATCCAGTGGATGCAACATATTATCGCAGCGTTGTAGGGAGCTTGCGTTACCTGGTGAATACTAGACCAGATCTAGCTTTTTTGGTTAGCTATGTGAGTCAGTTTATGGAGGCTCCGCTCACTACAGTAAAGCATATTCTCAGATACATTGCAGGGACTTTGAGCTTTGGATGTGAATACAGGAGGAGAGGAGATAAGGCTACTTTGCTTGGTTACAGTGAAAGTGACATGGCCAGAGATATAGATGATCACAAGAGTACTTCTGGAGTGTTGTTTAAGCTTGGTAGTAGCTTGATCAGTTGGCAATCAGTCAAACAAAAGGTAGTAGCGTTGTCCTTCTGTGAAACCAAGTTCACCGCTGGCACAACTGCAGCTTGCCAGGGGATTTGGCTTGGGCGACTTGTGGGAGAGATGCTAGAGAAGCCACCGTTGAAACCAGTACTCAATATTGACCATAAATCAGCAATATCCTTGAGCAAGAATCCAGTGATGCATGAAAGGAGCAAGCATATTGGTACACGGTTCCATTACTTAAGAGAATGTGTTGAGAATGGTAGTATCTCGGTTAAGCACATTAGGAGCAAAGAGCAGCTAGCAGATATCCTGACGAAGCCGCTGGGATGAGTGAAGTTTCTGGAATTGAGGGAGAAAATCAGAATGGTCAATCTCGCACAGAAGCAACATGATTAAGGGGGTGATTTGTCAGTAGTAATCACATTGGTTGTTACATAGGCCTGTTCTTTGCATTTGATGCTTATGTGTTTTTCCATTTAGTTTGCGTGATTAGCTCAAGTTTGTTATTCCGCATGTTTTGCATTAATCCCGAGTGAGTGTATATCACCACGATACTCGTTCCTTTTCTGTTGTCGCATGACCGAGCTGAAGATGCGATCGTCTCAGGAGCGATTTAGCCGGATCGTGCACATCTCTTGTAACAGAAGTTTGTAACTAATTTGACTTGATATTATATATAGAGATAGCAGAGAAACATCGTGATTAGCGTGACATTGAAAACACTCATTCTGCATTGTTATTCACTGAACTTTTGAAGTTCTGCTAGTAGTTCTGTCTTTCTGCTCTGTTTCCTTGTTGCCGGAAAAGCTACAGAGTGGCGATTGTGTCAGTGATATTGTCTCTGATTTCCAACAGTCGTTGCGTGCCAACATGGGCCGCATCGCCCTTGGTGCCGGGCTGAGTAGCCACTAGCGCACCGAGCCAGCGTCAGCCGTGCCATGGCATCACGCCGTCACCAGGCCAGGCCACAGCCAGCTCCCCCTGTGCCACTAGTTGGGTTGAGCCTCCCTGCTGCTGATGGCCACGGCTACTGCTATGCACCTCTTTCTCTGTAGTCCCTCAAACAAACATGCATGCTAGAAAAGATTGCAAAAATGGAATGCGTGTGTGATGAGGATCGCGATGGTGTGACATGCATGGGCTAGTTCTTGATTTTTGGAGGATAATGGAAGGAGACAATGTGGGAGAAGCTTTGAGGAGTTCTTGTGTGTTCTTTGTCTGGGAGAAAGAAATGACAACAGGGACAAAATGGAATGGGGGAGGATATAGTGAGGAGGCAGAGCAAGGGGTGCTTTTATGCCTCCTGCCTCCTCTTTCTCCATTTGTCTTTTGATGTTGATAGGAAATAAATAGTAAAGCACGGTGGGGCTATAGATGGGTGTCGTGTCATGCCAGGCTAACTCACCATGGGTCTATCATGCTTTGAACCTGAGCAATGCCAGGCCGCGATGATCTATCATACCTGCCATGCCGTGTTGGCCTGGCTGGCCTTCGGCGAGCCTAGGCACAGCCCATTTGCGTTTCGTGTCTACTTCATGCTATGCCAGTCCAAACCCGACCCATTTACACTAATGCAATGAGATGAAAGGGCCCGGTGACCCATGGAGTTGAGGCAATGGACACAGAGTTATGCCTTGTTAAAAACCTTACACCCCGATGTGGGGTACCTCCGATAAGGAAAAGAGTACAATAACTACATATATATACATAGACTACCTGAGGCTAAGATTGTCAAAGTTGGCTACCACATCTGTGATCTCTGGATCCTCGGGTTGATGTTGTGTCCTATCATTTACACGCTCTCAGTTTTTGAGGCATGTAATTGCCTCAACAATCTCAGGCCTAAGAGATGACCTCCTTGGCTCAAGCATCCTCCCCACCAAACTAATAGTGGATTCTAACGAGATAGTGGATACAGAACCATAAGCACATCCCGTGCAAAATGGGATAGCACTGGGTAAATACGTTGATTATTCTTCCACCATAAGAGCAAGCTGAGTTGATTTTCCACGTCTATGTCAAGCTCGGTCTCCACGAAAGGCGTGCCGAGGTAGTGGTGACCTACTCGGCGATTGGGAAGACGAGCTAGACGACTTGACTTTCAGCTTCTTTCCATATACTTGAAGCAGTCAATTTGCCTCATGCTTATTGTGTTGTTGAGGTAGATCTTCTTGCTTCACTTCTGGTGCCAAACTTCTCATAATATTTTATCGAAAACTCTAAAAAACTGATTATAAACATGAGAATAGGTCTCAGAGAAATCAAGATCGAATGCCTCACCTATTCCCACGAAGGTACCCTACAAGTCAAATAATTTTCTCCGATGATCTAAAATAGTAGCAAAACAGTGCAAGTCAGATAATTTTCTCCGATGATCTAAAATAGTAGTAAAACAGTACAGATGTGAGATAGCTTAAAAATATTTTAAAATTTTTTACTCCATTGGTTTTATAATTATCTCTATTTTCTGTAAAAGCATTAGTAATAGTCCAAAACTACTCGAAGACTAAGGAAGAAGTTGGGTAGTACATACCGGATAAATTTGTAATTGCATTGTAAAAAATTTCTAAAAAATGATGAAAATGACTAGCAATTTTTCAATCTACTTCAGTAACCAATGGCTTACCATTATTGCAGTTAACGAAGATAGTGATAATATACTTGTAGCCTTTGCACCGCTCTAGCATAGTACACGTTGAGTTCCATCTATTGCACCTCTCTAGCATAGTATACGTTGAGTTCCATCTAACCTACATATCAAAATTGAATCTTCTTGGGTCCTTATTGTTGGTCCTACAGTACTCTGAGAACTGGCAAACCATACAGGCTAACCTGTAATAAAATCAATAGCGTTGTGTATGCTCTCCAAACTAAGTTTCGTTACAACCAAACCTGCCTGCACAATGAGATTAATAATATGGCATTTGTATATCTAATGGAGTACAAAACCTCCAACACAAGTCTTTAGGTACGGTGAGAGATACTCTATACCTGTCGTGTTAGCTGATGTATTGTCAAGAGTAATGAAAATAATTCTACTTTCTATTTTAAAGTCAGTAATAACCTCAAGTTTATGATTAGCGATAGCCTGTCCGGTGTGTGACTCGAAGATTGGCCGAAACCCTATGACCCTTTTATTTAGTATGTAGTCGTCGTCTAAGTAATGCGTGACAACATTGATATAGGCTGCTCTTTGATAGGAGTAAGTCCATATATCTAATGTTAAGGCAAAAGAAAAACTAACTATCATGAATGTCTATTCAACATTTCTAGTTTATCTGTAAACATTTTGTAAGTGTCATGTGCAGTTGTTCTTCTACTAATATGTTAGTGTTGTGGGTAGAAACCATATTGCACCATTCTTTCAAAATTAGTAATCTCACCTATTCTAAGTGGAAAATTCGCCGTAAATATGTAACGTGCAATTTTATCTCTAGCTACATCAGTGTTGTATACCCATATACTTACCGATCTATAGATGTTGAAGTTAAGTTGGGTTTGAACACCCTCACTGGCCTCCGTCCAGCTGATATCTCTTCAAGCATGTCTCCGTGTGTCTCTTCAGATGACCTGTTTCACTATATGCACTTGCAGATAATTTAGCTTGACAATATTTGTAAATAACATACACAAATTTACGCCCGTCCACAATTTCGATGGTTCTATCCATATGTGTTAGGAAGAGGGTAGGATACTCTAACTTCAAATCAAAATTTTTCTATTACGTAACCAAGGAACCATTGTATTTATAGATCACAGAATTACCACTAGACGAGCAGACCCGTAGCGAAAGCAGAGTCGATGTAATGTGGTGGTGCTGATGTAGTCATACTAGCCTCATGCCCCCTCTGACAGCTTCTTGTGACTGCCATAAATAAGTCATATACTTGCTAATAAATAATAATAATATTCAAGGAACAAAATAATTAATCGTGAACATAAGAAAATATAGTCATCTCTTTGATTAGCTCTGGGGCATATCTCCAACAATATGTTGCCAGCACGTCAACTGTCAAATTTGGATGCCCATCCCTGATACATCAATGCAACAACATGTGTGCTTAGTGCGGATACCAACACTCGTCCCATATACCTCGATGTAGTGCCATCTAAGCTCGGTGCATCCGTAATGTACAAGGCATCCATGATGTCGTGTGTACTGTCCAAATGATGGTCATCTATACCATAGTCTCCCATACTGGGGGAGAGTTTACACGGATTGATCTCTTGATTTGACAAGGGGAACTTGGAGAGCGAGGGTGTACTCTCCTACTCTTGATCTTGCGAAACATTTTATTTCGTGGCGGGAGATAAAAAATAAAGTAAATAGAGAGCAAACAGAGTGGATGTACTAAGCAAATGAGAGAGCAAGGGATGTGCTAAACAAATGAGAGAGCGAGGGTTGTGCTGAGTATTGAACAAACGAGAGCCTTCGGATTGATTATATAGCTTGTCTACTAAAATAGCCGTTGAAAATTGAAATCAGCTTTATTTCTTTTCACGTGTCATATCGTTGTCCCTCTCTGTCTCTCTCTTGTTGAAATGCATCAGGCGCGGGATGAAAATTAAAATCAACTTTATTTCTTTTCATGTGTCACATCACTGTCCCTCTCGTGTTGAAATGCATAAGGCGTGGTCGCTCGGGATGAAAATTAAAATCAACTTTATTTCTTTTCATGTGTCACGTCTCTCTCTCTTGTTGAAATGACCGTTGTGTGGGATGAAAATTAAAATCGCACATAGCCACGCACCTAACCCCTTGCCTCCCCTTTTTCCCTCTCTCTTCCTCTGTTTCCCTCCCTCTCTTTTTCCCTCTCTCTTCCTCTCTTTTTCTCTCCCTCACTCTCTCTCGGTCCCCCACTCCCCCTCAGTTCCCTCACCAGGCGCCCAAGGGGCAGGAGCATGTCGCACGCGCATCACTCATGACTCCCTCCTCCCTCCGCATCCCGTAGCTATGAACCCTCTCCTCAAAGGCATTGAGGCGGCTGACCAGCTCTTCAACGGATATAGTTTTTAGGTCACTGAATTGCTCAATTGATGTAACAGTTGGTAAAAATTTCATCGGAACTACTCGGAGAAAATTTTGAATGATGGTGGTCTCCTCCACCTTCTCGCCCAATGCTCGAATGTCATTGGTGATCATCGTCGGATTCATTGTGAAATCATCCACTGACTCACTTTCCTTCTTGTGAATCACCTTGAATTCACTCCTTAAGGTTTGGATATTCACCTCCTTGACGCGATTTGCACCCATTTGCATCGTTCTGAGTGCCTCACATGTATCCTTGGGAGAGTTCTTCTCAGCCAACATCAAGAGCATGTCCTCTAGTACACTTTCATAGACGGTGGCGAGGGCCATCCTATCCTTCCGGTCGTCGATGTCGTTGTTCGTCATGGCGTCCCACATGCCTTGTACCTGTAGGTTGACGAACATATTCAAAGACCACGCGGCATAGTTTCTCTGTGTGAGCAACGGATTTTGCAGCGAGATGCTACTATTGTTCTTCATCATCACTCTGTCGACGACACCTTTGCCGAGTGGTTGAGTTGACAATGAAGCTCCCACACCGAGAAGTTAAGTCAGTGATTCAAATTGTGTGTGCCTTGGCATTTGCTTTAAAATGCTCTTCAAGCTCTGATTCCACTTGTTTGTTTTCTCCCTAGGAACAGCTGTATGCAAATAACAGATCAAAGAAACACATGCAAGCGACATGGAAGTTTTGGGATAATTTTCTTTTGTGTTATTCATCTCAACTTTGGGGCTAGTATTTATAGTACATACATACATCGGTAACTATTAGAAGCAAACCAAACAAGCCCTTGATTAGTTTCCAACGGAATCCACACATCAATCGACCAATAACTACTCTCTTTAAAGCGAAACAATTTAGAGTGCTCCTAGGGCCATCTTCTTCACGCAAGAACCCTCCAGGAAATCCAAATTTCTGTAGAGGCCCTTCCACCCATTCTTTTTGCAAAAATACCTTCAAAAAATCCAAAATTACGTAGAGGCCCTTTCACCCGCTCTTTTGCAAAAGAGTTCATTGTTCCGTAGATTCGCACCTGGATCCAGACTAGGCCCTTTAGCAAAAAATACCCTCACATTTCCGAAAAATTGTGGCCGGACCCAATCAGGCCCCTTTTGAAAAAAATACCATATGGTTCTGCAAATCTGCACCCAAATCCTTTGGTAAAAAAACCCGCGGTTCCACAATATTACATCGATATTGTTCTTGCCATCTGAGAACCCTATTAAAATTCACCCAACGCAGCAAAGCGTGCAGATCTACCTAGGGTGCGTTTGGTTCGCTGTACCAGGTTGAACGGAATGGGATGGTACAGGATAGATGAGATGGTCCTGGATGGGATGGTACAGGGAGAGTGTTTGGTTGCCTGAATAGGACGGTACAAGATTTTGTTTGGTTGCTTGGATGAAATGGTACGGAACGGTACGAGATGATGTTTGGTTGCCTGAATATCACTTCTTTGTGCATGCATCAAACATGGTGCCATGCTGGGTGTTATACAAAGATTCGCAGAGGCATCAAAAAGATGTAGGTCTGTAGAATCTAAGGATTTAGCAAAAACGGGAAGGCCAACCAGAGAGACCAAGTTCTTTTTTTGCATGTATGCCAACCAGAGAGACCAAGTTCTTTTTTAGCATGTATATATTGTTTCACTAGTAATTCAAGCAAATTAGGAAAAGCAACATGTAAAGATGACACAATCACTACGAAAAGCACAGAATATCTTACAGAGTTCACACTTACAGCTTTGCTATCAAATAACTTTGGCATACTCCTATCTATTATATCCTTTAATAACATCCTTGGTGCTAAGGGTACAGTATCAGATATTGTTTTCAAACTCTCATGCAGTTGAGAAAAATTTCCTTCTTCCTTGCAAGCCATCTTGGCAGCTCCATGAATGCAACAAGTGATCCAGGTGGAGTAAAGTTGTTCACAAGCATCTGCAAACATTCTCTCAGGAACTGGTCTGCCATGGCAGCCTGGAGGAATATGTGGAACCTTGGTTTAGGAATTCACAATATTCAAATCACAGGCTATACATACATGACGTAAAGTCAGAACTCAGAGTAGTAATACACATGAGTAGTAATAATCGAACTGACTCCAAACATAACATAGAAGTTTCATACACATCAATTTAGTCAGAAGTTCAGAAGTAATAATCGAACTGGCTCCACATATTCAGTTCTACCGTAGCATAAGGAAAAGTTTTTTGCAAGTCCTCGTGATTCCAAAAATTACATCCAGCACCAAAAATTACTTTCTCCATCCAAATTTATAAAATGCATACATGTATAGAATATAAAGTAAAGAATATTTAATCACATGCTAAAAAATTAAGCAGTGAATGAAAACTAATCCAAACAGGAAGCAATGGACGCTAAAACAGTGATTGCATTGAATGAAAGAAATGTCTAAACTGAAACACAAACAAAAGAACATATTTCATTTTTTTTTCTGCCACATAACCAACAACTAACCAAATTACCAATAGAGTGCATAAATTTTCACAGGATGTAATCAGGGTACAAGCACAATTAGGATTAGAATTGTTCACATAATTCAGAACTGTGCAAAGTTTCCCAAAACTACTTTTTTGGGCTAGCTCTAGAGTTAAACTTTTTGACAGTGATATGCACCCCTGCTATCATTCGCCAATAAAACAATGATCTCAGTTGAACAGAGATGTTTAATTGAGATCCATACCTTGGGTATCTGTCTTCTCTCTGGCTCAAATAGCTGCACTGGCTGGAAGGACTGAATGAAATTCAACCGTTCAACTACAACCTGCAAAATATATAATGCCCTTTATAACCACGAGACAAAAGGGTTGACGGCAACACCATGAAAATGAATCATGGTAATCCAAATAAAAAACCTTAGTGGAGATGATACCTTGTAATAAACCTGCTGCTTCTCAGGCCCCTCGTCAACAGTATCTGATACAAGCCGTCCAGAAATAAAAATCCGATTGCCCTTTTTCACAAGCCCTACAGTCACCATCCCCATTAAACACTAAACAAATAATTAATATTAACAATGCAATGGTCAATAATCTCAATCAACATTCAAATTCAACATCTCTGACTCTGAAAAGGCGATATAAACACTACTTACATAGCAAGAAAAAGGTTACTGAATCTTGCCAAGTGATATCCAATTCTTATAGCTACATGACAAAATCCAGTACATGTTCATATACTACCACTATCTGAACATTCTTATAGCTAGCTGATAAATCCAGTACAAGTGATATCCAGTATTGCACAAGGAGACTAGCACAAGGATTACACAAGGATACTTACGCTACATTACTAGTATAGCACAAGGATTGCACAAGGATTGCACAATTCAGTAGCTAGCTGATAAATTCTAAGTTTGCACAAGGATACTTACGCTGCATTACTAGTTTTCCCTTGTTCTACAGATTATACGAACAGAATCAGCTATATAACCAAACTTGGCTTCAGACTTCACATCCCAAACAACATCAAGAACGTATAACAGAGTTAAAATAAAATGAAGAAAATTGATGATCGGTTGACTACTGAGGATCAGGCCCCAGATGAGTGCTGTCTCCTCTCTACTTCATATATACTACCACAATTAGGAAGTGGATTAATCCACGCCGGTATATTGGTCCCCATTAATCTAGCTGTAGCTCCCAAACCACAAAACAAAGCCATCCACACAACTGAGAGGAAGTGGATCCAATACCTCGGGACGAATGGGAGAGGCGGAGTAGAAGTGGTTGGATCCAGCAAATCCGTCGTCGCGAAGAAGAGGAAGTGAGCGGAGCAGATCCTGACGCGATGCGTAGAGGTCACGGTTGAGGGCGGTGCCGGCGTGCAGATCCGGGCGCGTAGAGGTCACCGCCGGAGTTTTGCTTCACGGTTAAGTGCCGGCGTGTCAGATCTGGGTGGGAGAAGGAGAGGGAAGGGAGAAGGAGAGGGAAGGCAGCACCTCGCGAAAGCGGCGGCGTGAGGTGCCGGGAGCGGCGGCGTGAGGTGCCGGGAGCGGTGACTCCGCGCGGAGACCTGAGACGAGGAGCGCGAGGACCCGAGAAGAGGACACCGAGCGCATCCGGGACGGAATGGTTCGGCAAAATCAGGCGAACGAGTTGATACGGCATATTTGGGGAATATTCTGAGAATCAGTACCACTTCGTTCTGAATGAGATGGTTCCGTACAGCGAACCAAACACATGTATCTATATTTATCCTGT
Organism: Guadua angustifolia; assembly: GCA_036346375.1. NCBI lineage: Eukaryota > Viridiplantae > Streptophyta > Magnoliopsida > Poales > Poaceae > Guadua > Guadua angustifolia. The sequence continues at coordinate 33,802,031 of CM070520.1, forward strand.
ACCGTTTCATCCCATTCCTTCTGGTACAGTGAACCAAACGCACCCCTAGTGAATATGATTTGCGAAATAACAGTTATACGCAAAAATACTGGCCTAACGACACGAAGGCAGTAAACTGGAATCAAGGAGGTGTCGCCCCAGAGGAAGTATATGTCAACTTAGTAGTAGGCCTGTATGGGTTATACAGTAAGGACTGGAACAGCAGCATTTGAATTATTACTCCCACATGAGTGAAAGCAGATAAGTCAAACTGGTGAAATGAAGATGGTCTGCTTTCGGGAACCACAACTATTGCAGCCTTCTTGACGAGGTCTACAATTAATAACAAACCGGAAATCTACATGTAAATTCTAATGTTTAGGCCACTCAATTTGAGGAGTTATTAGTCATGTGCCCGTGCGTTGCAACGGAAACTCAATTTGCGATAAAAAGTTTATTTGCAAAGAGTACTAACAGCGGCAAATGTGGATAATTAAAGAATAGTGACAAAGGTATGCAATTAAAGAGCAGTGGCAAAGGTAGGTAATTTTGATAAAGTGACGCGGAAAGAAACTCTTACTTTATATAGTAGAGATTTAGGATATTGACATAGTCCACGAGGTGACACTTTGATGAACAATTTCTATGAAAATATGTTATCTCAAATAAAAAAATTATATATTATGAAAGCATATTTCATGATGGATCTATTGAAATGAATTTCATGTTGTCAATCTAGGTAGCCTTCATATATTAATAGTCAACCACGGATCTTAGAATGACTTATATTTTGAGGTGGAGGCCGGTAGCCTGTTGTACACGCTATTGCGTCAATAATTAAAGCCACTAAGCATTTCGAATACAAGCTGCAAGAATTTTACCAAAAATCTTATGAGTAACTAAAATTCCATAATGCGTCGCTGGCCCCTCAACCCCTGTCGAAACCCCGGCAATTTCACAGATGAAGTCTCTCACATACACACTCGGGAAACAAGGAATGATCTCACACACCTTTCTCACCGGCGCCGCTCTCCGGCTGACCGCTGGTGACGGGAGTTCGAGGCAAGTCTGGGGTTCTCCGCGATGCTCGTCCTTGTTCACTCTCTCTCACTCTTGACTCACAAATCTTCGCCTAGAAGACTCAAGGCACACAACGTATTTGGGTCATAGACCCGTTAGTCCATACGGGCCCCATAGGATCCAATCAACATCATCCAATTCCAATGCTCCAGAATTTGGGTGATTTCTGCAAATAAAATATCCGGGTGATAACTTTGAAATTTTAATTATTGAAGTTGAAACTTTGAAATTTAAAAATAACCTAAAGTACTTTTCTTGCAGATCAATCGCAACCCATCCGCGTCATGATACAAGAGCAACATCTCCTGCACTGCCAGCTCCCGTTACGGTAATTATACCTACTACAGTGTTGGAAATCTGGGACCAATTGCCAAAGTTTTCAAAAGTTTTTAAAATATTATCAGATATTGGGAAGAGTATACTGTATACCTCTGCAAAAATTCATGGTAAAAATTAATCGCATTTGCAAATTATAAAAATTTATGCTTTCATTTCTTGTAAATGAGGTTTAATTTGACATTGAAATTTTGCAAGGATATAGAAATATGCACTCCCCTTCACCTACTAATCTTTTCAGATTTTTTTTAAAAAAAAAACTTTCACACCTAGCTTTTATGGGTTTTGATTATTTAGATTGTTCTCAAATGACACGTCCCCTAGTTGCTAACCCGCGCAACCATGCAGGATATGTGCATTTAATAATATCCTTTAAGATAATAATTCTTAAAAATTTAGTCTGACACATTCATTGTGAAACTTTTTTTATTTTGATTGTATTAACATTTGAATTTAATTACTTTAATTTCGTAATTTAATTGAGGGATTAAATATATTTGTATAACACACTCTGCAAGATATACAAACACCTCCGTAGATAATTTTTTCTTTCAATTCTGGGTGATCTCTTGCTGCATGGACCTTCAAGCGCCAACAGTTTCTATCTGTCGGGTTTGTTGTATTATGTTGTGGTGTTTCTGCAAAAATATAACTGAAAGTGCAGCACCAATACTGCGGATCGGATCTGATCGGATATTGCTGTTCCGTATCCTAACCCATATTTTTCCCGGATTCGAATCGGATACGGTAAGACCGAATCTGGATCTGAATTTGGTTTTTCGGAGTTTCGGATCTGATACTGTCGAGGCGGATACATACGGATTCGGTTGGAAGCGGATAATACAAGCGGATACATACTTATTGAAACATTCGACTAGCAATCAATTTATATATATTACATAAGTTTGACAACTCACACAACACAAGTTTAACAAGGGTATCAAATTCATACATAAAATTAGACAATCACTAGCAAATTCATACACAAAGTTTATATACAAATTCGACAATCGACAAGCGTACTTCTACATAAATCCATACGACCATTATAAGTTTGACATGCCGTACCATCAGTTATTATCACTAGCAATTTCTTATTCCTACAATATATGTATACATAATACGAATGCCACGTACCGTATTCGGATATCTGGTCGGATAGTATCCGGTTACCGTATACCGAAGCTATTCGGTCGGATTTCATGGCTCCCGTATCCGCTACCGTATCCGGAAGCAACTATCCGTATCCGTATCCGTATCCGACCGGATACGGATTTTTTTTCCCGGATACGGTTTTAATCGGGTTCGGTACCGGATCGGTCGGGATTAACCCGTACCATTTTCACCCCTAGAAATGAGACATATTTCTGCACCGGCAACACGTTAATTATTTGTGTGTTTGTAAGTTAAGAAATAAGTCACTACCAGGATCATTATCATCTGTGACGGTTAAAAACCGTGGCAAAATTATTAACACAGCTTAGATTTGGTTTCTGGTAGTGAGTAGCAAGGCCTAGCAACCTAAATGCCTCAATAATATTTTGGCCTGTATTTAGAAGAAACTAAATGCTGGACATGTATAATGCACGCCTACTTATCTAATACCTACTATTTCTTAGAATCTCAGTTTGTTGTATGGGTTCCTATTCCAAGAACAATTTTTTATTATTCGATATTTTTTACAATATTTAAAATAACACGCCCTCACGTGTTTTAAAAATCTGATCCTTTTTTCGTTACCTCATGGTGTTGCAAAAACAACAATGCCACTTCACCGCCACTAGGATGATAAATGACAATGCATTACGATATCAGTACTTGTTCCTATAATATGAAAATTAGACAATCAAGATATATTCTTTTTTTAACATCCGAATTTTATCTTTTTTTCTTTCTAATCCTCGGTCAGTTTTGTCTCTTTTTTTCTTAATTATCTCAGAGGAAAACTGTAACACCCCGGCGCCAACGCACCGCGAATGCTACCAAAAACCCTAAATAACAAACGACACTTCTACGAAAAGATTGAAACTGAATTTGATCTCTAAACTCTTGAACCGACTTAAACTAAGTCACCGAAATTTTCAAAAATTTCGGCATGATCTCTCTAGAACAGAGGACATCCACTCAGCAGACAAAAGAATGCTAGCAATCATATAATATATCAATCACTCAAATTAGGAAGAAATATTCTAGCAGGTCCTTAGTTAGTCAATCAAACCCCCAATAGAAGTTAAGAAACTCCAACACGACGAACAACATATTACAACCTCATTATTTACATCCAGAATTATTGAATTTGTTAAATAAATTGTTGAAGACCGAAGTCGTGCACGTGATACTACTCCCAAACAGACGAATCCGCTTCAAGGTACCTAAAACAGGAAGCAAACAAGCGTGAGTCCAAGACTCAGCAAAGTGTAACATTAATAAAAAGTAATGAATTCAATTGAATTACTTTTACTCTAGAATTTGATATGGCCATTACTAAAGGGAAATCAACAAGTAAAAGAAACGATTACTAACTCCACTTGCCACACCAACTCGAAAACATAACTAAATCTTACCCTCGCCTCAATAAACATTTCTGGATGAGTCCACGCCTCAATCCTCAACCTGTTCTTCCATTTTCATCAATCCCAATTATCAGTTGCAACACACAATGCAATGGAATGCATTTATGCTTTCATACTCAAGTGCACAAAACATACAAAAGCAAAATCTCATATCCATTCATTACAATCAACTCATTAACATGATTCATTATCGTAAATGCAATACATGTGCAAATATGCCAAACAAAAGCAGAATATCATATCCATACATCACAATCAACTCATTAAACATGATTCCTCTTTGCCAATGCAGTGCAGATGCAACATACCATACAAGGGAAGAATCTCGTATTCATACATTGTCCATGCAATGCAAATGCTTGTATGTTCATATGCTCATCTCATTTCGCCATTCTCATGCATATTTCACCATTCTCATGCATATGATGCATTCTCATACATATTTCACCATTCTCAAGCATATGATGCATTCTCATACATATTTCACCATTCTTAAGCATATGATGCATTCTCATGCATTTGATGCATTCTCATACGTATTTCATCATTCTCAAGCATATGATGCATTCTCATATATATTTCACCATTCTCAAGCATATGATGCATTCTCATGCACATGATGCATCATGCATGACTCATCTCCTCTTTTTAGCAAATACCGGTATTGCCGAGCACCACCCGTCGATGCGTGCTCTCAAACCCAACCATCCCGTGGAAGGGGCCTGCCGAAACAGGACTTGCCCGCTACTCAGTAGCGGGTCCTACGCTTAACACCGCTCCCATCCACGCTAGTGGATGGGACTACGGGGTAGGAACTCCCGAGCACACCGGATTAGTCATACAGTCCGTATGACTTTCTCACCGCCCTGGCTCAATGCACTTTTCATGAACGCACATATGCAAATGCCATTCTCAATATCATATCCAACTTCTCAACTTCCGAATTCACATTCTCAACACTCACAATCATATTCTCAATATCATAATCACATCCTCAACATTCATATTCGTACTCACATCACCAATACTCGAGTAATTACTAATTCCATCTATCTTGATTATAAATCAAACCGATTTATAATCAAACTCCATATTCCGTCCTCACATTCATTTATCATCAACACTTCATACAAAAACCATAATCCTTTATCACGAATATGAATTGAACCATCATTCTTAACTCAAAACTCATGTCTTTGATATCAATAATACCCTAATCCTATTAGTGAGCACCAACATGGAACATAAGCTATCACAACAAGTCACTTGGACAAGACATGCCAGTTTCATCCTTTAATGTCATTCATGGGTACTCACCTAGCCTACCCATACTAGTGTTGTCAATATAACCATAACAAGCATTAGCGGTTCACAAATCAAATCAATCAAGACATTCAACCTATAATTCACAAAATTCAATAAATTGAGGTACTTGCATATCATCTCGGTTTGAACGATAGCATAACCAAATTAACCATTCTCATTCATCACATCGCAAGCAAAATCAAACATGAAAATATTAAAATAACACATGGATAATTATATGATTGCAAAACCAAATGGCCACCTAAGCCACAACCGAATACAATGCACTTGCCTTCAACTTCTCGAGACGGTGTGGCGAGACGAGGTTGCCACACCTGGGGTCACACCACCTGCACATGGATATAACCCACTCAAAAACACACCCACAATTCAACATAAGACTCATAACAAAGTTGGCTTCGCAACCTACTCCTAAAACCCGAAAACAGAAATCTGCCAACCGGGACAGCATTTGGTAAAACGGGCATAACTTTCAAACGGCTGAACGAAACTTAGCGATTCCAGACTTCATTTAAAGGTAATTCGATTACCTACAACTTTTTCTATAGCCGACCAACCGGGCAAAGCACCGATTATTCCCAAATTTGCGACGAACAGCAGACAGCCGCAAAAATACTTTGCTCTGGACAGCACGTGGTAAAATAACCATAACTTTCAAACGGCTGAACGAAATTTAGCGATTTCAGTCTCTATTGAAAGGTAATTCAATTATCTACAACATTCGTTATAGCCAAACCCCCAGGAAACGCTTGTAGAATTTTCAAACAGCAGCTCTAACAAAGGACGAAAATCTGCTCGAACCAGAAATATCAAATCACCCTAGTCTCTCCATTTCCCCAACTAAATGCATCACAAAACAAGGATCCTAGCTGGGCATTTGCTCAAACACCTTACATGCAAGCCTAAAGAATCCCCACCACCTAGGGTTTTTACCTCACATCTCTTACTCATGGAGGAAGGGAGGTGGAGGAGTGCTGCCGCAGGAGGGGAGAGAAGGCTTGCTGCCGGTCGGAGGGGCTCGCCGGAGGGGAGGACGCCGGAGCTGGGGGAGGACGCCGGAGCTGCTGGCTGCCTTCGGTTGCTGCTGCCGCGCCGAGCCAGAGGGGAGGAGAGCTAGGAAGGGTGCCAGCTGCTGCTACTCTTGCCGAGCCAGAGGGGAGGAGAGGTGGCGCCGGCAGTGCTGGGGGAGGAGGAGCACACGGGTGGAGAGAAGAAGAAAAGCATTGCTCAGTTGGGAAAAAAGTGGAGAGTGACAGGAGGGAGTTGGCTGGCTTGGGGGAAAATAAAGCAAGTTGCAATGACAGGAGGCCCCCCACATGAACTAATTTCTGCACTCACAAATGGAGACCACCACAGATCACACACGACCAACATTCACACTTGGAACACCTACATGATACCTTCCCTTTTATTTATATTAGACAGGGGTGGTTATTACAAAAAAAAACACAACTGCTGAAACACAATACTGCTCACAAATCACAAGACAGCACTTCACACAATCACACCATAGTTTTCACACCAGAGGTGTAACACCCCGGCGCCACCGCACCACGGATGCTACCAAAACCCTGATTCACTAACGACACCCCTCGGACCCACACGTCCAAAGGGTTACCAACACACGCTAATTCTCCACAACAAGATTAAATGAACTAAGGATTTCCGAAGACGACATAAAACCACACTCCTCTACGAGCTTGACTGCAACCAACCAATAAACTATACAACTGGTTTTAAGACTAAGTCACCGAAATTTACAAAATTTCGCCATGACCTCTCTAGAAAATAGGACATCCACTCAGCAGACAAAAGAGCTAAGGCAGTTATATAATATCATTCTAGCAGGTCCTTAGATAATCAAACACACATCCAATTGAATTTAATAAACCTCACCACGATAACAACCCATTACAACCACAATAATTACATCCCGAATTAATGAATTGGTTAAATAAAATGTGGAGACCGGAGCCGTGCACGTGATACTACTCCCAACCCGACGAGCCAGCTTCAAGTACCTAAAACAGGAAGCAAACAAGCGTGAGTCCAAGACTCAGCAAAGTGCAATATTAATAAAAAGTAATGAATTCAATTGAATTACTTTTACTCTAGAATTTGATATGGCCATTACTAAAGGGAAATGAACAAGTAAAAGAAACGATAACTAACTCCACTTACCACACCAACTCGAAAACATAACTAAATCTTACCCTCACCTCAATGAACATTTCTGGATGAGTCCACGCCTCAATCCTCAACCTGTTCTTCCCATTCTCATCAATCCCAATTATCAGTTGCAACACACAATGCGATGGAATGCATTTATGCTTTCATACTCAAGTGCACAAAACATACAAAAGCAGAATCTCATATCCATACATTACAATCAACTCATTAAACATGATTCATTATCGTAAATGCAATACGGGTGCAAATATGCCAAACAAAAGCAGAATACCATATCCATACATCACAATCAACTCATTAAGCATGATTCCTCTTTGTCAATGCAATGCAGATGCAAACATACCATACAAGGGAAGAATCTCGTATTCATACATTGTCCATGCAATGCAAATGCTTGCATGTTCATATGCTCATCTCATTTCGCCATTCTCATGCATAATTCACCATTCTCATGCATATGATGCATTCTCATACATATTTCACCAATCTCATGCATATGATGCATTCTCATACATATGATGCATCATGCATGACTCATCTCCTCTTTTTAGCAAATACCGGTATTGCCGAGCACCACCCGTCGATGCGTGCCCTCAAACCCAACCATCCCGTGGAAGGGGCCTGCGAAAACAGGACTTGCCGCTACCCGATGGCGGGTCCTCGCTATCACCGCTCCCATCCACGCCAAAGGATGGGACTCTGGGTAGGAACTCCGAGCACTCCGGATTAGTTATACTTCCGTATAACTTTATCACCGCCCTGGCTCAATGCAATTCATGAATGCACGTATGCAAATGATATTCCTCACATTCATATCCATATTCTCAATACTCATATCCGCATTCCCAACATTCATATTCATATTCATATTCTCATCACTCATATTCATAATCTCAACTCTCATATTCATATTCTCATCACTCATATTCATAATCTCAACTCTCATATTCATATTCTCATCATTCATTTGCATATTCTCGACACTCTTATCTACATAGTCACAATTATCATTACTACACCCGTTACAGTCATAATCCATCTTCATGATCACCAAATCATCCATTCTTATTAATCAAACCTCATTACTTCATTATTCACATTATCCTATCATACGAGTAAAAATAGTATGATATCTCAAACGATAGCTTTTCATAATCACAAGGTATCATGATATTCAACTTTCGACACAAATCAGTTCAATCAACGGTGCACTTGCATCAGATTACTTAACCCTTTTCATCAAAAGACAATTACCCTACTAGATGTGCTTATAAACACAAATGCAATCATAGCGTAAGCATATACATAACACAAGCAATCAATTAGATACCGTATAAGAGATATACGGGTTACACTTGCATAAAAACTCGATTAAATAAAAACATAACCAATTAACTATTCTCATTCATCATATCGAATGCAAAATCAAACATGACAATATTAAAGCAACACATGGATAATTTGTATTATTGTAAAACTTAGTGGCCACCCAAGCCACAACTGATGCAATGCACTTGCCTTTACCGACGAAAGAATGGAGTGGCATGTGGTTGAGGCCACTCCCGACAGAACCTTCCCTGCAAATAAAACAACATTCATCCAACTCAAATTCATACACACTCGGTACAAGTGACAGAAGAAAACAACTCTACATATTCACATCTACAATCGAAACCAAAACATCCCTCACAACCACTTAAATGCAAATCTGGACAGCCGGCATTGAAAATGCCGTAACTTCCAAACGGCTACTCCGAAAAGGATGAACCCAGGCTTTAAACGATCGCAAGAGACAACTCTACAACTTCTCCTATAGCCGACCGATCGGGAGACGCACCGATAAATCTCAGTTTTGCGACGAACAGCAGATAAACGCAAAATTAACTCGATCTGGACAGCATACACCAAAATGAGCATAACTTTTGATTGGCTCAACGGATTTTCGTGTTCTCATACTCGGAACGACCGCAAGGGAATAAACTACAAGAATAACACAGCCATCCCCTTAGCCAATGCACCAGCTGTTCCCAGATCGATGGTGAACAGGGGGTGCCAACCCCTCGGCTCAAACTGGACAGCCCTGAGTAAAACAGTCATAACTTTTAGACGGATGAACGGAACTTAGTGATTTCGGTCTCTATTGAAAGGTAACTCGATTATCTACAACTTTTGTTATAGCCAAACCCCCAGAAAACGCTTGAAGAATTTTTGAACAGCAGCTCAAACCAAGAACGAAAATCTGCCCGAACAGAAAAGTCTCAATCACTCTAGTCTCTTCATTCCCCAACCTCCAACATCTCCAAAATCAGGAATTCTAGCCAAGCAATAGCACAAACACCTTGCATGCAAGCCACATGGATCCCCACCACCTAGGGTTTTTACCTCAGATCTTGACTCAAGGAGGAAAAGGGGAGGTGGAGCAGGACGCCGGCCGGGAAAGGAGTTGCCGGAGCTGGCCGGAGGTGCGGTCGCCGGAGCAAGGCCGGAGCAGCCACAGGCTCACCGGCACTTCCTGGCTGTCGAGTCTTCTTTCATTCTTGCTTTCTTGCTGCTTTGTCAGGCCGCCGAGAGCAACACCAGGGAGGAGGGAGCAGCGGCAAGGAGGCAGCGCCAGGGAGCAAGGCCGGAAGGGGAGGAGAGAGCAGCGGCAAGGCTGGAGGCGCAGGGAGAGGAGGCAGTCGGCTGGGAGGTTTGCTTGGCCAGGAGCAAGAGCACAGGAGCCGGCCAAGACTAGGAAAAGGGCTTGCCTCCAAGTCTTTGTTTCTCAGCCACACAAATAACACAAATAAGGAAGAGAGAGAGAGGTTAGGTGAGGGAGGTGAAATCCCCAAAAAAACCCTCCTACAAATAAAATTCAAAATTTTTTTTAACCAATTAACGCGAATTAAATAATTAAATTCTTGGCGCGAAATGACAATGCCGGCCGAAAAACCATGAAAACAATTTTGCGGTATTACAAGAGGATCGGGATAGAAGATACTTGCAGTATTACAAAAACAAGGACATCCTTTTTTAGTAAACATGATAAATAAATTAATTAACTGCTGTACTGTATGATACGTTAAACATCTCGCTCTTCCTTGACAAAGAGTTCACGCCTTTTTACAATAAGCTCGAGAATTTCTAGACTATTCATATGGAAAATTTTATAGAATCATTAACATCATATAAATCGATGGATATACCGGAAGCACATCCTATGCACAGTCACATCTGACTGGCGTAGTTCCTGTTATATTACTGACATTTTCCTGGTGACGCCAAAGGATCTACCGTTCCACTTATTGGAAGAAATCACAAAAGGTTTTTCGGACGATCAAAAACTGGGCAGTGGTGGCTTTGGAGCGGTTTACAAGGTATGATTAGTGATAAAAATTTCGTTGTTCAAATTTTCGTATCCACCACTATAACAAAATTAATACAACGCCCAATATTAACAAAATATTAAACAGGGAGTGCGTAAAAATGGAGAAGTGATTGCTGTTAAGAAGCTTTATATCATGCCAGGGCTAGACGAAGATCAATTTAACAACGAGTTCCACAACCTTATGAGGTTCCAGCATCCAAATATCGTACGGCTTGTTGGCTACTGCTATAATACACAGCATAAACATAGGGTGCACATGGGAAAACATATTTGGGCCGATGAGATAGAAAGGATTCTCTGCTTTGAATATTTGCAGCGTGGAAGTCTTGATAAGCACCTTTCTGGTATAAAAGATCTCTATCCCGAGTATAGTCTTTCTTAATTTCTCCAATTTACATTTCATGAGAATTGTTTTTTTTAAACTACAGAGGAATCTTGTGGACTTGATTGGCGCACACGCTACAAAGTAATTAAGGGGATTTGCGAGGGCTTGAAATATCTTCATGAAGGACGGGAACATCCTACTTATCATCTGGACTTAAAACCAGAAAATGTATTGCTGGATGAAGATATGGTGCCAAAAATTGCAGATTTTGGTTTGTCAAGGCTCTTTGAATCAAGACAAACCCATGTTACAACAAATTTTAGAGGGACAATGTGAGTTGAACACCTGGTGTGAAACACATTTCTTTTATTATGTGATAAAACAAATTTATTTCATTAATTATCTCTGTCATTTATGATATCATGCAGGTCTTACGTACCGCCAGAGTACCTAGAAAAACGCCAAATCTCAAACAAGTTTGATGTATATAGTTTGGGTATCATTTTCATAGAGATAATGACTGGACCAAAGGGCCACTCCAAATGGGCTGAAACGTCTCCCCAACAATTTCTTGAGCTCGTAAGAACAATTATTTGCTTACATTAGGAATAGTAATTTTTCTTGACAAACATTATGTAAAGCGTGCGTGTGTTGCCTTTATGTTTCAATTTTGCAGGTACAAGAAAACTGGAAGAAAAGACTACAGGAAACATCAGGGTACACATCACTAGAAGGAGATTGCCTACAGGTGAAAACATGTATTGAAATAGCTTCAAAATGTATGCAGGCTGACCGGGAGAAAAGGCCTACGATAGGGGAGATTGTCAGTGAGCTGAACGATTTGGAAACTGCGATTCAGAAAATGTCATCATCTGCTCAATAGTTAACAAATGACCCAAACGTCAGTACTAGAACAGGTATGATCACTTATTGAATGGATCTCTGTTTCGACTGGGAGATGCTTCTGAAAAAGTGTAATGTGTGTCATCGCTTTGTTCTTTCTTTAAAACTTTACACTTTTTCCTTTCGCCCAATACAGGATGTTCATCCAAGCAGGGAACGAATATAGAATTTCCTACAATAATTTAACTAATAAAAATGCTATAAATCGTTTCATACTCAAAAATTAATATAATCCACGGGCACTTATACCTAAAAATAGAATTCCAAACAAATCGGAATCCAGAGTCCACATGAAAATTCAGGATTAAAACTCTAGCTGCAAAAATGAAGGGAAAATGTATACCGAAGAAAATTTTAAATTAATGTTAAATCAGCTTAAAATTAAGAATATAGACATAAATAAATAGGAATAAGTTTTAAACTAAAATTAAATTTATGTTATAGTAATATGATATTCAAGTCTATACCTACCTATCCTAGGCACTCTGAGAAAGCTATCTTATTAACCAGAAAGATCTAGACATCTATCTAGTGGAACCAAGTTGTATCAGCTCAGATTAAAAGAAATAATTAAATTAGCTGAAATTTAAAATAAAAAATAAAGAAAAGTTAGCAATTTAAATTTCTATACGATTTCCAAAGTAACATCTGTAAATAAGAAAATTCAGAATAATAATTAAATGGAAATTAGCAAATTAAAAGGAAGAGTCCATTTCAAGTACAATCCAAATTTACTAAATTTTGAAATAAAATTAGCAATTTGATTTACAGAAAACTTCCAAAAACAGCATCAATAAATAAATAAAATTCAGAATAATAATTAAATAAAAATTAGCAAGTTAAAAGAAAGAGTGCATACCAAATACAATCTAAATTAAATTAAATTCAAAATAAATATTAAACAAATAGCAAGTTGATGTCCATACAAATACTAAAGTAAAATCCATAAATAATAATATTACAAATAATAATTAAATTAAAAATAAATGAATTTTTATACAAATTGCACCACAAAACTAATAAAACAAATCAATGCATTGAACGGAAAAATACATGGAAATTAAAAATTAAAGGATGATTAGAGATTTGATTTGTATGCGAGTTTCAAATCAATATTCTGAAAATATTAAAATTTGTAATAAAATATACACTTATACTAATTATAAATTATGATGAAAACTACTTGTTAATTAACTGAAAATGGGAACATATCGATCGTCCTTCTAGCGCACCCAAGTTATAGCGGTATAGATTAAAAGAAAAAGTTTATGACAAGCACAATTAAAATTAATAGAAATTTAGATTTTAAAAAGAAAGCTAACTATTTGAATCCCAAAGTAAAATACATAAATAAAAAACTAATAAATTAAAATTACAATTTATTTTTGTATACAATACATATACCACAATAAAAATATATAATTTTGAAATAAAAATAAAAGGCCAATAGAGTATTTGATATGTATAATAATTCACAAGTAAAATGAAAAATATATATTAGCTTTCCTAGTAAAAAGTAAATCCAAATTACAAATTTGTTTTTTAATTATAATGACACACATGTGCAAATTCAGAATAAAACTAAAATAAGGTTATGAATTTGATTTGCAAGAACATGTTAGAAATCAATATTTGGATTAAGTGAAATTTTTTTTGATCTACAGCTAAAATTTGGAATAACAAAAAATGATTTGCAAGTTTTTTTACAAATTCCATTCTAAAATGTAAAATACCTAACATTAGGAATAAAAAATAAATGAAAATTTACAATTTGATTTCTATATGAAATTAAACTTAAATTTCAAAAAATAAAGACTCCATGTCAAGGAAATGTCATTCACGCATGAATTTCAAACTACAATTACAAGAATATTGAAATTCGCAATAATAACAAAATGAAAATTGTAAATTTGGGCCCTGTTTGGGAGAGCTCCAGATCCCAGCTCCAGCTCAGAGCTGAAACTTATAGGCTAAAATAAAGTGAATTAAGTTTATATTTTTAGTCTAAAATGTAAACAAGATGATCTACCTAAACACTCTTAATGTACCCACAGCTCCAGCTCCACAAATTTCTGAAGATAGAAATACCCTGCTCCACCAACTCCACAGATTTTAGTGGAGCTGGAGCTGTCCCAAACACCCCCTTGGTCTTTAAAGAAATCATAAATGGAATTAAGTTATTAGTAGAATTGGTCAAAGTTTACATTGGATGATAACTAAAGGGCAACTTTAATAATTCAAATAAAAGTTTAATAAACTAATTACATACTATGAGGAAATTATCACATTAATAAACAAGGAAAACATCAAGATATCGGCCATCCGGTGGGACCAACTTATAATCACATTAAAAGAAACAACTGCAATCAAATACAGTTGTATTAGGTGCAAAAGGTATTTTTCTTGGGATTATTAGGTTAAATAAAAGTGTATCAGCTTTGTGCTCCATTCCAAATTTACTTATATTTTCCTTTTGGTAAAATATAAATGTTATGGTATGTTCTTGAGCTAACCATAGGCATGCAATTTGTATTGCCTACCTTTTATTTCTAGAAAATTCTCTAACACTGTTTGATTACATATAACTCGTAAGAAAACTATAAAATATTACATTGATTTATAGTGGAAAACCTAATTTCAAACATCATTTCATAGTGGGAAAGCATAATTTCAAATGCAGGCATGAAATAGTCATTGTTACCATTGCGTCTACAGGACCCATATGCAATAGGCAATATTCCGACTTATCAAAGCCAAACTAGATAAATGGGTTTTGATGCCACGTTTCTCATCTTTATTTCACCTTTAGCAAAATAAGTTTCTTATTTTGATACAATTTGGGCACAAAGCAAAAAGTATTCTGAAATATCTTACTCATGCAATTGCACGGATTAGCGATTGGTTACACTTAATTTTTGAAAAAATAAAATTGCAAAATGAACTTACACTCATATTTAGTATTAATTTCAAAAGGAACTATAAATTACTTAACTGTAAAATAAACAAATTTAGAATTAAAAATAAAATTTAAAGGACAAAATTGTCAATTACAAATAAGTTGGAAAGAAATTAAATTCAAGATTATATTTGACTTCTGAATTATATATAAATTTTGAAAAATAGAAATAAGAAGTACATTTAATTTTGGAATAAAAATTTAATTATGTGTCTTTCTGCTAGAAAAATTGCACAAACTTTAATTGTAAATCGAAATCAAGCTAGGATATGATCAGATTTTAGACAAAACTATATCATAAATAAAATGAAATTGTAAATTAAATAAAACATAAATTATGAATTTAAAGTCCAAAAAAGTAAATTCACGATTACCATTAAGCCCAACAAAAATAATTCTAAACACTCTGAAATTAGAAAAACAAAATATGGTTGAAGTTTTCCAAACTTAGTACTTTCAAAAGGCTTAACAAAAATTTTGTACTTAAATATTAGAATTTATATAATTTTGCAAATAAAAAGTTTCCAAAGATAGAATTGAGAACTCTGCAGTGAACTTATATATACAAACAAAAGTCAAACTTTAATATATTGAAGTGGTGAATTTTGAATTCTGTATTAGAAAAACATCCCACACATTAAAGAAAAAAAATGATCTGTTCGAAGTAATAATAAATGATGGTTCTGATGATACATAGAGTACATGGATTTGATGGTATACATAGTGTGTGTTGCATGTTGAAGTGTTGGAGAGGCAGTCATCGCAAACCATCAATTAACCACATTGTGTGTTGACTTCTATAGAGCTGCAGTGACAACTTGGTTTATGAATTCATGTGTATTACGTACTGCAAGCATTGCTCTCCATATCTTTGTAATATTTAATAATCACATGTCTTATTCTCCGAGAATTATTTTCTTGTGCTTCATTTTCTTGCAGGGAGAAGTTTGTTGTCACGTTGCACCATCCTTGGTCATGGGGTTGTAGGCTATATCAGATGCTCTCATCTCCATTACAAATATAGGAAAAATCAACTATCAAGTTTTATTTGGTGCATAATGCTTTGTTTGTAATTGAATATTACGATTGTTGCTTGTAATTTGAATGTACTACTTCTTTGAATAATTTCATATTATGCTCGCTACTACAAAAAGACTTATATTAGACTCCTCACTACTAATGGTTTTCAAAAAGTTCCGTTTGTGATGGTTGATCATCACTGATGGTTTTTTCCAAAAAAAAAAGTGAGTGATGACTATCATTCTCATCACTAATGGTTTTTTCTGTGATGGTTGGTCAATCATCACTGACGGTTTTTCCACAAACAGCTAGTGATGGCCACTATTGTCATCATTGATGGTATTTTTTAAAAAAAAACCATCAATGATAAGATTAACATCACTAACAGTTTTAGCCAAAAACCGTTAGTTATGACACTATGCTCATCATAGATGATTTTTGGCTAAAATTGTCTATGATATTAATCTCATCATAGAAGATTTTAGCCAAAAACTATCTATGATCTTTGTGTTCTAAAGTAGTAATTGGCTCTAATTGCATTATACTCAAGATATAGCTAGCTAGGTAAAGAGAGAATTGAAGATGCTAAGTTTAAATGTAGCTTACATATATATCCATTTGTTCTTTATGATATACTCCCTCTATCCCAAAATATAGGGCATATTAGAATTCAGAAAAGTCAAATTACATAAATTTTGACCAAGAATTAGTCAAATTATGTGCATGTTTAATTTACAAAAGATGTATCAATTGATTCATATTTCACTTATCTTTCAATTATTGTTGGTTTCATAACAATTCATAATATATTATAACAGAAATTAATGGTCAAAGTTTACTTCAAAAGACTTTTTTGAATTCTAATACGCCCTATATTTTGGGACGGAGGGAGTAAGAAGCTAGGTTGGTAAGTTTAAATGTAGTTTATATGTAGATTGTAGATCCATTTGTTGTTTAGATCTAGCATGGTTTATGATTTATTATAAGGTTTTAGCTAATTAATTTATGCTCTAATTTAAAAATATGTGCATGTGCATAGTTAATTTGTGTTCTAATTTAAGAATATATGCATGTACACTTGTAGTATACTTAATTCATTATTTAACACTTATTGTTATATACGTAGTGTAGAAGGACCGAAGTCGGATATACGCTAAGAACCAAGTGAGTGCCAAGTGCATTAATGGTGTCTCTGGTTTCAAAGGAGCTGCAGAGGCGGATATGTTTAACAAGGGAGTGCGATTTATGTTTTGTCCATGCATTCACCACGAGAATATTAGGATGTTTCGAAACTCAGCGTAGATCAAAGCACACTTGATTCTAAGGGGTTTCAAAATAGGGAATACATGTTAGACCAGTCACGGTAGAGAGTAGATTATATAGGAAGCAAGTAGTATTAACATCATCAATGAAGTCAACGATACATCTAGTGATATCGATGTGCTTTCGATGAGGATAAGTTTCATGATGACAATTTGGATCAGATGCTACACGTTGTAGAAGGGAACTATGATAAGCAAGAGTATGAAAAATTTCGGGGTTTGATGGACCACTAAGAGAAACTTTTGTTTTGGAGCTGCAAGTCTAAATACACAAGGTTTCCATTCGAACTGATGAAATTGAAGGCAAGCAACGATTGATCCGACAAGAGTTTTACAATGCTATTAGGTTTATTAGCGGACATGCTTCCAAAGGAAAACAAGATGCCAACAACCATCTACAAAGCCAAGAATGTTCTTTGTCTGTTTGGAATGGAAGTAGAAAGAATACATGTATGTTTGAACATATGTATCCTCTATCACAAAGAGTACATAAACTTGTATGTATGTTTGGTGTTAAACCCACCTGGTATAAGTATAAAAACCAATAAGATGATGACGAGGTCATCGAGGTTAAGAAAAGATCTCCTGTTAAGGTGGTGAGGTATTTTCTTGTAATTTCCCATTTGAAGCATCTATTTGCGAATCCAAATGAGGCAAAACTGCTATGTTGGCACTCAGATGGGCGTAAGAACGATGGAATGCTAAGGCACTCTACTAATTCCACCCTGTGGAGGAATATCGTTAGAATGTTTCAAGAATTTACTGTGGATCCAATGAATATAAGGTTTGGATTGAGTACGGACGAAATGAATCCTTTCGGTAACATGAGTAGCTGTCATAGCACTTGGCCCTTGAATCTATGTATCTACAACCTTTCCCTTGGTTGTCTATGAAGCAGAAGTACATTTTATTG
This sequence comes from Guadua angustifolia, assembly GCA_036346375.1. NCBI lineage: Eukaryota > Viridiplantae > Streptophyta > Magnoliopsida > Poales > Poaceae > Guadua > Guadua angustifolia. The sequence continues at coordinate 33,820,321 of CM070520.1, forward strand.
TCTATACTTATCCAAAGCCCAAAGCAATCTGTGAAGGATATTGATGTATAGCTAGTGCCATTGGTGGAAGATCTGAAAACACTGTGGTTCTTGGGGTATAGGTATAAGATGCTCACAAACAAGAGAAGTTCACTTTGTAGTGCCTGTTGTTTTATACTATAAATGATTATCCTGTCTTTGTTAACCTGTTGGGCCAGAGTTCAAAATGACCCAAAGCCTGTACTCATTTTTTAGATGATACTGAGAGTGTGTGGATGTATCACTCACACAAAATCATGTATATTTGTCACTGTAGGTTCCTTCAGAGGAATCACCCATATCGGAAGATGAAGAAACAACTTGACGAAATAAATGAAGACGGTTCAGCTCCAAGGCCTTTAAGAGGGGCATATGTTCATGATATGGTTAAGACCTTAGATGTTACACTTGAAAAGGGACATAAATCGAGGACCCGTGAGAAGAGCGTGTTGGGGAAGAGATCAATATTTTGGGACCTACCTTATTGGGACCATCTAGAAGTTTGGCACTACATCGATATCATGCATATAGAGAAGAATGTCTATAATAACTTGATTGTTCTCTTACTAAATATTAAGGTAAAAACAAAGGATGATATCAACACATGGCTTGATTTGGTCGATATGGGCATCAGACCTGAGTTAGCATCGAAAGATATCGATAAAGGCCAAACGTATTGCGAACCTGTTTGTTACACTCTGTTTAAGGCTGAGAGAACTGAACTGTGCCATTGCTTGCATCGTCTTCTTCGTCTCCGGTCTTCGGAAGCCACCGCGCCGCCGCCATCGACCACGAGCTCTCCTGACCGTCAGATCTCCATCCAACGCCCGAGGTAAAGCCGCGTATTCTCCTTTTTGAATTAGGCTGAAACGGTATTGGTAGATCTTGACCGTTAGATCTTGGATGATCGGCTCGGATTAGGCCACGTAGGTTCGGTGAATAGGGTATCGCTCGGTATAACTTCCGCCGTTGGATCTTCATCCAACCGCGCCATTGAGTCCACGTAGCTGCGTAGCTTGCGTTTGAAGATGGCCATTAGATCTAGTCTCAACGGTGCAGATTGCATCGGGTAGATCGGTAGCGGTAGATTTTGACCGTTAGATCTTGGATATTCGGCTTGGATTAAGCCACGTAGGCTCAGCAACAGTGCATCGCTCGGGTAACAACAGCCGTAGGATCTTCATCCAACCGCGCCAGTGTGTCCACTTAGCCAACGTCGACGCGTTTGATGATGCCCGTCGGATCTTAGATCGGTAGCTGAAATCTCGCCACGTAGCCATCCGAAACCTTAGCAGCCGCGCTGGACCGACCGTTGGATTGAATCCAACGGGCGGAAACGGATGTGACTGCGTGTGTAATACCGCAAATCTTCTTTGCCAGGGTTTGTACCAGAAATGTTTTCATTTTTCCTGATTCAAGGATTTATTCTGGAGAAAAGTTTTGTCGCCTCGCAGCTTTAAAAACGCTTATTATCGGATTTTGGTTTCAATCGAACTTTTGTTTATTTTGCGTCAAGTTCTAATGAGCTTTTGTGGTGTGCTCCTTGTTTGAAATTTTCTGTTGTGATTGATTCGGATGGAATGCTATCTGTGGAAATTAATTGATGTGTGTATTATCGAGAATTTCATTTTGTTAAAAATAATAATAAAAATAAAAATAAAATAATACAAAAAAATAGGAGAGTTTCAGTTGGAGTCTTGAGAGGTTTTATTAATTACCTTCTTGCCCTTGAAAATGCTAGCTCATTTTTTTTCTGGCTGTCTTTCCCTCCTCTCCTAGCCTCTCTCTCCTTCCTTGTGTGGTTGAAATTGCATGAAGATGATTTTTTTCCCTAGCCGATTTTTCCTCGCCCTCACTCCTGGCGATTCCTGCGCCCTCACACTGGCGATTCTCTGCACCTCGGCTCCTGGCACTTCTCTCCTGCGCCCTCGGCTCTGGCGCCACACTGGCCGCTTCCTCCCTAGCCGCTTCCTCCCCAGCGCCGCTTTTCCTCAGGCCGCTTCTCCCCTGGCTGCTTCCTCCCAAGGCCGCTTTTTCAAGGCCTGCTGCCCACCTTGCCCTCCAACCGGCAGCCAGGCAAAGAAGAAGCAACAAGAGCAAAGAAGAAGGTTTCGGCAGAGGTGCAAAGAAGAGTTGCATTCGGCAAGAAGCAGCCATGAGCCGAGCGACAAGAGCAGAGCCAAGCTCAATCGGCAAGACTAACAAAGACCATCAAGATGGCCTTTCTCCCCTTGCTTCTGTGGTGAGGCTCAACCCTAGATCCCATTGAAATGCTTGGTTTCTAGTATGCATGCTAGGTGTTTGATGAAATGCCTAGAAGGTTTATGTTTGTTGAATGTGATTAGCATATATATTATCTTGATTAGTTGGTATCGGCATCTTGCGTTTCTTGATTTCTATTGATTTGTAGAATCTCGCTTTCTTATTGATGTTGGATTGCGGTGAAGATTTTCTTTGCAACCATCGGTATAATTGGTAGGAAACCTTTTAGGTGGAGCTATTCACCTTGCCAGACAAATGGTGAATTGGATGGCAATGAAAGACGAGTTAGGGTGGAAATTGAGTTTTGTTGATAGTATTCTCTGGTTGCTATTTGTTTGCCTGTTCATGGGTTTTGTGCTGGGAAAGTATCTTTTGTTGCTAGCAAATTTATCATGCTGAGTCAAGGATTAGGAGGGCCTGAATGTAGTGGAACTCTGTAACTTATGCATGGTGACTTAGTGAGTGAAATGTGGTATTCATCTCATTAGCAATTTATATTATATGTTAGTCCATATTAGTTTCTTTCTGTCTTTTGCTTTGTGGGCACATAGGAGATGTATTGACTATGATGGCTGTAAAGTGATGACTGGAGAATGAACTTGTATCATTAGTTATTCGTGAATCCTCCACTTTATGAGCAATTGTTTTGGTGATTTTTATATGTGCCTTTGGTAGTTCTTACTTCTAAACTATTTCTTTTATGATGTTAGAATGGTTAGATTGGAGGACATGGCTATTTATAGGCGGGTTTCTACATGTTGCTCTTGTCTTTCTGTTTTGTTCTTTTAATTACCCTACATTCGAACTCTTGGATTCATGCATTCCTTTTTGTGAGGCTTTTCTTGAATAGCCTATTCTTTTGACTGTACCAGTTTAGTCATGTATAAAGTATCAAGGAAATTGGAATCGATATGTAAAATAGATTTCAAAGTATCTACTTTCATTGGGAATATATAATCTGATCTTCAGTAACTATTGGACTCTTTTTGCTTAGGATAATAATTGGTATTATCTTTTGCTTCTTAGGTTTTATTATGCTACACCGACTTGCTATTACCATTTAACATGCTGCCGTAAATTCAATGCTTAATTCGAATTTGTATCAAGTGTTTTAAGCAAAGTTGAATTAAGTTATCTCGAATGCGAGTAATTGCCGGTGATTACGGTTTTCAGGTAGTGGGTCTTGGGGTTACCTCGACCCGCATCACTCGTCTTCAATAAAAGGCAAGTGCATCTCCTAGAGCGATAGTAGGGTGTTAAATGCTTTGCTTGCGATAAAAGTATGAAAATTCTAATGATTTAGTTATGTTTAATAGCGTATCTAGAAGTTGTTCTTAGCATGGTAATGGGGATGGATGAATGTTAGCAATGGGAAGGTAAGTTATTCAATTTCGATTATTGCAACGCCTTATGAATTGTATAAATGAGTATGGTTATGTTGATGCAAAGGATAAAGTGATTAAATGATAATGTGTGTGTTATATTCATGTTTGTGTTGTGCTTATACACATGACTTTATTTACTCTCGAATGAATTACACTGGGGAAATAGCAAGTTAATTGGTACTTCCATATTGGTTATGGCTATGTGTGGTGAAAAATGAATGAGGGATGAGATGCATTCACGTCAATTGCATAATTGCATTCATGATGGACGAGGCGTCCCATGTTGATGCGGGCCTCGGTGCTCACCCGTAGTGAGCACAAAAGTCCTACCTCGTAGTCCCATGCATCGATGGTGAATGGGAGCGAGTCAGTAAGAGTAGGCCCCGCCACGGGATGGGTGGGATTGAGGGTGCACACCGACGGGTGTGCACTCAGCTATACCGGTATACGCTATGACAATGTGCATTATGAGCATGCATGGTGCATTCATCTTATGATTCATGAGAAAAAGGATGCGAGCATAAAAGCATTGCATTGTGTGTTGCAATTAGTAAATGTTAATTGATGAGAATGGAAATGACAGGTTGAGTGTTGAGTCGTGGACTCATCCTGAAAGGATTGTTGAGGCATGAGTACGGTTTAGTTATGTTTCCGAGTTGGGTGTGGTAAATGGGGCTAGTTACTGCTTCCTTTACCGGATGATTTCAATTTAGTTTTGGTTATGTCAAGTAATGAAATAGTTGTGCACTTATGTTTGGTTTCATACGAATTCAAATTGTTTCTTTTATTTATGGCTATCAAATTAAAGAAACTTTTACTTACCCTTGAAGCAGTTATATTTTAGACAAATTCATTACTTTTCTTACTTGATTGCACTTTGCTGAGTCTTGGGCTCACGCTTGTTTGCCTCCTGTTTTTTTTAGGTTCTTTGAAGCTGGCTCGCCGGGATGGGAGTAGAGCACATGCACAACTTCGGTCACCATCAAACTATTAAAATCGATTTGTAAAGCCTAGTGATATTGATTGAGGTTGTAATATGTTGTTCGTTGTGGAGTAGTTATTAATTTATATTGATGTGAGATCGGTTAACTAAGGACACGCTAGAAAGATATCATATGCCGCAAATGTTTTCGTCACGAGTGGATGTCCTACTCTCTAGGAGGTCATGCCGAAATTTTGTAAATTTCGGTGACTTAGTTTTAATCTGGTTTAGAGAGTTTTGAGGTCAATTTCAATCTTTTAGTAGAGGTAAGGGGTTTAGTGTCTCGCTCGTTGAGTTATTAGCTCAATTGGACTGCTTGGTCAAGTTTTTTTTATTTATTGGGTCTTGTTTGGGACACTCTGGACCAGTATGGTTCCGAGTGTTATAAGCGTTATTTAGGGTCTTTTGGTAGCATTCGCGGTGCGTTTGGCGCCGGGGTTTTACAGTTAGTATCAGAGCGGGCTTCAGGTCCGTGGTGTTTGAATGTAGTGAATAATTTTAGAATGAATTAAAATGTTGTTGTGTGAAGGTAGAAACATGGTTTAGGTTGAACTTTTAAAATGTGGCCCTAGGGCAATAGTCGTAAAACTTGATGTAGAATGACGAATTAATTTAAAATTTGACACACTCTGATGCACAGTAGGAAGGGATGGGATATCGTTGTATTGTGTTACAACGTGCTTTTGAGATTTATACTATATTGATATTTGTTGATATGTTATATGTTAGTCTTGTTGAGGCTATGATATCATTGATGGCTATGATTTTGAAGTAGTGATTTGTTTTGTGGGGTCCGGTGGGACTCCTTATGCCGAAGAGATTTCGGCCTTGTCGTGTAGCTGTGTTGGTCGTTCTCCCAGTTTATAAGGAGTTGTTGTACTTCTGCTGTAGGTGGGAGCATTGATGGAGTAAGTTTTTTTTGGGCTTTGACTCATTTGGTCTTTTTGGATTTAAGTCAAAGAAAAAGGGGTTTTGGTGTTGTGCCTCGTTGGTTGATGGCGGGGAAAGGCATGGAATTTCCGTGTTGTCGCTCTTCAAGTTGGAGTTTTGGATTTGGGGCTTTGAAGGGAAAAGTGTTATTCGACCGATTCGCTTTTCCTTTCCGTGAATTTATTTGTATAACTCCTTTCCTTCATGGAATTTTGGAGTTTGAGGTTTGGTTGGAGAGTTGTTGAATGACAGGGCTTGAGCCCAGTCATTTTCTAAGTCTTTTTGAGAGTCGAGCTTCCTTGGGAGTTTTGGTAGGTTTTTCTGGAAAGGAAAATAGGACAGTTAGAGTAAGTTGTAGACTGATTGAAAATCTTTCCGTAGAGGGTTAGTAGAATGTTTATGTTGTTGGGATAAGGTGGTCGACCCTAATTGGATAGATGGCAAGAATTATTTTGTGGGTCATGGTGATCCACGGGTATAAGTGGAGATCTAGAAATGGTGTTTTCGTAAGGTTATAAATGACTGTGTCAAAGAAATAATAACAAGTGGTTTAGGATTAATGTTGGTGATAACATTTCCAAGCGTGGATGTAATTAGTCGAAAGGATAATTACTGGAGAAAGTGATCTAAGGAAGAGTGGTTATAAATTCTTGCTAAGTCTTGGTGGGGCTTCCTAAAGGCGCTAAGTGTGGGTATTGAATTCTTTATTGTTAAAGGTGCAAGAATTTCAGAGATAATGGGACGCGAGATGAGCTTAGGTTTAATTACCTTTGGGATTGGATTGTTGGTGTAATTATTTGGAAGGTTGCCTATTGATTAAGGCATTTTGTTTGGTGTGCAATTGAAATTGCCATATGAGTTGTGTTTCGCCAAGTGGTGGAGTTAGTGAAAGAAAGACTATGAGGAAGAAAGAGTGCATACTTATGAAATAGTGTGATGATAGTCTTTGGACTTGCCATTTAAAGGAAATAAATAGATGTAATGGAAAATGTTGGATTTTAGGATCGTTTTGCTATTCCCGAAATGTTGGTTTTGGGATTAGTGTGTTGTGTTTCTTTTAATAGAGTGATTTGTTGTTGTGAAGCTTTCCACCTTAGGGCTCAAGGTGAGGAAGTAGTTTATGCTGTTAAGAGAATGGAATTCTCTTCGATTTTTGTGTCCGCTTGTGAAGTTCCTCTTCTCCGTTGGTTTTTTTTTCCTTTCGAGTTGTGCATTTTATTGCATTGATTTCAAGTTGGGGAAGTGGTTAGTTCTGTAATCAATTGAGTATTTGCTGATTGTTCTGTCGTCGGTTTCTGGTTTTGCCTTCTTTGGATGAAGACAAAGAAGACGAGTTTAATGTCATGCTAAACCTAGTTGTGAGGGCTGAGGTTCTGTGTCTTTGTAAGAGTAAGGGATATGTGATCTCGTCGTTTTGCTTGCTTGGGAGGATCATTTTGATCGTGTTGTCCCTAAGTTGTGTGGGACTTTGTCATTGGTGGATTGGGTGGAATCAGTCGCTAAATGCATTGTTTTCTTAGGTTTATCGGAACCTTCGGGCCCTGGGGTTGGATTCAATGTTTGGTCAATCTGAAATGGCGGGATCAGTTATGAATCTTTCCTTCGAGTAGTTGTCTTATGCGCGAGACATGCATGAAAGAAGATCAAGTATGATTTTATATTGTGAGAGATTAGGATTTGTACTCTATTGGACTAATCGTTTCGATTGTAAGGAATGTTCTTGACCCTGTTGTTTCCAAGGGCAGCTATTGAAAAGGTAAAAGTTGTGTTTTGATTCCTAGAGAATTCCGGTGTTACTTGGTTAGAAATAATGATATGTTCGGAATTAGTTATAAACTTGTTGAAATAAAGGATTCTGTGTGTGGCTCTTGGGTTAGAAAAGTTAATCAATGAGGAGAGATGGGAATCAGTGTCTTCTTGGTTTGTAGGGGACTCAAGTTTGGAACCCCACTGTCCAATCGGATAGTTTGGCCGTTTTGATGATATTTGGTTGGATGCTTAATAGAGCGATGTAACTCGTGTTTTTCTTGTCATCACGAGTTGGTTGATCCGTGGTATGGAGTTTTAGAGAGGAGAGTTAAGTTGGGTGAGTGAAATTGAATAGAGAAATGACACTTGAGTTTGGGAGTTGTCTAAGTTGCCATATTAGTGAGAAAGACCTGGCTTCTGAGATTTGTACCGTGCGAGTTGTGAAGTTAGAGTGAGTGTTGATTTGTTGATGGATGAAATGAGTTCAGTTGCTTTCTCCTTTTATTTGGCGAGAGCCGTGGTTTGAGTTGTGGAGTTTTCTCTGGCGCGAGGAGTACCCGGATTTGTTGTTTCGGGTATCCCTGTTTTGTATTTAGATTCCGTTGTTCTTGTTGTACTCAGAATTCGAGGTCGAATTCTGTTAAAGGGGAAGAGTGTAATACCGCAAATCTTCTTTGCCAGGGTTTGTACCAGAAATGTTTTCATTTTTCCTGATTCAAGGATTTATTCTGGAGAAAAGTTTTGTCGCCTCGCAGTTTAAAACGTTTATTATCGGATTTTGGTTTCAACTGAACTTTTGTTTATTTTGCGTCAAGTTCTAATGAGCTTTTGTGGTGTGCTCCCTTGTTTGAAATTTCTCTGTTGCAGATTGATTCAGATGGAATGCTATCTGTGGAAATTAATTGATGTGTGTATTATCGAGAATTTCATTTTGTTAAAAAATAATAATAAAAATAAAAATAAAAATAATACAAAAAAATAGGAGAGTTTCAGTTGGAGTCTTGAGAGGTTTTTATTAATTACCTTCTTGCCCTTGAAAATGCTAGCTCATTTTTTTTCCTGGCTGTCTTTCCCCTCCCTCTCCTAGCCTCTCTCTCTCCTTCCTTGTGTGGTTGAAATTGCATGAAGATGATTTTTTCCCCACCGATTTTTCCCTCACCTGGATTTTTCCTAGCCCTCACTCCTGGCGATTCCCTACACCTCGGCTCCTGGCGATTTTCTCCTGCGCCTCGGCTCTGGCGCCACACCCCTGGCGCTGCCTCCCCTCTGGCGCTTCCTCCTCAGCGCCGCTCTTTTTTCTCGGCGCTTCCTCCTCTGGCTGCTTCCTCCCCAGCGCCGCTCTTTTTCAAGGCTGCTGCCCACCTTGCCCTCCAACTGGCGGCCAGGCAGAAGAAGCAACAAGAGCAAAGAAGAAGGTTTCGGCAGAGGTGCAAGAAGAGTTGCATTCGGCAGCAGCAGCCAAGAGTCGAGCGACAAAGCAGCAGAGCCAAGCTCAATCGGCAAAGACTAACAAAGAGCCATCAAGATGGCCTTTCTCCCCCTTGCTTCCTGTGGTGAGGCTCAACCCTAGATCCCATTGAAATGCTTGGTTTCTAGTATGCATGCTAGGTGTTTGATGAAATGCCTAGAAGGTTTATGTTTGTTGAATGTGATTGCGCATATATATTATCTTGATTAGTTGGTATCGGCATCTTGCGTTTCTTGATTTCTATTGGACTGTAGAATCTCTGCTTTCTTATTGATGTTGGATTGCGGCTGAAGATTTTCTTTGCAACCATCGGTATAATTGGTAGGAAACCTTTTAGGTGGAGCTATTCCTGCTTGTGACAAATGGTGAATTGGATGGCAATGAAAGACGAGTTAGGGTGGAAATTGAGTTTTGTTGATAGTATTCTCTGGTTGCTATTTGTTTGCCTGTTCATGGGTTTTGTGCTGGGAAAGTATCTTTTGTTGCTAGCAAATTTATCATGCTGAGTCAAGGATTAGGAGGGCCTGAATGTAGTGGAACTCTGTAACTTATGCATGGTGACTTAGTGAGTGAAATGTGGTATTCATCTCATTAGCAATTTATATTATATGTTAGTCCATATTAGTTTCTTTCTGTCTTTTGCTTTGTGGGCACATAGGAGATGTATTGACTATGATGGCTGTAAAGTGATGACTGGAGAATGAACTTGTATCATTAGTTATTCGTGAATCCTCCACTTTATGAGCAATTGTTTTGGTGATTTTTATATGTGCCTTTGGTAGTTCTTACTTCTAAACTATTTCTTTTATGATGTTAGAATGGTTAGATTGGAGGACATGGCTATTTATAGGCGGGTTTCTACATGTTGCTCTTGTCTTTCTGTTTTGTTCTTTTAATTACCCTACATTCGAACTCTTGGATTCATGCATTCCTTTTTGTGAGGCTTTTCTTGAATAGCCTATTCTTTTGACTGTACCAGTTTAGTCATGTATAAAGTATCAAGGAAATTGGAATCGATATGTAAAATAGATTTCAAAGTATCTACTTTCATTGGGAATATATAATTTGATCTTCAGTAACTATTGGACACTTTTTGCTTAGGACAATAATTGGTATTATCTTTTGCTTCTTAGGTTTTATTATGCTACACCGACTTGCTATTACCATTTAACATGCTGCCGTAAATTCAATGCTTAATTCGAATTTGTATCAAGTGTTTTAAGCAAAGTTGAATTAAGTTATCTCGAATGCGAGTAATTGCCGGTGATTACGGTTTTCAGGTAGTGGGTCTTCGGGGGTTACCTCGACCCCGCATCACTCCGTCTTCAATAAAAAGGCAAGTGCATCTCCTAGAGCGATAGTAGGGTGTTAAATGCTTTGCTTGCGATAAAAGTATGAAAATTCTAATGATTTAGTTATGTTTAATAGCGTATCTAGAAGTTGTTCTTAGCATGGTAATGGGGATGGATGAATGTTAGCAATGGGAAGGTAAGTTATTCAATTTCGATTATTGCAACGCCTTATGAATTGTATAAATGAGTATGGTTATGTTGATGCAAAGGATAAAGTGATTAAATGATAATGTGTGTGTTATATTCATGTTTGTGTTGTGCTTATACACATGACTTTATTTACTCTCGAATGAATTACACTGGGGAAATAGCAAGTTAATTGGTACTTCCATATTGGTTATGGCTATGTGTGGTGAAAATGAATGAGGGATGAGATGCATTCACGTCAATTGCATAATTGCATTCATGATGGACGAGGCGTCCCATGTTGATGCGGGCCTCGGTGCTCACCCGTAGTGAGCACAAAAGTCCTACCTCGTAGTCCCATGCATCGATGGTGAATGGGAGCGAGTCAGTAAGAGTAGGCCCCGCCACGGGATGGGTGGGATTGAGGGTGCACACCGACGGGTGTGCACTCAGCTATACCGGTATACGCTATGACAATGTGCATTATGAGCATGCATGGTGCATTCATCTTATGATTCATGAGAAAAAGGATGCGAGCATAAAAGCATTGCATTGTGTGTTGCAATTAGTAAATGTTAATTGATGAGAATGGAAATGACAGGTTGAGTGTTGAGTCGTGGACTCATCCTGAAAGGATTGTTGAGGCATGAGTACGGTTTAGTTATGTTTCCGAGTTGGGTGTGGTAAATGGGGCTAGTTACTGCTTCCTTTACCGGATGATTTCAATTTAGTTTTGGTTATGTCAAGTAATGAAATAGTTGTGCACTTATGTTTGGTTTCATACGAATTCAAATTGTTTCTTTTATTTATGGCTATCAAATTAAAGAAACTTTTACTTACCCTTGAAGCAGTTATATTTTAGACAAATTCATTACTTTTCTTACTTGATTGCACTTTGCTGAGTCTTGGGCTCACGCTTGTTTGCCTCCTGTTTTTTTTTAGGTTCTTTGAAGCTGGCTCGCCGGGATGGGAGTAGAGCACATGCACGACTTTGGTCACCATCAAACTATTAAAATCGATTTGTAAAGCCTAGTGATATTGATTGAGGTTGTAATATGTTGTTCGTTGTGGAGTAGTTATTAATTTATATTGGATGTGAGATCGGTTAACTAAGGACCTGCTAGAAAGATATCATATGCCTGCAAATGTTTCTGTCTGCTGAGTGGATGTCCTACTCTCTAGGGAGGTCATGCCGAAATTTTGTAAATTTCGGTGACTTAGTTTTAATCTGGTTTAGAGAGTTTTGAGGTCAATTTCAATCTTTTAGTAGAGGTAAGGGGTTTAGTGTCTCGCTCGTTGAGTTATTAGCTCAATTGGACTGCTTGGTCAAGTTTTTTTTATTTATTGGGTCTTGTTTGGGACACTCTGGACCAGTATGGTTCCGAGTGTTATAAGCGTTATTTAGGGTCTTTTGGTAGCATTCGCGGTGCGTTTGGCGCCGGGGTGTTACAGCGTGGACCGGTCGGGATCGTGCCATGTGTCGCCACCTGAGCGGGCCGTGCGTTGTTCCGTCGGGCCCACTTGTTAGAGAGATGATCGCCGTGTGGGCTGACGTCAGCATGACGTCACCCGAGGGGCCCACGGGTCAGTGACCGAGGTGACGTGGCTGGCTCCGGTGCTGACACGTGTCAAGTCGAGGGAATTAACCGGTATTTCCAGTGGAAAAATAAATAGATTAAATCGGGTTTTTCTTTTATTTGAATATACAAAATTGTAATCGCTATAATTTTTGCGTTTTAGCTTCGATTTGAGCGATTCTAGTTCCTAAAAATTTGTAAAAACATGAACAATTTATTAGTGAATTTTATTTTATTTTTAGAATCAATCTTGCTGTCTGTTGGTATATGTATTGTATATTTGTTTAACGTGATTAGACTCCGAGTTGCCGAAGTTGTCGGGGAGGAATTTGAAGAACCGTCGCAAGCTTCATATTAGGACCAACCGCTGTTTGAAGGCAAGTCATGCTTTGACCATATTGCCCCTGGATTTTTAAAATGTATTTCCATTTAAACTATGCATGCTATATTAATTAAGAAAATGACATTGATTAATTTTGGGTAGTTTTGATAATACACCTACCTTGATTATGCCACCTCATTATACTACTTGTATGCCCTGAAATCTTGTCACCCTAAGATATTAAGTTAAAGTTGGTTGTTATTATGATGCCAACACGGGAAGCTAGACCGTGAGTAGTTGCTTATTGCATGTGTGCGCGAAATGACCTTTAAAAGTGCAAAAGAACATTGACTAAGCAAATATGGAATATATTTTGGAATAATGCGATGATGTCATGAGATGGAATTGGAGGGTAGCAACCTGTGTGGTTCTACTTATACAATGAAGTAGGCATTGGCATGTGTTGCATAAATGCAAACCGGGGTGGGAAATGATTTGGACCAGGGCAAGTGGCAAGAAGGCTTCGTGCCGGGTGGGCCTTTGTGGCAACGGGATGAATGAAGGAATGTGAAGGCTGCGTGCTGGGATCTACGAGAAGAATGTCTTGCCTCGGACAGTTAAGGACTTCACTTTGCGAGCCTTTGAATTGAGTTACTCGTACAACCACTTGTCTGGAATGGGACAGACCTAGCTTAGTAGGGTTCTAATATCTTTCCTTTGACACCTCGGGGTGGCAGTTACACACGAGTGTAATTGTGTGGGGAAGCGTACCTGTGCTACGGCTTGGTACCCATTCAACAGTATTCGCTTGTTCTAAACTTTGGCTCTGAGTGAGGGAAGTTTTAGAAGGGAAATACTAGGGAGGTTCATAGGTTAGGTGTTAGTCTCTGAAAAGCTTTGTTGCAATCAATCACCTGTGTGGTGAGCGACTGTATCCTATGGGTAAAGTGTACAGCCTCTGCAGAGTGTGTGTGTTAAATCTATTGAATAGCGCGTCATGCAATCGACAATGCTTGGGGATTACAGTCAAGGGTTAGATTTTCAAAATAAAATGTGGAATGGGTGGCTGTGTGCCTAAGACAAATGAATCAAACTTAGGGTTGTGTGCCAAACTCTTAGAAAAGAATTGAGAAATTAATTATTATAGTAATGGTTTTACTGCCTTTAATCTAATTAAGATTATCTGTTAAAAGAAATGCTGCTTCATGCAAAACAACCATTTAAGCCTTTCCCTTGGAATAAGCCATGCATGTAGTAATAGAACTGCATTGTGCATGACTTGTTGAGTATGTTGTATACTCACCCTTGCTTCAACAAAACCTCAGAAGAAGAGGCGACACCAGCTTGGGAGGAGGAGTTTAATGAAGGTCCGGAGAATTAGGGTTGAGCCTCGTCAGTTGCCTGTGGCAGAACGAGGGGTTCATTATCGTACTTTTGCTTCCGCTATTGAACTTATGTTACTTTGTTATGTATCGCCCTGCGTGGCGAATTATTGTAAAGTGACCATAAGGTCGTGTAACTCGTTTATATTTATGCTTGAGGTACTTAATTACTATTTCCACTGTGTATGATTGTGGTATCTCAACCTATTTATCCTGTGTGTACTAGCGTGATCCTGGACTAGTACAGAATACACAGAGGGACCGGATTTGCAGATTTGGGTCCCGACAGAGTTGGTATCAGAGCCTTACTGACTGTAGGACTTAACCCTAGTTAGACTTGCCGTTCTAGAAAGGACAAAAATTAGTTTCTAAAAATTAAAATTGGGCAAGAATAATCAATAAAATCTTGACTTATCCCTTCTTCCTTACTTCATACCTATGCTGTATTTTGCTATTACTTTTGTGTTCTTTTAAAATTTTAGTGCTGACAAGTTGATTTGGCAGATGCGGATGGTTCACTCCTTCGACGAGCGTCACGGAGGATACGCTGCAGAGCTTTGGAGGATGCTCCAGGTGCTTAGAGGTTTTGACCGCCCCCTTTACCGGTCTCACACCTAGGTGGTCAACGGAGTCAACCGCGGCTGGGAGACGACCTTTACCTTGTATACGCGGGAGAATGCTCGCGCCAGTCGTCCGCTCCACCTCGCGGTGAAGCGAGCCAGCTACGAGGCAGGCATTCAGGAGTGTGCCCGTCTAGCGCTGCGGCAGGTTAGCAAAGATCACGCTATGAGCTGTGGGACACTGCTTTCCGTGTGCACCCACATGCGGGTGGACCGCTCCCGGCGCGCTTGGAGCTGGAGGACGACGCTGCTGTCGTCCACTTGGGCCGTTTCGCTGCGGCTCAAGAGGAGGCCATGGACGCTACTACATTGGAGTTGCAGGCAGTATACCGCACCTTGGAGGAGACAGAGACAACCTTGCGTGAGACCAGGATGCACGCTGTACAGAGGATCGCCGAGCTAGAGGAGGCCCTCTACGGTCACGGGGAGCCTGAGGCCGTCATGGAGCTTGACGACGAGGACGAGGAGGAGGAGCCAGAGGAGCTGGAGCTAGAGGAGCAGGAGCCTGCACTGGAGGGCCATCAGGATCAGTTTGCCCCGATGCCCGCTCACCCGCCAGTGTACGTGATAGGCGAGCCGCAGCCAAGATGGATCGAGGATTGAGTTCTTTTAGATTAATGGTGGTCAAATTTTGCGTTGAGACTCACTTGTTAGAGTCGCATCTATAACTTCCAGAACTTCCTTTAGAAATGTGTGTTGTAATGAACTATGTTGTTTGATGTTGTGATTGTTAGTGTGATTGCATGGCCCCTAGGCCCTTGTAAGCAACCATACTTATCTAGTATCTATGAATTAATGTTAAGGGTTTAGTTACACCTGTTTCCCCGTATAAGTTCTTCTACTTGTCTACTCTCTTTTCCCTCTCATCTCTAAACCATCGAAGCAAACAGCAGATGGTGAACACTCGCAACACCGGAGCCGGAGGCAGTAATTCGCGTCAGGGAGGCAATCAGGCCAATGCATCACTTCCTCAAGCAGCACCGCAGGTCGACATGCAGAATCTGGGAGCCTTCCTTGCAGCACAAACCCAACTGATGCAGACAATGATGGCAACCGTACAACAAATCAACAACCAAGCAGCCGCCCACAACCAAGCTGTTAATAATGGTCCCCGTCCCTACTCGAGATTGTCCGAGTTTATGAGGACACGTCCGCCTACTTTCTCAGGCAACGCTAGCCCATTAGAGGCAAATGACTGGTTGAGGACCATCGAGAGGAAACTACATATAACACAGTGTGATGGAAATGAGAGGGTGCTATACGCCTCTCATCAGCTAGAAGGAACACCGCTGAGTGGTGGGAAAACTACTGCGCATCGCAGGAAAACCCACAGGAAATCACTTGGGAAGAATTTACCATAGCTTTTCATCAATATCACGTGCCAGAAGGTATCATGGAGTTGAAAAAGGAAGAATTTAGAATGCTGAAGCAAGGAGGCCAGTCGGTGGCCGATTATTTGAATAAATTCACTCAACTTGCACGCTATGCCCCAGAGGACGTGGCAACAGATAAGGCCAGGCAGTCTCATTTCATGAAGGGACTTAACACTGGGTTGCAGGTGGGATTGATTACCCACACATTTCCGGATTTTCAAGAACTAGTGAACAAGGCACTTATATTAGAGGACAAGCGCAAGGAGCTAGATGATAACCGTAAACGTCGCATGGCGCAACAAGGAGGACGCCAAGGCCAGCAGAAACCAAGGATGATACCTCAGCAGTTCTCTAGATTCCAGCATGGGAACACTGTTAGGACACCGCCGCCGATGCCAAGACCAATAGGACAAACCCCCCAGACTTCAGTCAGAACTGTTAATCAGAATGGAGGAAACCAGCAGATGTCAGGAAGGCGCTGCTACAATTGTAATGAGACAGGGCACTTCGCCAATGTGTGCCCCAAGAAGGGAGGTGTGACCCCAGTGTGCTTCAATCTGGGAACCACGCTTGCTAGAACCCCTGTTCAAGGAGGAAGAGGAGGACCTGCTCAAGCTGGATCCACACCCCAATCAGTTGCAAGAGGAAGAGTCAACCACGTCACTGCACATGAAGTTCAAAATGCCACAGACGTAGTTCTGGGTAAGTTTCTAGTCAACTCAGTACCAGCTACCGTTTTATTCGATTCCGGAGCTTCACATTCCTTTGTTTCTCGAGTTTTTGCTGTGCAAAATGAATTTGGTGTTGTCAACCTTAAGAATACGCTTCTAGTCCAATCCCTGGATCAGAACTTCGATCTAAGATCGGTTGTTCTGGGGTTAAGCTATTAATAAAAGGTGTAGAGTTCTTAGCCAACCTTATTATACTAGATGCCCAGACCTTAGATGTCATACTAGGAATGGATTGGTTGTCTAAGCATAAGGCTGTATTAGACTGTGGACGAAGAGTTGTGTCTATTGAGAGCCCTGATGGTAGGAAAGTGAAATTTCAAGCAACAGCAGTTCGAGAAGGGCAGTTATTGGTAAACAGTCTAGAGACCATCAGCTTGAAGGATGTACCAGTGGTCAGTGACCAGATGTTTTTCCCGAAGAGTTACCTGGAATGCCCCCAGACAGAGACATAGAGTTCGTAATTGACTTAGTGCCTGGAACAGCGCCAATAGCAAAGAGACCATATCGGATGTCTACTGAAGAGTTGGTTGAAATGAAGAAACAGATCGAAGAACTATTGGAAAAAGGATTCATCAGATCGAGCTCGTCACCTTGGGGAGCACCGGTCCTATTTGTTAAAAAGAAAGATGGAAGTTTTCGGATGTGTGTAGATTATCGAGCACTTAATGAAGTAACAATAAAGAACAAGTATCCGTTGCCCAGGATAGATGATCTATTTGATCAATTAAGAGGGGTAGGAATTTTCTCTAAGATCGACCTTAGATCAGGATACCACCAGTTGAAGATTAAGATAGAGGACATACCAAAGACCGCATTTTCTTCAAGATATGGACACTATGAGTTCACAGTTATGTCGTTTGGATTGACGAATGCGCCAGCATACTTTATGAACCTAATGAATAAAGTATTTATGGAATACTTAGATAAATTTGTGGTCGTATTCATAGATGATATTCTTGTTTACTCAAAGACGAATGAAGAGCACGCCCAACATTTGAGGTTGGTTTTGGAAAAGTTAAGAGAGCAGTAGTTGTTTGCGAAGTTCAGTAAATGTGATTTCTGGAGGAGTATGGTAGAATTCCTAGGGTATGTAATGACTGCCGAGGGAATTGCAGTGGACCCAAGCAAGGTGGAGGCAGTACTGCATTGGGAGCCGCCAAAGACGGTAACACAGATCCGTAGTTTTCTTGGGATGGCTGGTTACTACCGCCGATTTATAGAAGGGTTCTCAACAATTGCTAGACCTCTTACACAATTGCTAAAGAAAAAAAAGAAATTTATTTGGACGCCAGACTGTGAGAAGAGTTTCCAAGAACTAAAGAAACGCCTAACCTCAGCACCAGTGTTAGTTTTGCCAGATGTACACCAGAGCTTTGATATATATTGTGATGCATCCCGGCAAGGGCTCGGATGCGTGTTGATGCAAAATGGAAAGGCAGTAGCTTACGCATCAAGACAGTTGAGGCTGCATGAAGGTGTAAGTTCAACCTCTATTGGTTTTGGCGATTGATTTAATATTAATGTTTAATCATTGTTTAATGACAAATCTAATCAATATGAGACTAACATGTTATTGAGCTACATTCTTATTAGTCTCAACTATGGATGAAAAATGGAAAACCCAAGGTATGCACTTGTATTCATTTCTATTATCTTATTGCATACTTAGGATTCAAGTTAAAGTATGAATGTCCCCGTTATATTAACCACAAAATGTGCATCATGTTTCCCAATCCATATATTACATGGATGCACACACTTAGGGGGAGTTCGTGGTTTAACTTGATAGTTTCATTGTATTGATCGATTCTTTATTGATACATATAAGGATCAAGACAAAGAAACTAAATCCTTGAGTATATATTTGAATTGCCTAGTTATAAGTATACTCATGGTAATATAGGATATACTCCAATATGATCAAAGTAAATATGTGCATATTATATCCAAGTCAATCATATTTATGCACATATACATGTGGGGTTTATTCTATAGTTGATGACTTAGAGTAATGATCATTTCCATACAATTTACATATAATGGATCATTACTTTTCATCAACATGAGTATATGAAAACTTGTGTAGTTAATATATACTCATATCAATTTAAATGATAATTTAAATTGAGTTCATTTGTCTTATTAATCATTAACGAACACTTCATCATGTGTTGATGGTGCTCCGTGATTAATTGAGGATAAATGAATAGTTCTTAAGTATAATAAAGCATGAGTTGCATTATTGTACTTAAGACACATATAAATCATTCAAATTGATTTAGGTTGTACTCAATTGATCTAAAGGCATCCATTATGTGTAAATGGAGTGCAAGAGAAATTTGAGACAACCATGCATCTTGGACTAACAAGTTTTATGAGTTGTGTTTGAGTTAGGTCCAAAGATGAATGAGATGATGAGAACGGGACAAGGACGGCATCATGTGGTGATGGGCGTCTAGAGTGGATCCCGAAGTTAAAAAAAAAGAATCGAGTGTTGATCCCGGGGGAGTATCAAAGCGATGATCATAAAGACCCCAAAGGGGATTGCTTGCGTGCGGCGGCGAAGGTATAACTAGATAGGCTAAGGACTTTGTAGTCTTTGAGTCTAAGGTTTTTATCGCCGTACTATTAAGAGGGGTTGTCTCTTTGTTTGAGCTTCATCATGTGTTGGTGATCTCAATCCGCGTTCACTCAAGCTCAAATCATTTGGATTTGGTTTTTGCATAGAGTTAACCATTTGGCATGTGTTGCGAATGAGTTAAACTTATGCTTGGTTGTTGTTGGTTTATGCTCTGATTTGCATGTGTTGCAAAGAGGAAGAGCATATGTATTTGGTTTTCGCATAATGCTTTGATTTGCATGTGTTGCAAATAGGATAAGCTAATGCATTGGCTTTTGCGTGAAGTTCACGTTTGCATGTGTTGCAAATGTTGAAGCTTCATGTTTTGGTTTCGTTCAAAACATCTTTCCAAAATCTTGGTGTTGCTTGGAGCTAAGTTTTGCATGTGTTGCAAAAGGAGAGAGCTCAAGCATGATTTGGTGTTTGTATGTTTGTATGGAGCTAGAGGCTTGCATGTGTTGTAAGTAGAGAGCTCATACAGTTGATTTGGTTTTAGTGTGATCGATTTGGTTTAGTTGCATGGAACTAGAGAATTGCATGTGTTGCAATTGGAGAGTTCATGCACTTTGATTTGGTGTTGCTTGGAGCTAGACTTTTGCATGTGTTGCAAAGAGTAGTGCTCAAGCATGAAATGTGTTTATTGAGTTATTTGCAAGTTCGTTGTGCGAATAAACTGAGGTTTATGAGTCTAGAATCTCGAGAGCATGTGAGTGGGGCTTGCAACGGGTGTTGGCAAGTTGACCGGGTCTTGTGTTGACCTTCACATGGCTAGGGGGATTAATCTCATAAACTCGAGTTTGATTTGCTTAATACGTTTTGCAAATAGACCTTGAGTTGGTTGCGAAATGTGTTTTCGCAATTTGGTTGATATTCTTTGAGCATGGGTCAATTTGGTGCAAATGTGTTTTGCACGTGTCCTTGATCATGTGTTGATCATGTAGAAGCTCAAAGGATGGGATTTGGTTTTTGGAGAAATGATTTTCGAGTTGAAATCTTGTTTTCTCTGTGAAGCCAGTGCTACCGAAAGTGCGGTAGCACCGCCCCTCTGGCCGGTGTGAAATTTCCAAAGGGGTGCGTTTTTGAGGTTTACCGTGGTCTGGTGCTACCGGGCTTGAGGCCGGTGCTACCGGCGAGCGGTAGCACCGCTCCCAGTTGGCTGGTGCTACCGGATTTCCTGGTAACGGCTAGTTTTCTAGCCGTTGGCCCGCAGGCCGGTGCTACCGGTTCTAGTAGGGCGGTAGCACCGGATTTTCTGCAGTTTGGCCCATCTCGACCCCAACGGCTAGTTTTGGCTTGTGGGCTATATAAGGAGCCTTGGGGCTGGCATTTGAGGTGTGTTGAAGGGTGCTGGAGTTATTGTGAGTGTGTGGGAGTTGTGTGCATGTGTTGCCCTCTTCCATTTGCTTCTTGAGCTAAGAGTGAGCCCTAATTGCATGTGTTGCAATTAGGAAGTGAATTGAGAGCCTCTTGTGCATGTGTTGCACTTGAGGGAGGTCCTTGTGCATGTGTTGCACTTGGTGATCACCGGGAGCGCATTCGTTGTGCTCGGTGAAGTTCAAGCGAAGGAGCGGCTTGTTACTCTTGGAGGTTGCCGACTCCTAGACGGGCGAGGCGTCGTCAGGCGCGGAGCTCTCAAGGTGTGAGAAGCCCGGCAAGTTTGTGAAGGTTCGGGTTGAGCCTACGCCAAGCGTGAAAACCACGCCTAGTGGAAAGAGGCAGTGCTCGAGCGGAGCCGGTCCAAGTGTGGGCTTGCCTCAACGTGGACTAGGGAGACCGGCAAGTCTCCGAACACCACGGAAAAATATCGGTTGTCTCTTGTCTCATTTATATTCAAGCACTTTAATTATTGTATATTGATCAATTGCTTGAATGTATTAGAATTGCTTAATGTAAATTGTTTATTCAATATAGCAATTCTTGTTTAGAGACATAAATTAGTTAGTGCACTAGTGAGCCTAGTTGATTTAGGCTTTAATTGTTAAAACCTAGTTTATCGCTTCCGCATATATCTTTTATAGGTTTTGACTTAGGGGTGTATTAGAGCGATTGATTTTAGTAAGCGATCGAATTTCTTAAAACGCCTATTCACCCCCCCTCTAGGCGCATCCTCGACCCTACAAGTGGTATCAGAGCCACGGTCACTCTCATTTTAGGCTTAACCGTCTAGAGAGTAAAAAGGATAGCAACTAGAGGTTTAGTGCACTCTCACGATCCACTCATGCTAAATGAATCAAATTATGCTCAATGGAAATTATTTATGATCGATCATTTTAAATCCATGAGCCCACAAATTTGGTGGATCGTAGATGTTGGCATTTCTTCTCCAATTAATGATATTGCTCCAACTAAAGGAGAGGAGAAATGTCTACATCTTGACGCTCAAGCTACTAACGTTTTATTTAGCGTTGTGAGCGTAGAAATTTTCAATCTCATATGCAACCTTTCGAGCGCTCATGCAATGTGGACCAAGCTTCAAGAATTATTTGAATCATCCACATCACCAAGTGAGGATTGCATTGAGGAAAAGATGTCGGTTAATGATTCTTCAACCTCTACATCAAGCAATGAAGAACCGGCATCTCCATCAACCTCAACCTCCGCCTCAAGCGACAACGATTTTTCAATTCCATCAAAAATTCGTTGCTTTATGGCGAAAGGTAAGAATGAGGTAAGTGATGATGAATGTGAGCCCTCTTATGACGAATTAATGAATATGCTAGAGGAGCTCAGAAACTCCTTTTCAAGGAATTTAGTAAAGCTAGTGTGGATATTGCCACTCAATGCAATTTAGTTGATGAATTGCCTCACTCAATTCCATTTACAAACAATTCATCGAATAAATGCATATCCACCTCTAGCGATGATATACCTTGTTGCTCTAATTCAATTGCTAGTACTTCCTCTATGCCTGTTGAGACTAACCTTGTAGAGGAAAACAATGAGCTCAAGGCCCAAGTCATTAAGTTGGAAAATGACTTGAAGAGGTGCGTTAAAGGAAAAGCCCTCCTCGACGAAATCTTGAGCAAGCCAAGGGCGCCTCAAGACAAGCGAGGACTCGGCTACAACTCCAAGAGGGAGAACAGCAAGACGAGGCACAACGCGCGTCACTCGAAGACAATCAAATGCTTCGCTTGCAACAAGAAGGGTCATCTCGCCTCCGTGTGCCCTAACAAAGTGGATGTCAAGCCACAAGCAACCATGAGGCTTACCGGCGTTGAGCACAACAAGAAGGTCAAGAGAGGACCAAACGGTGTAAAGTGCTTCAATTGCCGGGAAAAGGGACATTTCGGTAAGGATTGTCCCAAAGGTATAACCCCTAAGCCTATTCTTGTTAATAATAATTATTTTCTTAGAAAGGACAAGAATGGCAATGTGTTTGCCAAGCTTGTCAAATCCCCTATGCCGGCTCAAAATGATATTCATTTGCATAGGAAGAGTAAATCTAGAAATGGGTTTGCTAAAATTGTTAGGACTCCTAAGCCCACTCAATTCAATTCTAACATATTGCTTAGGAGAAATAACAATAGCAAAACTTTTGCTAGATATACTAGATTCTCTAAGCCAATGCATAATCTCAATTATCATATGCTTAGAAGAGATCAAACTAGAAATGGTTATGCAAAGTATCATTGCCCTCCTAAGCCATTTTATAAAAATGCAAATTATTTGCCTAGGAGGAACAATTATTGCAATTCTATTTTTAGTCATGTTAGTCAATTTAAAAATGCTAAAATTAGGACCATTTGGGTTCCTAAATCTATTGTGACTAACATTGGTGGACCCAACAAGGATTGGGTACCAAAAATCGCCTAAAAGATTTTTAGGCAATATTGAGATGGATTGGACGCTTGCTCACTCAAGAGGAGAAGAATTATATTTGTCTACAAGTGGTGTCAAGCATGAAGATAATCAAGTCCATCATGAGCCAATGCCATCTCGGGTAACAAGTATTTAAATTGATTCTTATGTCTTATAGCCTTGTGTAGGTTATATTGAAATATTAATGAAAATCAATTTAGATTACTTGTTGTAAGAACTTGCTCTCGCCTCTTACCTATTCTCTTATTGCAAATCTTGAGCAAGTTAGGAAGTGGCACATTTAGGGTCGAGATTCTGTTAAGGGGGGTAGGTTTGTAACATCCCAAAATTTGGCCTAATTTAAATTTTTGGAGTTATTTGAATTTTTGGGATTTATTTGGATTTATTTGAATTTAATTTGAAATTATCTTTCTCCTGAATAATTAAATATCAGAAAAGTAATTATCAAAAATAAATAAAAATATTTTATCTGAGTTCTAAATGCCATGAAATATTTTCTAGAATTTTTCTAGAATTTTTCCGATATTTTTAATGCCCCAAATAAATACTTTGATTTTCTAGAATTGATTAAATAATAAAACCAGAAAATGCCTTGCTACAGTGCTGGGCCGAGCCCAACACTGTGCGCGCCGGCCGAACCCTAGCGCCACTTGTTTTGGGCCGTGCGATCTCCATCGGACGGCTGAGGTTGAGTCGCGTCGCCTACTCGCGAGCGCCGTTGAATCGTAGTAACTCGAGCCGACAGGATTGTGCCACGTGGCGCGGCATGGCGAACCGTCGCCCGTCCGAAGCCGTCAGATTTCGATCGGACGGCTGTGCCGTTGCCGCATCGCCCGAGTCCTGAAGCCGTTGGATCAAGCCGAACGGACGGACCGGATTGCGCCGCATCGGGAGAGGGCGAACAGTTGCGCCGCCGTCGGGGGTTGGCTGTCGAGATTGGCGGTGGATTTGCGCGCTTTCCAAGGCCTCTCAACGCCTGAGTTATGGCGCATTTAAATGGTCCGTCCACTCTGCACATTTTGTCCATTCGCTCACTCTCTGTCGTGCTCCCTAGCTCTCCCCGTAGCTCACCGGAGTTAGCAGTGCCACCGCCACGGTTTTCCTTGCTTTCCACCACCGACTGCCACTCTCCGCCGCACCCAAGACCCTTGCCGAGTCCGCCGTGTCAAGCTGCATCGCGTGGGCCACTTCTTCACACCGGAGAAGTCTCAGAGTGCCGCCGACCAAGTCGTCTTCTTCATCTCCGTCTTCGGAAGCCACCGCGCCGCCGCCATCGACCGCGAGCTCTCCTGACCGTCAGATCTCCATCCAACGCCCGAGGTAAAGCCGCGTGTTCTCCTTTTTGAATTAGGCTGAAACGGTATTGGTAGATCTTGACCGTTAGATCTTGGATGATCGGCTCGGATTAGGCCACGTAGGTTCGGTGAATAGGGTATCGCTCGGTATAACTTCCGCCGTTGGATCTTCATCCAACCGCGCCATTGAGTCCACGAGTCGCTGCAGCTTGCGCTTGAAGATGGCCGTTAGATCTAGTCTCAGCGGTGCGCATTGCATCGGATAGATCGGTAGCGAGAGATTTTGACCGTTAGATCTTGGATATTCGCTTGATTAAGCCACGAGGCTCAAACAAAGGCATCGCCGTAACAAAGTACCGAGGATCTTCATCCAGCCGCGCCAGTGCGTCCACTTAGCCAACGTCGACGCGTTTGATGATGCCCGTCGGATCTTAGATCGGTAGCTGAAATCTCGCCACGTAGCCATCCGAAACCTTAGCAGCCGCGCTGGACCGACCGTTGGATTGAATCCAACGGGCGGAAACGGATGTGACTGCGTGGACCGGTCGGGATCGTGCCATGTGTCGCCACCTGAGCGGGCTGTGCGTTGTTCCGTCGGGCCCACTTGTCAGAGAGATGACCGCCGTGTGGGCAGACGTCAGCATGACGTCACCCGAGGGGCCCACGGGTCAGTGACCGAGGCGACGTGGCTGGCTCCGGTGCTGACACGTGTCAAGCCGAGGGAATTAACCGGTATTTCCAGTAGGAAATACCATAGATTAATTCGGGTTTTTCTTTTATTTGAATATACAAAATTGTAATCATTATAACTTTTGCGTTTTAGCTCCGATTTGAGCGATTCCAGTTCCTAAAAATTTGCAAAAATGTGAACTATTTATTAGTGAATTTTATTTTATTTTTAGAATCGATCTTGCTATCTGTTGGTATATTTATTGTATATTTGTCTAACGCGATTAGACTCCGAGTTGCCGGAAGTTGTCGGGGAGGAATTTGAAGAACCGTCGCAAGCTTCATATTAGGACCAACCACTGTTTGAAGGCAAGTCATGCTTTGACCATATTGCCCCTGGATTTTTAAAATGTATTTCCATTTAAACTATGCATGCTATATTAATTAAGAAAATGACATTGATTAATTTTGGGTAGTTTAGATAATACACCTACCTTGATTATGCCACCTCATTATACTACTTGTATGCCCTGAAATCTTGTCACCCTAAGATATTAAGTTAAAGTTGGTTGTTATTATGATGCCAACACGGGAGGCTAGACCGTGAGTAGTTGCTTATTGCATGTGTGCGCGAAATGACCTTTAAAAGTGTAAAAGAACATTGACTAAGCAAATATGGAATATATTTTCGAATAATGTGATGATGTCATGAGATGGAATTGGAGGGTAGAACCTGTGTGGTTCTACTTATACAATGAAGTAGGCATTGGCATGTGTTGCATAAATGCAAACCGGGGTGGGAAATGATTTGGACCGGGGTAAGTGGCAAGAAGGCTTCGTGTCAGGTGGGCCTGTGTGGCAATGGGATGAATGAAGGAATGTGAAGGCTGCGTGCCGGGATCTACGAGAAGAATGTCTTGCCTCGGACAGTTAAGAACTTCACCTTGCGAGCCTTTGAACTGAGTTACTCGTACAACCACTTGTCTGGAATGGGACAGACCTAGTTTAGTAGGGTTCTAATATCTTTCCTTTGACACCTCGGGGCGGCAGTTACACACGAGTGTAATTGTGTGGGGAAGCGTACATGTGCTACGGCTTGGAACCTATGAAACACATGCATATGTAATTTGTTGAAGTACACAGGAATAGTAGAGGAGATGGGGTGGATTTTTACCTTGACCAATACGACACCCATGTGGGCCACTTGATAAATGACATGCGTGCCTGCTCGAGAGTGGTGATATCTTCGTTGGGGGGGAACTGCAGCACATGTGATACGAAGTCTTTGTAGACATAGTCCACCTACACCCTCATATAGCCCTTCCCCAAGGGTTGACCATGCACAGTGTCAGTCTCCTTGCATGGAAATGAAACCCCGCATGCAGCCTCCACAGGAAATCCGTCCTCCGTCAGGGTGAGCTGGCACTTGGCAGGCGCCTGCAAGAAGTGTGGAACTTGAGGAAAAATATTGTGGGAGTTACACTCGTACCTTTAAGTCAAGAAAATTTAATTATTACCTGTAGCTGGGGACCAACGTTATCATTTTTGGAACCATCACTACTGGGTTGGGGCTCAGGCTTCTCTACGGGAGGCGAGGGTATCTAGCTCTGACTCTGAGAGATCATCGTCATCATCTCGGCCCTCAGGCACTCCTCACATGCCATTATCTCCCCCCTCATCTCATCCTTGATCTGCTCCCTCAGTTGCTCCCTTAGCGGCTCCTTAAGCGTGTCCTTGAGGCGCTCCGGACGTGCCTCCCATGATCTTGACCTGGCACTAGCAGTGCCATCTTGGAAGTAGGACTTCTTCATATGCCCCACCCCTGCGGCAAGCACCCAGCCCTTTTGGTCGGGCTTCCCGATCGCAGATGACAAGATGTCATTCGACCCTTGGCTCTGAAAGGTCTCCTACTCTTTCCGCTGGCTTACCTTCTCCTGCAATAAGCGAGTACGAATTAGATCTAAAATACAAGTTGGGTCTACTGCAATGCACTAAGTTAGATGTCTTACGATGATGGAGACGACGTGCGCGGTAGTGGGGTTTGCAACTACAAACTGCTCGTCGATGGTTTTCTTTGTCCTCACTAATACCTAGTCGCATGCCCGCTCCTCACATATGTGGGAGTAAGGCATCGCCGTCCCGAAGTTCGCACACTCCTTGGCTAGTCGCACCCACTCTGCCTTCTTCCCCTCATAGTCGCCTGTACCGAGGTGGTGCGGGTGCGTGTTATGCCTCTGGATAGCGATGTTCCTCTCTCTCAGCTGCTCTGCCTTGGGCATTCCCTTTATCCTTGTGAACTCCTCCCAAACATCAGGAGTCACGAACGGATACCGCTCGAATGGTGTGCGGCATTTTAGCATGTACTCACTGTGCATGAGGACCCTAAAGTGCCTCAAGGCCACACCCATCCTCTTCATGGCGTACTATCTCGTGTTGTATTCATCTTCCTCCTTTATAATCCATTTGCCCTTAACCTCGTCCCATAGCCGACTCTTCTACTCGGTGTTGACTTCCTTTATCTAATCCTTAACCGTTAGGGGCACCCTCTCTCTCACCAATTGCCCGAGGAATGACCGATATCGCCCCTTGTTCTTGGGAGGACCCGTGTAGACCCCCATGGTATTGAACTAGAGGACCTGTGGCGTTCTCCCTGTGGCCCCTTTGTTCGGTCCTCGGGCCTTCCTCACCTTAATCAAAGCCTCAACACTTGGAACTTGGCTTGGCCCCTGAGGAGTGCCTTGAACTCTGTCTGGCGATAAGTCGATGCTATCTAATTGTGACATTTTGAGTTTTTTATTTGACATGGTCATATATTTGATATGAGATAAAGCAATTCGTAGCTATTATGTGAACTTGACAATAAATCATGTGAAGCAACAACTAAATGGATAATTCATAGCATGTAATTATTCTAGATGAACGAATGATCTTCAAGATAGCAGCAATGACAAAATCAAAATGATACAGCATAACATAAACTTTATGTCATTTTTGCAATGAATCATGTCTAGTAAAATAATTTGATGAATAATCTGTTGTATGAATATATATTTACGCATCTCAGATTAGGCCTCGTTCGATAGTAGCTACCAAATCAACTAAAACAGTGAAGTCCAGTACATACTCACAAAGGAACAGCACACTGAGCTAGTCGGAAGGAGGAGAGGAGGCAGCGGCATTGGGGAAGGAGGCGGCGGTGGGGGAGGTGACGCAGGTGTCGGGGAAGGAGGGCGCGCAGTGGGGACAGGACAGGAGGAGAGGAGGTGGTGGCGTCGAGCATGGAGGCGGTGGTGGGGGAGGCGACGAAGGCGTCGGAAAAGGAGGGCGCACGGTGTGGAGGGGACAGGAAGAGAGGAGGCGGTGGCGTCGGGGAAGGAGGCGGCGGTGGGGGGGAGGTGACGGAGACGTCGAGGAAGGAGGGCATGCGATGTGGAGGGGACAGGACGAGAGGAGGCGACAGCGTCGAGGAAGGAGGCCAAACAGCGAAAGACCAGATGAAATGGAGAGCGAACCGTCAAAATATTTAGGATTATCTGAATCAGTTCCAAACAAACTGATTCTGATGACAACTCATCTGAATCGGTTCACACAAAAAACCAATTCCGATGACAACTCATCTGAATCGGTTCACACAAAAAACTGAATCTGATGACAAGTCATCTGAATCGGTTCACACAAAAAACCGATTTTGATTACAAGTCATCTGAATTGGTTCCCATATAAAACCGATTCTAATGTCCAGTTGGTACGGTGCCTAAGAGTTTCACCCCGTACTGGGTCCATGATGAACCACTTTCTGCGCCGGACTAAATCTTTCTTAGTCCTTAGTAAAACATATATTCATGTAAGGCTATCTGAATCGATTCCTCCAAAAAACCGATTGTGATGAGTTTCATTTGAATCGGTTCCCATAGAAAAATTGATTCTGATCATACATCATCTGAATCGGTTCCTACAGAAAACCAATTCTGATTACATGTTATCTGAATCGGTTCCCATATAAAACTGATTCTAATGGCCGGTTGGTCTGGCACGTAAGAGTTTCACCCCAGACTGGGTCCATGATGAACCACTTTCTGCGCCGGACTAAATCTTTCTTAGTCCATAGTAAAACATATATTCATGTAAGGCTATCTGAATCGGTTCTGCCAAAAAACCGATTGTGATGACAAGTCATCTGAATCGGTTCACATAATAAACTGACACTGATAGTATTTAATCTCAATCGGTTTTCCCACAGAAATCGACACTAATAGTATCTGATGCTACAAATTCAATCTCAATCGGTTTTCCCAAAGAAATCGACACTGATTGTATCAGACCCTTTGTTTTCTCGATGGTATAAATTTGCGCTCTGCGCAAGAGGCTCTTCATTTTGCATTCGTCTTCAAGCCAGCAAGCGTGTGCCACCATTTGTATTCAAGCCAGCAATCGTGCACAACACCGCAAGCTAACACCACAAGCCATGGCAAGGGCGCCGGTGCTCGATGTCGTTCTTCCCTTTGAACTCCTCGTCCATATTGTCAGCCTCATGGTCTCGAGTTCGTCTCGCCCCATGGATGACCTTTGCAGCCTACGAGCCATGTACTCACTATTTTGTTTCTCTTTTCATTGGTTTTCTTTTGATTTGATTAATTAATTGGTTTTCTTTAATTTTTTGGCATATTGCAGTTGCAAGACCTTGTCTAAGGTGGCCAAGGATCGGTTCATGGGCAAGCGGGTGTTGCTGCGGACTCAGGCGATGAAGTGGATGGACAATGAGTGCTACCTCACCTTCGTTAGTCACCTGGCTAGGGCTGACAACCCAGAGGCTTGCTTCGAGCACGGCCTCAAGGCCGTGCTCTCCGAGTCCGAGCATGAGGACATGCAACGTGGCATCACGTGGCTTGAACAGGCGGTTGCTGGCAGTGACAAGGCGGCGGCTTACGTGCTTGGCCTCCTCTACTTCGCCCAGGCTGAGACCGATCTGGCCAAGTGCTACTTCGCCCAGCTCAAGAGCGGTTGGGCCGCCTGTCGCTATGGCTGCGCATGCATCGACACGGCCAAAACTATCAACCGGGAGTGCAAGCGCTACCGAAAGATCATCCGCGCCACAGTCCAGAACCTAGCATGGAGGAAAATGGTCGACGTGCAGGGAAAGGAGCCTATGCTGCCGGAGCAGGGCCCATGGTGCTGCTGGAAATTGGCCTGCGGTTGGGAGGACTTCGAATCCTTCTGTAGTGATGAATGTAGGATTAGAAATGAGTACGTAGAGTTCATGACAAAATTGCATGAATTATATTTAGCTGTAGTGTTTTGTTAAACATCAAGTTTTGTTTTATTGAAAATCAAGTTTTAATTTGTTTAATGCCAAGTTTAAGTTACTCAGTCACAATGTCTCTATCGGTTTTAGTCGAAAAACCGACATAAACAATTAACAACCAGTGAAATTGTGCGGGAGGAGGCAAGGTTCACGCCAGGCATTTTGTATTAGTTCAAGACTAAAAACTAATTCTAATGTACATTATCAGTATCGGTTCATAAAGCAAATCGATTCTGATGAGTACACTATCTGTATCGGTTCTCAAAGAAAACCGATTCTGATAATACTTCTATCCATGTTGATTTACTAAGAAAACTGATTCTAATGAGTTACTATCTATATCGGTCCACAAAGAAAATCGATTCTATTAAGCTTTCCATCCGTATCGGTATCTGCAAGTTCTAAATTTTCAACATTTTATCAAAGAGAGAAAAGGCCATAACTTTTTCATACATTGTAGAAATTATTAGAAATTTTGCAGAAACATACTTTAGGATACTGCAAAGCTTTTCAAAGAAGAATTTTTCTTGAAAGAGTCCTCATTCAAGAAATATGCCGAAATTCAATTCGTAGGCATCATTTTTGCGTAAAGCGTAGAAAAGTTAAACCTTTTTCAAATTACTCCTGAGTTGTTCGAACATTTCTAGAAATGAACTTTCAACTATTTATGAGCTTTCCTAACTATAATTTCATGCAAAGGAATTTTCTTTCACAACATATGGCATAAATTTTCTTTCACAGCATACATACAAAAGCAATTATTCAACTTCGATTATACACTGCATACATTGAAATTTTTTTTACAAACAGTGCAATAGTCCATTTATTTACAATTATCCATTTATTTACAATACTGCCCTTCTTGAAGATCTACGCACACGTAATTGGTTCCATGTATGTCATCGTCGACCCCGCTAAGACAGGCCCTATCCGCAAATGGAGGTATTTCTTTGAATTGGTTGTATTCTTCTTCATCTATGATATTTTTGACACCAACGATCCACCGCTTGCCATGAAGGACGACATGCAACCTTGGATTGGCGGGATCACGCACGTAGAAGACTTGATTTGCTTGCTTCGCAAAGATAAATGAGTTATCTTTGTAGGCGAGTCTATTCAGATCTACCAGAGTAAAACCTCTCTTATCGACCTTCACTCCATGTGGGAGTCCCACCCACTTACATCGTAACAGTGGAACTTGATATATTCCATAATCGAGATCCTAAATATCTTCGATCATCCCGTAGTACGACTTCATTGCCGATGTGGACCTCCTTTCGAGTGATGATCATCGGAGAAAGCATCTATGCTTAGCATCTTGACTTTCAGTGTAAAATGTATACCCATTAATATCGTACCCCTACCATATCTGTACATTAAATCTAGGTCTATCAGCCAACCATTTCACATTCTCACTAACAGAGACCTCTGCCTGTTCTTTGAACCATGTGAGAAATCTGTCGTTGTGTGCCCGCGAGATCGAAATCTTATCCATATGTGGATTCTCTTCCTGTAATACCAACTTGTGTTACTCGACGTACCCTGCAACTTCTGCACTGTGTTGCAACACTGTCAAATGCGCTTTGCAATACATATCAAACCATGGCCACGTTAGTTTTGACCCAATGATTCCTTTGCCAACAAGTCTGCCCTCAGGTCTAGATATAGGAACACCGATTGTTTGTCTTTTTCCGAGATAGTCCACGCAGAACTCAATAAACTCTTTTGTCCCATAATCTTCAACAATACTACCCTCAGGCTTCGACCGATTCCTCATGTATGACTTTAATATACCCATATACCTCTCGAAAGAATACATGTAACGTAGAAATGTAGGCTCACATATCTTAATCTCTCTAATAAGGTGTACTACAAGGTGGACCGTTACGTCGAAGAAGGACGGGGGAAAATGCATCTCAAGGTGACATAGAGTCTACACCACCTCACTCTATAAGTTGTCCAGCACATCAAGGTCGATAACCTTGCAAGAGATCGCATTGAAGAAATAACATAGCTTCGTGAGTGCGAATCTGACATCCTCTAGCAGAATATTTCTAATTGCAACAGGGAGCATTTGGTTCATCAAGACATGGCAGTCGTGGGACTTCATCCCAACCAACTTCAAATCATCCATAGACACGAGCTTCTTGAAACCTATGGTGACCCATATACACAGTTTTCTTCAAATTTGGAAGCCAACAGCTGTCAGTGTTCTCTTCACAAATAGGACATTTGGCTCCTTTCGTACTGTTGCCCATCAAATTACCAATGGTCGAAAAATCATTTATGGTGCAAAATACCATAGCCCATAGGGTGAAGTGCTCTCTTGTGTACGCATCCCACACCACGACCCCCTCGTTCCACACTTTTACCAAATCCTCGATAAGTGGAGTAAGGTACACATCAAATCATTTCCTGGCTGTTTGGGTCCTGAGATTAGCAACAACATCATGATATACTTCGGCTTCATGCATAGCCAAGGAGGGAGATTGTAGATACACAACAGAACTGGCAAGTGATGTGACGACTGCTCATGTTACCGAATGAATTCATTCCATCCGTACTCAAGCCAAATCTTATGTTCCTTATTTCGGCACCAAACTCCTCATGTTTCCAATTGATGTTTCTCCATTGAGCCAAATCAGCAGGATTTCTCAACTTGCCATCTTCCTTTTGAGACTCATAATGCCAACGCAACAATTTTGCTTCTCTAGGATTTGAAAAGAACCGCTCTAAATGGGGAATGTTGGGCAAGTACCATAATACCTTGGCCGGTGCACCTTTAGTGACTTCTTCACTGTCGCTGGTCCAGGTCTTACGCTTCTTGTCAGTACGCTTCTCCTTTTGTTTGTACCGAGGCACACCACAAACTGGACAAACGTGCAGCTCCTGATGTGCATTATGGTACAAGATGCAATCATTTGGATATGCATGTATCATTTTTATTTCCATTCCCATAGGACATAGTAGCTTCTTCGCTTCATAAATGCTTGTTGGCAATTCATTTCCCTCCGGAAGTAGATCCGATAGAAAAACTAGAATTGCATTGAAACTTGTATATGTCCAATGGTGTTTTGCCTTTAGTTCAAATAATGTAAGGACTGAACCCAGCTTGGTGTATTCTAATTTGCAACCCGAGAACAGCGATTTGGCATCGTCTTTCATTAAGCTTTTAAACTTTTCAAAATCCCTTTCCGTGTAATTTCCCTCCACATCCCACAACATTTGCTCCAAATTGGCCTCCTCAAATATATCACGCTGCAACTCGTCATTGAGTTCCACCATGTCTTCATTGCATATCCTCACGAAGCCACATCAAATCAAGTGGTCCTCAATTTGAGCTGAGTTGTTAAATCTTCTAAGATTGTTGCAATCAATGCATGGATATTATATAAAGTTTACACTCCTCTTCACCATGTCTTTTTCTGTAATTTTTTTGAACTCTTGAACACCCCTCTGAAATGCATCACTCACACTACTTTTCTAATACATCCATTCCTCACGGTCCATCTGCAATTAGACTTCACACAATAAAATTAAGGAAAAACTAGAGCGACGGCTAGCTAGCTATTTCAAATATTGAGACATCATTTCAATTAATATTACCATTGCAAAATAGCGAATAGGTTTCAGGGTACCATCGATGACTTCTAATGTAGTGCAAATTTGAAGGGGTCTGAAGGAATGCTCACATTTTCAAAGAAACCACAAATTCTACAAAATAAGGGGAAATCTCCTCCAGCTTGGCTTCAAATTTACCCTCTTAACACCCACCCTTGAGGATTATAATTTTTTCTCACCCAAATATTGCTTCCAACCACAGAATATGAGTTGTTTTCTCAGGTGGCGGCAGAGAAAATCTCCTCTAAAAAATAGAGGAGATCGAGTTCAGAACGAGGTAACCTAGCGAGGCACATTAGAATCGGTCTTACTTACGAAGCAATAGTGATGTTCATTCTCATCACTATCAGTTTCCAAATAAGAAGCGATATTGACATGATCATGCACATCACATTCGATTCTTACGGGAGAAGCGATAGTGATCTACATGAACATCACTATCGCTTTCTTATTAAGAACCGATTGTGATGTGCACGTTCACATCACAATCGATAGTGTTCATCACAATCAGTTCTTTTGTAAGAAGCGATAGTGATGTGTATGATCATCACTATCGCTTCTCATATAAGAACCGATTGTGATGTGCTCAGTGCTATATTACAATTGCTTCTAACCTCAGAACCGATAGTGATTATTTTTACTACCCCTCCTAAGTCATCTATCACAATCATTTTTTCTTAAAAATTTAAGAACCGATCCAGCTGAAGCGATAGTGATGTATCATTCCGTAGTAGTGTTCCCACATTCAGAGCAAAATATATTAAGTGCTACATTAGAATATGTACAATCACATGCCATAGTTAAACCACAATCTGGTCTCATTTGGTGTCTATAAAAAAATTGGCAATATAACATTCCTTTTTTGAGGTCAAACAATGCATTTGTCATCGGTTTGATGCACTGGCTTAAAGAAATATTTGTGAAAACTGAATATGTACCATAATTGAGCTCAAAAGCATGGCAATTTGTCACTATGAATTGGATGTACCAATTTGAATATGTTTGATGAAACATATATAAGATTATCACAATTTTATCAATGTTGAAAAACACACAGGAACATAGCTTCCGATCTCTAATAGTTAATGCATGTTTGAAGTAGACCATGTGTCCATTTCATATCACCTTAAGCAGAAAATGGCAAAAATTTGTATCTTGTGATGTTTGATGTTTTTAATGATGTTTGTCTAGACTCTAGAGTGGCAACATGTGAACAAAAACCAGAAAGTAAATGACGCTTGTATAGACTCTAGAGTTGCAACATGTGAAAAGAAACCAGAAAGTATGGGGATATTTAACTATTTACCATCCTTACGAGTGGCCACTCTTCAAATGCCAATTTTAGAATGTCCATAACACATTTGTCACTGGAGAAAGAAAGATGCTACATTTTTACCATTTTAGCTGACGTGGCACGCCCGCCCCGCCACCGTGGATTTTGCAAGGAAAAGACCATCTTGCCCCATTTGTCTTGGGCTTGCACTCCTCCGGATACGCTTGCACGGCCATGGAGGTGCACTCCATCCGTCATGGCGGTGATGATCTGCTCTTGGCGGCGTCGTGTCGAGGCTCTCGCTCTTGCGCTTCTCGCGGCGACACGACCGCCCTCCGGCGTGGACGACGGGTTGCCGCCGTTGCTGGCTGGTGACCATGTCGCTGAACAGCTTCTGCGGCGCTGGTACTTGGCCACCACCGCCGTGAACTTCCGATTTGCCGGTTCTCCTTGCTCACCCAGCAGCTCGCCTCAAGAACGCAACCTATACACAAGTACACACACACAATCCTCAATCCATCAAGAACAAACGATACACTTACTTATTACGACTCATGACATCATGTTCTTGTTGCGCCTCTCAGTCGGTGTATGTATATGCATGTACCTCTCGGGTCCTTCTTGAGAGGCAAAATTCTCCTCGACGAGGATCTTGGGGCTTATACCACCGGCACCGGTAGTGGTGGCGAGCGAATGCAGGCCGACGTGGAGGTCAAGGCTCAGGAAGGCTACCAATCCATGGATCCATCACCCAACACCAAACACCTAGCTAGCTCTCGCTCTTCTTCCTCTACTCGATGCCTCAAGTCAAGCAATCTACCTAGCTAGCCTCCGAACGAAGAGATAATTGAAGAGAGAGAGAGAGAGAGAGAGATACTTTAGAGTGAGGGAAGAATGGCTCGGGAGGAGTCCTAATATATAGAGATCGAGGAACAGGAAGGAACATGGATGGCTACGAGGAGGGCCGGTCAGTCGAGGAAGAACTGAAGAAGACGAAGAGCGACTCAAAACGTTTATCCTCTTCTTGGTCACAGGGAAGATTAGGAGGGGAGGAGGAAGGGGGATCTCAATAAACAAACGGGAGAGGAGGTGGAATTTGAGCATGCGGATTGAGTGGAAGAAGACAAATGGGGCAGACATGGTCTTTTCCTTGCAAAATCCACGGTGGCGAGGGGGCGTGGCGTGCCACGTCAGCCAAAGTGGTAAAAATGTAGTATCTTTCTTTCTCCGGTGGCAAATGTGTTATGGACATTCTAAACTGGCATTTGAAGAGTGGCCACTCGTAAGGATGGCAAATAGTTAAATATCCCAAAGTATGGCCAAGAAATAGGAACTTTGGTAAATCCTCAAAGGCTTTTAGCTCCCAAATGAGTACTTATATGGCAATGAATACTTCTCATGACCAGTTGTGACCAAAATTAAAAAAGCCTCATCACAGACGGTTCTAAGCCTAAACCGTTTGTGATGATCTCATGTAGCCCCAGGCTTGTCTCCTTCCCTGACTAGTGCCCAAGTCTTTTTCCCTCACCCCTTTGGTGGCAACTAGGGATGGCAATCGGGTGGGTACCTCTGGGTACCACTGCTTTAAACCCAAACTCGAACCCGAATAAAGTCCCATCTACCCAAACCTACTAAGCTTTGCGGGTATAGATCTGTGCCCATACCCAAACCCAATGGGTACCCACGGGCACATATCTGTGCGTGAACACCGAAGGGCGAAGGCGGAGAGGTGGGGGCGCTACGGCCACCGCATGCTCCTCCCCCCTCGCAGACGCTGGAGGCCATGGCTCAGTTCACCGGAACACTAGATCTCAGGGTACGCGCGGGGAGCACTGCCTTTCGGGTGAGTAGGGGTCACCTCTCCTTCTATCTCCTTCTCACCTCTCCTTTCTCTCTCTTCTTTTGGGCACTATGCATGCCGGGCTGAAGGGAGTTGATTGGAGGAGTCGACGGTGAGGGGAGCAGGAATCGGCTGCCGAGGGAAGCAAGGGGAGGGAGGCCGAAGCAATCAGGCGATGGGGGCAAGGGGAGGGAGGTGATGGGGGCGAGGGGAATCAGGAAGGAGCCGACTCAGCCGAACAATCAGTGAGTTTGTTTCTCTAATATACCTCTAAAAAAGTGGGCCCACATGTCATAGGATACCCATGGGTACAAATTGACACCCACACCAATCCTATGGGCTTATCGGGTACCCAAACCCATAAACCCATGGGTCTAAAGTGCTACCTATACCCACTCTTATCGGGTCGGGTATCCACGGGTACCCAAACCCATGGGTAAAACTGCCATCCCACTGACGAACTCCCCCACGCCCTCGGTGGCGACCTCCTCCATGCCCTCCTCTCGGCAAGGACCTCCCCCTCAATGGTGCCCTCCCCCATGCCCTAACCCTACCCCCTCCCCCTAACCCTAACCCTAACCATAGATGGCCCCATCCGCCTAGCGACAGTGTTTCCTACCTTCGCCTGCACAGCCCTCCGCCTCTTCACCTACCTCCAACCATCTGTGAGTCATCTCGCGACCTCCACCAGCACCCGTCTAGCTTCGTCATGCGTGCATGGCTGCCTCGTCCCGCGCCACCTCATCTCGCTTACATGTAGTAAGTTCAATCTTACTAAGTAAGGTCAATCTGTGAAAAGTGACCATTTCCATGGTTAGAATACATGGTATGATTTCCATTTAACTTAATGGGTGTAAAATTACTGAAAAATGATCCTGTTAAAAAAGATTCATAAATAGGAGACAATTTGTAGCAAAGTAACTCGAAATCCTCTTCTGGCACAACTGCAATAAAATTTTTCCATCCAAGCGGGTTAAACCTTATATTACATCAGCTTTTTCTCCAATATTTCCTTAATCCTAAACAAGGGGGAAGTTCAAGACTTAAAGTTTAACCAAGATAAGGACCAAATAAGTAAGGGTTAATTAGATATATGCCACTGCAGGAATGGGTTATTCAAGATTTGCCATCGTTCCTTTCATATTTCTAGATTTGCCATTACGAAACCGTGTTTATTCTAAATATATCATTGCAGGCGACACGTGCCACTTCTGGTCAAACTGAGCGCAATTCGGACAATTTTGCCCCTCCGCATCAAAGTCTTGTCAGAATTTTGTAGAAATCTACAAAAAAGATCTGAAGCTAAGATTTTTACCTTGGTGACCCGAGATCCTCATCTACCTCTGGTAAAAATATAAAAAATTAAAACTTATATTTAAAACTTTTGGAAATTCAAAAATAGAAAAATAAAGTTGAAAATAGCAATGTCAGAATTTTTAAAATTTAAATATAAAAGATAAAATTTTTAAAACTTTATATAAGATTAATAATACTATTTCAGATCTTGATAAAAATTTTCATAAAATATTAATACCATTTTAGTCTTAAATTAAATATAAAATAAAAATAGACGGAGGGCAAAATCGTCCGAATAAATTTGAGTCATATGCGCGGTTTGACCAAAAGTGACACGTGTCGCTCAAGAATGGCATATTTAGAATAAACACAGTTTCAGAATGGCAAATCTAGAAATACGAAAGGAATGATGGCAAATCTCGAATAACCGATTCCTACAGTGGCATATATCTGATTAACCCAATAAGTAATGAAATAGCAGACAAGCAAATCAACACAATTAACACACAAAGCCTAACAAATAGCCCAAGTTGATATGACTTGCCACTCAGCATTAAATTTATCGTCATTATATGTATGTTTTGAACTTTTGGTGCAAATTAAGAGGCAAAGCAATACCTAGCAAATTGCCAAATCATAAGCAAGCCCTAGCAAATATATAATGAATTAAGGTCAACTATGCTAATTATTCAGTGCCCTTATTGTGTGGACAAAACATCAAAGTTCAGCAAAACAATCTCAACACCTATCTAAAAGCTAAAAAAATAAATTTTTTAATGCAAAATCTCATATCAATTGCATAGATCACATCAAGATACCAGCAAACAGAGCTGCCAATAACAGTTCACACCTCAATCACTAATCCACTAGCTTAGGAGCCTCACATGATGCAAGGAAATTAGTTTTGCTTAGCACTAAACAAATGAAAAAAAACCCATAAGATGTACACTCTTCTTCATTTCATAAAAGATATAGGCTTTTCCATTGCAACCAAATAGAAAACCTGCAGAAGATAGCAATAATTTATTATTGGGCCTGTTTAACTCCTAAAAGAATTTGTACTATGCAATGAATTCTATCATGTACTAGTTAAGCCATATATGATTCAACAATGAATGTTAAATAACCTGAATGGCAAGTAGAAGAAAGTAAGGCAGAATTTTCAAAAAAATAAAATCAACAACCTTTAAACTAAAACTTAATTTCTGTAGAAAGAGTATTTTTGGGGAAAGTGGTCTTGGATGGAGTTAGATGAGGTGTTGGTTAAATTGGGAAGGGAAAAACATTTATTGCATTCATATATTAATGCTTGATGAATATTTTGTACTCACCTTTATTTAATCCTCCCCTTGTTTAGAAAGTGAGTCTCATGGATAACCTTCCGAGGACTCATGTGAGAACTGTGCACATAACCAGGATATATCGGAGGGTGACTACTACTACTACTACTACTACTACTACTACTACTACTACTCAGGAGCAGTAGAGGGGCTAGTAGACCTTATCCTAGCTCTAACAGGCCTTTAGGGAGTAGGAGATTGTAATAGATAATTGTACCTTTTGCTGTAAATTTGAACCTATGTAATCTAAGGTAATGTACTGATCAATAGCCCTGTGTGGCTAATAGAATGTAATAAAGAGTTCCATTGTTTGTCTCTAATTATTGTTCTGCTACAATCAGGGCCAGCCCTGAGGGGGGGCAGGGTGGGCGGCCACCCTGGGCCCCCAAAGTCATGGGGCCTCCTAGGTATGCAACTACATCATGGGTTTTTGGCCCAGCCACGAGCAAACGCGAGCAACTACACTAGATTTGAAGAACTCATGGTGTTTAAAGATATATTCGGATTTTTATTGAGCTCAAGCACCTTGAAGTCATTAAATGATAGTGAACTTGAAGAGTGTTGCATTAAATTTACAGACACTTTCTCTTATGATGGTTCATCTGATGTTGAGGTACATGATCTTATTTCTGAATTAAAGGTTATGAAATTCACTTTGCCACATGGCGCATTATCTGCTATGGAGATTTTCGAGCATGACAGAGATATGGATTGTTATCCTAATGTCTCTATTGCTTATCGAATCTTATTTACTATGCCTGTGACTGTTGCATCGGCTGAAAGAAACTTTTCAAAATTGAAATTGTTGAAGAACTATTTGAGATCAATAATGACTTAAGAAAGGTTAAATGATTTGGCGATTTTATGCATCGAGAAGAAGTTATTGGACGAGATTGATATCAATAGTATAATCGATGACTTTGTATCACAAAATGTTAGAAGAATTTTTTTTAAGATGATGCCAAGTGCCAAGTAAGTGTTTATGATTACAATTTACATTTGTCATTTCATAAACTTTAAATTGTTCTATAGAAGTATTTTTTGTGCATCGAATATTAATTTCTTCATATATATATATGAGGAGGTGGAAGGGGCCTCCATATAAGTTTTCACCCCAGGCCCCCAAAATGCCAGGACCGACCCTGGCTACAATACTCTATATACAGTGTAGTAACTAATAAAGTATCGGAATGCCCGATGTTTTGCTAGTTACTGTGCTGAGGTCCGTGTGATTAACTCCAGGTGACAGTCGTTTTCAAGAGTTAATTATGCGGGACACCACAGATGTGTACGTGTGTTAGGGGAAGACTTGGCTATACTCAAATTTCACCGCGTTCTTTAGTGTGGTTCGTTGGTTGAGTGTGTGGCATGTTGATTGATCAGTACTTGAGTGGCTCAGTGTGTTTGTTCGAACAACGCAGGGGCTTAATGGTGTATCTATAGGATGAGCATGGAACATTAATAGACGCCCTTGATTACATGATCTTCAAGTGAGTTCTACCTATCATGGCAAGCTTGTGACAAGTCACCTATTATTCAGTTGTCGGCACTACTTAAATGTTAAAAGGCAACCACACTTTAGGATTTGAGAAATGCCTTAATCACTTCAGGAATGTGTGCACCTTCTGATGTGAACATGCAGTTGGTGTCTCAATTGGAGAACTAACACTGATAAATTTTGCTGCTGTTGTATATAGAATTTTTTCCTCTTTAAATTTACCACAAGAGAGTTTCAGGAATATATGGATTTTGAATCCAATAGCTGAGCTAACAGTGGGGGACTTCTCTATTTTTCTCCACCGTCGACAACAATAGGAATAGATGTTCATTGAGCAAAATGATTGCACTTTGGAAGACAGTTTGTCATCTCCTGTTAAACAAACTGAAATCATGGTTTCTGTTTTTGCTCTAATTTAGAATAGAAACAGTATATTATGTTCTTTGCAATATCTAAGAGCTCCTACTTTAGAAATTTTGCTCTAAATGAAGTAGAGTTTAACTGTTAGTTTGGCTGGACAGAACTGTCTTTTGTGTCTATAATTCAGTTGTCGGCACTACTTAAAAATTAAAAGGCTAGCACACCTTAGGATTTGAGGAATGCCTTAAACACTTGAGGAATGTGTGCACTTTTTGATGGGAATAGTGATGTGGATGGCTCTATCTCATAACAATGGTAGTTATCAGGAAAGTAGTAAACAGATCATCGTCACTTATATGGATTGGTGAAACAACATATTCCGTTGTCTTGACGTGCTGTCCTCGGATCAATAGAAGGATTATTTAGAATAACTTGAACTCCGATGGCTGGCTAACGACCATGTTGTTTTAGTGTATTTTAGAGCTCTTTTATGGTATAACAAATTTATTGTTGACTATTTATTCCTTTCGTGGTATGGGCACGGCTCCTGAGGAAGTAGTCGTGCGTCGTCTTGTGAATCAATTACCCCGGCCGGCGGCGAGGCGGCGCCAGCAGGAAGGAACAGCCGCCGCAAGGAAGAAGGGAAGCGACAATATGTGATGAAAGGCAACAGGTATTCCTGCTGCTTGCTCTTTATTTCTCAACGTGGCTGCATATATATACATCCCAACTAAACATGGCAACTTCTTAAACAAAGGAAAGACAATCCCTATCTATCTGCTAGGAAAGACTATCCTTATCTATCTGCTAATAACTGCTAAGCAATCCTTATCTATCTGCTAATAACCAAAACCAAAGATAACTACTAATTCAATCTTTTAACCCTAGCTAGCTAACATTGGGTCAAGACGGGTGCGGCGTGTATATACCGCACCGTCGAACCTGACATCTCTCCCCTCCTCCGAAAACAGCTCGTCCTCGAGCTGGAACTCCGGTACTGCTGCTGAAATGTACTGACGTACTCCCAAGTCGCGTGTGAAGCCGGTTGATTCTTCCAGTGTATAAGAATCTGACGCTGGCCACGGACAACACGCCCACGAAGTGCTCGCTCAGGAATTGGCACAGCCTGACCATGGATAAGCTGAGGCAGCGGGGTGAGAGTTGGAGGGGGTGTGCCATGAAATTTCTTCAAGAGGCCCACATGAAACACATCGTGAATACAAGTCCCGGGAGGAAGGCGAAGCCGATAGGCGACCGAGCCAATGCGTTCAGTCACCTGATAAGGCCCATAGAAACGGGGACTCAGTTTGCCATGTTGCACTATTGGTAAAGATGAAGCAGGGCGTTGAGCGATGCGGAGCCAAACCCAATCATCAACCTCAAAAGTGACCTCCCTATGAGAACGATTGTAGTAAGTAGCAGCAGTCGCTTGGGCTTGAAGGAGACGATCACGCACTTCAGCTAAAAACTCATCATGGTCAAGCATTTGGGACTCCACCGCTGGGGTTCGGGCTTCACCTTTCACAATGGAGCGGAGACTGGGCGGATCCCGACCATACACGACACGGAAAGGCGTCATCTTCAAGGATAATTGGAATGATGTGTTATAACAGTATTCAGCACACGGAAGCCAGCGAAGCCATTGTTTCTGACGATCTCCCGCCAAGCACCTCAAGTACATGGCAATAATTTTGTTGGTAACCTCAAATTGGCCGTCCGATTGAGGATGGTACGCCGAGCTCATATGTAAACGGACACCGGCCAACTGAAAAAGCTCCTGCCAGAAGGAACTGGTGAAGACCACATCACGGTCAGTGACGATGGATGCTGGAATACCATGCAGACGAACCACATTATCAAAGAAAACATGGCTCACTGAGGCAGCTGTATATGGATGAGCCAGTGGAAGGAAATGGGCCGCCTTAGAGAAGCGATCCACCACGGTCAGGATAACCGTTTTGCCACCAGATTTGGGAAGGCCCTCAATAAAATCCATAGCAATATCCGCCCACACGACCTGTGGAATGGCAAGCGGCTGAAGAAGTCCTGCCGGATGAAGATGCTCTGTCTTGTTGCGCTGACAAGTTGGGCAAGCTCGAATGTACTCCTGAATAAAATGGCAAATGTGAGGGATATGAAAGTCCGCACGTACTCGATGAAGTGTCTTCTGAACCCCTTCGTGACCCATGGTATGACATGCTGCCACAATGGTGGTCACAAATGGAGAGGAGGCCGGAATGAAAATGCGGCCTTTGTAGAGAATTAAGTCATCACAAACGGACCAAGGTGGCGAGAGACGCCCTTCACGAATGGCGGCCAGTGTGGATGCCCATTCGGCCACTGACGGCAAGTCACGGCGGATATTGTCGAAGAAGGTCAAAGATGGCACCGAGAGGGCCTGTAAGGAAGCCGTTGGTGCCTGGCCATCACGTCGTGATAAAGCATCGGTGACGGTATTTAGGCGACCCGCCCGATATTCCACTGAAAAATCAAATCCAATCAACTTACTGGCCCATTGATGCTGTGGAATAGTTGATAAGCGCTGATCCAGAAGAAACTTCAAGCTGTAGTGGTCGGTGCGGAGGAGGAACGGTCGGCCCCAGACGTATGGACGCCAGTGGCGCATAGCCTGAACAAGGCCAATAAGTTCGCGCTCATAGGCTGCTAGTTTGGCATGACGGGCAGCTATCGGCCGACTGTAGAAAGCGATGGGCCCGGTGCCTTGGTGAAGGACGACACCGAAACCCGACCCAGAGGCGTCACACTCAATAATGAATGGCCGCCCGAAGTCGGGAAGTTGGAGCACGGGGGCGGACGCCAGGGCCTGCTTGAGCGTAGTAAAGGCCTGATCAGCTTCTGGACTCCATGTGAACGCCTCCTTGCGCAATAAGCGAGTAAGGGGTGCAGCAATGGCGCCATAGTTCTAGATGAAGCGCCTGTAGTAGCCGGCCAAACCAAGAAAAGCACGAACTGTGCGGATGGTTGTAGGGGTTGACCAATCCTCCACGGCCTCCACCTTCTGCCGGTCCATAGAAACGCCCTCCGCCGAGATGACATGACCGAGATAGGCCACGGAGGAAGTCCCAAAGGAACACTTGGAACGTTTCAACACCAATTTGTGACGAGATAGTTCCTGTAGTACCAACCGCACATGGCAGAGACGTTCGGCCCATGACGGACTATAAATCAGGATGTCATCAAAGAAAACAAGCACAAAGCGGCGAAGGAACGGCCCTAAGACGTCATTCATGAGAGCTTGGAATGTGGCGGGTGCGTTGGAAAGCCCAAAGGGCATGACCAGAAACTCAAAATGGCCGTGGTGGGTACGGAAGGCTGTCTTGTGGATATCATCCGAGTGCATGCGAACCTGATGGTACCCAGAGCGAAGTTCGAGCTTGGTGAAGAAACGGGCGCCCTTCAGTTCATCCAAGAGCTCTTCCACCACAGGAATCGGAAATTTGTCCTTGACTGTCTTGTC
The DNA here is from genome assembly GCA_036346375.1 of Guadua angustifolia. Classification (NCBI taxonomy): domain Eukaryota; kingdom Viridiplantae; phylum Streptophyta; class Magnoliopsida; order Poales; family Poaceae; genus Guadua; species Guadua angustifolia. The sequence continues at coordinate 33,865,009 of CM070520.1, forward strand.
ATTGAGGGCACAATAGTCGACGCAAAATCGCCATGAATCATCCTTCTTCCGGACGAGCAGTACGAGGGCGGAGAATGCTAAGGTGCTAATACGGATGATACCTTGCTGCAGCATCTCGTGGCACTGTGCTTCAAGCTCATCTTTTTGCAGTTGGGGGTAGTGGTAAGGTCGCGACGGCCATCGTGATCAAGACTCGCCGCAGTGAATCTGTGGTCATAGGTGCGCGGGGGAGGAAGACCCTGGAGCTGGGCGAAGACCTCCGGATGCTCTGCTAGCAAGGCCTCCATTAAGTCCGGTGTCGCCGCTGTTAGTGACTTGAGGGCTGGCTGACATGCCGTCACTCCCTGAATAAGGCGCTGATCATTACCATGCCAGAAGGACATTGTTAGCTCCTGGAAGTCCCATGTAATCGGACCCAGCGTCCGTAGCCATTGAATGCCGAGGACGAGATCAACGCCAGGAAGTGGAAGGGTATAGCAGTCAAGGGTGAAATCATTGTTGCCGATGCGGATGGCCACCCCGCGGCAGGAACCGCTGCTGCTGACTCGTTCCCCATTTGCGACGGCCACTCGGACGGGAAGAACAGACCGGACCACCGCAAGCTCTGCTCGCTTCACGGCGGACTCGGAGATGAAATTGTGTGTAGAGCCGGAGTCCACCAAGGCTGTAAACTGATGCATGCCAATCAGAACTGGCACGCGCATCGTGCTACTGTGAGTGATGCCCGTGAGCGCGAGCAGCGAGATGGACAGGACTTCCGCTGCTGTCTCCGTTTCCTCCATGAACAGAGTATCTGGGATCACTTCCATATGGAAAATCTGTTGACAAACGTGCCCGGGGACATATTTGTCGTCACAGTTGTAGCAGCGGCCAAGGCGACGTCGTTCTTCCATCTGGGCGCGGGTCAGCCGCTTGATGAGTTTGGTGGCTGCTGTCCCGGTGCCGCCTTCCTTGGCTGCGCCTTCGCCGATGCCAGGCGCTGACGGTGGGAGAGCCCCTGCCCCGTTCGTGCCATTGCCGCCTGACGCGGTCTTGTGTCCCCCCCCCGCCACTCCCTTTGGCGGCCATCTTCAGCGGCAGGCGGGTACCTTCAAGCTCCGGCTGCTGCAGCCTCTCGTGCACTCGGGCCAGGCTCATGGCGAGGGCCAGGGTTTGCGGCGCGGCTAAGTCGACGGCGATGGCTATCTTGTCTTCAGTCCTGCCGTGAACATCTCAATCTTCTGATCTTGCCGTAGATTAGCTCATGGAAGTAGGGCCTCGAACTCCCTTTGATATTGGGCCACCGTCCCAGTTTGGCGGAGCTGTTTGATCTCCATGAGGTGGTTACGACGGATCGGAGGTCCGAAGCAAAGGTTGACGAGCTCTTTGAAGCGCGTCCACGTTGGCTCTCCATCTTCGTCTTCTAGCAGCATGTACCATTGTTGCGCCTCGCCTCTCATGTGGTATGCTGCTGTGCTGACCTTCTCCTTGTCGGCCGTGTACTGCCCCCGAAAAAATAGCTCGCAGGAATTGAGCCAAGACAGTGGGTCGCTGGTACCATCGTAGAGGGCGAATTCCCATCGCTGGGGTTTGGGTGGTCGCCCCTCGGCGATAGTCATAGCGCCACCCCCTGAGCTTCCGCCGTCACGACGGCTAGGCGGAACATAGATTTGTTCATCAATGTCTTTGCCTTTGTCACCGGATCCCATCGCCGCGCTGACGAGGTCGTCCACCTTAGCGATACGGCTATCATGCCGATCCAGGCGTGTGGTGATGGTGGCGAGCTGCGCCGTCTGCCCATCCTAGACCATTGACATTGCTTCAAGCTTCTACAAAATCTCCTGGAGTTTGTCGTCGCCGGAACGTGTACCTTCATTGGTGGCCATGATGACAGCAATGATGTGCTCTGATACCAGGTTGGTATGGGCACGGCTCCTGAGGAAGTAGTCGTGTGTCGTCTTGTGAATCAATTGCCCCGACCGGCGGCGAGGCGGCGCCAGCAGGAAGGAACAGCCGCCGCAAGGAAGAAGGGAAAGAAGGGAAGCGACAATATGTGATGAAAGGCAACAGGTATTCCTGCTGCTTGCTCTTTATTTCTCAACGTGGCTGCATATATATACAGCCCAACTAAACATGGCAACTTCTTAAACAAAGGAAAGACAATCCCTATCTATCTGCTAGGAAAGACTATCCTTATCTATCTGCTAATAACTGCTAAGCAGTCCTTATCTATCTGCTAATAACCAAAACCAAAGATAACTACTAATTCAATCTTTTAACCCTAGCTAGCTAACATTGGGTCAGGACGGGTGCGGCGTGTATATACCGCACCGTCGAACCTGACATTTCGTTCTAATGGATTAGATTAGCTATTATTTATTTATATTTTATAAGGAAGTAGAGTAGTATGAATATGAAAGACCATGTGGAGGTCTATCCTTGTGTGTGATGAGTAATTGACGAGTTTTGAGCTTGGATTGATTTGAAATTGAGTTTGATTTGAAGTGAATTCGATTTGAAGCTATTTGAGTGTTGGTTACTTTTCCTAGGGCTACCCGTTTGGGGCGGTAGCATCGGACCGTTGAGAGAAGTTATGTTCGATTAATGATTTTGGGATCATCATTGAATATATTTGTGGGCATTGCTATGTGAAAGGTTTTTCCTTATCTTTGATGGTTGCAGGGCGACGGTGCTAGGTCATGGTGAGGCGGAGGATGACCGGACTAGGCGAGAGCGTCGGAGGTCCAGACGGTCGGAGATCGTCGGAAGATGATCGGAGATTTGAGTCGGGCAAGCCAAGAAGACAAGGAAAGGAGATGATGCTAGCTAGATGCCGCGTGGATCAATGAGGGCCGTCGGATCGCGGTCTAGTTGATAGGTTAGCGGGTCTAGGTAGTATGCTTTGAAAATCGTGCAAGAAAACCCGGTATGTGTGTGGGTTTTGGGTTAGCCCTTGCATGGCTGTGTGAGTGGGTTAATCCTAGCCCTTAGATGAGTGTCCTAGGGTTGAGGGACTCATCCAAGGGTGGTAGGTGGCCCAAGAGTTGTATAAATAGGGGTAGAGGGGTGGCCTCCTCCCCTTGAAGGTTTGAGTTGCTCCTTTGAGCTTTGCCCACATGAAGTGAGGCTTTGTAAACCTTCCCACTAGAAATACAAAGAAATTTCTTTACATTATTGTGAATTTAAATTCCGCATTTACATTATGTCTTTACTTTACGCAATTTAAATTCAGCATTTACATTACGCATTTACTTTCCCGCAATCTATATTCATGCAATTTGTATTTGCCTCCCCTCCTTCTGAATGCTGATCTTGGATGTTTTGAGTGTGTTCATATGGTTTTACATCTCTTTTGCACTCTTTGATTGAGTAGAGATCATCTCTTCTTTCAAGTTCCAGTTCTGTCTAGAACTTGTTCTTCGCGCAGTAGTTAGTCTTTGATTTTTAGAAAAATCTAGAAATATCCTTCTTGAGTGATTCTTGTTGGAGATTGTGCGGGACACCTATACCCATCTGTAGAAAACTTTTGGAGTCCACTTGTTTCACCGTTTGGGTGCTATGAGGTGAAAACCGAGCCCCAAATTTTCTGCCTGAAGTTTCTGACTATTTGTGTTCATAGATTTATGATGATTTTTCTACTTGGCTTTTTGATCTGAATTTTGGTGGAGAGCTTCACAACTCATCTTCTCATAGGGAGAAAATTTTTCATAATTTTTGAGTAGCAAATCCCACCAACCTCCTGTTCAAATTAAAGATAGATTCTGGAAATATCTGCTTTTGCTTTTCTAAAAGAGACTTTTGTGTCTTGGCTTGATCTCTTTTAGAAAAGAAGTATTTGAATTGATTCCTCTTTTCTTTGGACACTTGACAACCAGGATTGTGATTGAAAAATCCCCACATATTCTATGGAACTCATCCATGCATGCTAGGGGTACACATAGTTGTCTAGTTGTTCGGGTTTTTCACGATTTTCTTTGCGCGATCTTTTCAAGGGTTTAGTTGGAGTATTTTGGGGGAAAATTTAGTTACGACCATTCACCCCCCCTCTGTTCGCCATCTCGATCCTTCAGAATATACTTTAACAATTTAATGGACAGAAATGATTTCTACTACCTACCATATTCTATTAGTTTAATGCATTGTAAAAATTCTCTATCTTTAAGCCAATTGCATCTCATGGCAAATATATAAACTAGGTGTTGACGCCAAAAACGTGAAGAGGGTTTCTGGCCCACAACACACTAGACGAACGCCGGGTTCAAGTTTCCGCGAGCGTGCCAACCGATTTGACCCTGCAATCGATAAGGAGGATAGTGTGAAATTCAATCAAGTTGATCCTGGAGGCGAAACGGCTAAAATAGAAATCGGCCAGAAAACCGATTAGAAAGGTAACTAGACTAGTCGATTAAGACTAATCCGAGGGTAAAAGGTAGATTGATTCTGAAAAGGCGATGCGCAACAAGACAGAACGAATCAAACCTGAAGAAATCGAGGATGATCAAACAATCGGCGATTCACAACTTTATTTGATCAATGTCGACTTACAAAGGAAGGATTACAAAGCTAAGAGACTAAAAACTATGAAAAAAAAACTAGCATATGTGATTTGATGGTTGTTCCCTTCTTCAAGCAGCCCTGATGCGCTTTTTATACCCGTTAGCCGATCCGAGTCCTGATCCAACACATCAACTTATTCCGAATCGGCTATAGTTTCCTTATTGGACTCTGCTTCCAGATGTTATCCGTACACTCTCCAACTGTGCTTTCCTCTGTTTCCAGATATTATCCGCATGCTATCCAAATTTTCCCACCGTGCTTCGTGTTTTATCCAAACTTGTGCTTTTTCTGCCGATTCTTCTCATAGTTTCCAAAAACTGGTGCAAACATATGCCCCCTATTTTTGGAAGATAACTTGTTATCTTTCAAAAATCCATCGGCTTTTCTCTCATCGGCTTCTTCCTTGTTATTTAAAGAATTATTCCAGTAACCGCTCATTTTAATTGCGCCGTAAAAAATCTCGGTGCGGTTTAATGACAGGTGTCACTTCGATTTCATTTCCCGCCACTTTCACTTTTCACCGTGCTATATATATGCGGGACCCCCACGGTCATTTTCACGCTCTCCAGCTCTCGCACCCTCTGCAATCGGCTTTCTGTCTTTTCTGCACTGGTGATCAACCTCCCAACTCCCTTAGTCGGCTAAATGGATTCTTCCAAGGTATTGATCCCGATCCCAGATAGCGATGATCAGTATTACTTAGGGCCAGTAGGGGATACTGACGCCAGCACAGTCATTAACGTAGAAATCCCTAGACTTCCACTATCGGCTCAGGGTTATAATGTGAAAGAATGGAGCAAGAGCTTTAGGGCTTGGCCGACAGCGCTCAAAGGATGGAGAAGTTGGTATATTAGAGTATCGGCTCATAAAAGAGCAGAGTGGGAGCAGATGGGCATAGCCGAATGCCTTCCTCTAAGCTTAGCTTGCCCAGAAGCCAATGAGCCCTTGGTGGCCACGGCGTGCTACTTCTGGTATGATACTTTTAACGCTTTCCTGTTCCGCCCCGGTCCCATCGGCCCAACCCTCCTGGATGTGGCCAAATTATGCTGCCTAAGGCCCGACGGAGACCAACTATCGGCTTATAGCGGAAAACCTCGGTACAAGCTGATCCAAACCAAAGGTGAAGGATGGTCGAAGTATATTCAAAGATAACAACAAAGTAAACGGCTCAGTGTCGGATGAAGAGCATGTCTGCCTTCCTAAACCTCTCGCTTGAACGGTTTCTCTTCTGCGGTGCATCCCTCGGGCCGACCCAAGTGTACCAGCTGGTGGCAGAGCAGCTAGTAGAGGGCCGTCGACTCGCTCTTGGGAAGATGTTTCTGGGTGCAGTTTATCAGATGATGTTTGTTATCAGAAGCAGGCTTTTTTCTGGTTTCGCCGATTTTATTGTCAGCAATGTTGGAGGTCCTTTATGGTTTATTCAACTGTGGTTATACAATATTTTTAGCCGACAACTTATTTCAGAGCCCATTGAAGATTCAGCCTTTCCTCGAGAAGATTATCCAGAAAACACTACTCCACAATTCAGAGCAAGCCGATCCTATGGCGAAAGACTTATAATGTGCTCCAGCGGTGATACCAAGATTACTCCAGCCGGCTTTAAGAAATATCTTTCCTTCTTCCTGGGCTTGGATAATGTAGTCTTTACCCAGCAGGACTTCTTTTCCTACACAGATGCGGCCGATTTTCGATGGCCCTCTTTCCTACATCTTGATGCCGATAGCTCCTTGATGCCTGATTTGACGTTGATGTTTTATCGGCTTTTCATTTCTCCTTGTATTTTTCATGTTGGCCTAAACTCCAGAAATAGAACCTTTCAGCCTTCATATGAATTCTACCATCCTTCTATCTACGCTCGCCAACTTGGCTTTGGTCAAGTGATTCCTTCCCTGCCTCTCCTTGATCGGCTTCAGCCCAGGGCCAAAGTGAAGAATGCGTTATCGGCCAACATTGTTCTGGAGATTGCTGATAAACTTCAAGTCTCTGACCTGCCGCACTTTTTCTTGAATTCTCGTCGGGCTAGCTGCTTCTCGGCATGGTGGTCGCGTATAACTGAGGCCCTTTACTTGGACCGCGATCCGTCGGCTATCATAGAGAAGTTCTTACCGGATTATCACGAGCCGACGGTAGTCTCCAGCAGCAGTGGCGGCAGCAGCAGTTCAAGCGCGGATAGTTCTTCGGGTTATACTGACTCATCGGTAGATGTAGAGGTATCGGTTTTTCTTATAGTAGGCTCCTTTGTCTTGATATTTGCTATGCCATTTGCTAACCCTTTTTTCGTGCGCCCTTTTTCAGATCACAACTGCAAGTGGGAAGGCTGCTGCTCCCCCATCTAAGGGTGGGTCGAAGAAAAGACCGCACCAATCAGTCGGCTTGACGGGCTATACCTCTGGCAACCTCCTGGTGCAGAGTCCATCGTTGTCAGATCTCGAAAGAGACCGACCTTCAAGTAAGCATTTTGAGTTGGGAATTTACAAAGTGTTTCGAGCCTGCAACTCTAACCGTTATCTTTCATCTTTGCAGAAAAACCCAAGTCGACAAAAGCTCCAGCACGCCGTCAAAGACGCAAAGAACAAAGTGCTGAGAGTTCTCCTCACCCGTCGGCTTTAGCAGAGGTAATTCTTTTTACTTCACCTTTTCTTATCGAGAGAATTCCTTATACCGATTCTTAATGCACTTTTCATTGATTTTCTAGCCAGCGGCATCCTCGCAAGTTGTTGGTATTTTGACCGACCTTCAAGGTGCCCCTGCTACCACTCCTCCGATACCGCCTTCTCTAGTACAGCTTCCCACTCCTTCGCCTTCTCAGCCGACCACCAAGGCACCTACGCTGGAGGAGTCGACGGACCCCGATGACTTGCTCGGCTTTACTTTGGACGAGCTAGTCGACCCAGAAGTGATCGCCCCCGATGATTATATAGCAGACATCCGTAACATTATCACCGTCTCTCAAAAGGCATCTCCTGCGGTTGTCCAATCGGGCCCTAACATGCGTGAGAAGTCAATCGCTTTTAATCGTGATTTTCAACCGGAGGCGATATTTCGCCAACGCCACCAATCCGTGGACGCAATGGCTATTGTCGGCCGATCTCCCGCCGAGGCCCTCAAGTCTATTTCGACGCTCATATATAGGCATGAGGGCGGAAGTTGAAGCGGCAACGGCCAGAATAGCACAACGACAGGCTCAAGCAGCCGATCAGCACCTGCTGGATGAGTTGGTGGCAGACGCCAAGGCCAAGAAGAGGAAGTATGACGAAGATTCTTCCACTCTTAAGGCCGCCAAGTCCTCCGCACAAAAATTAGAGCTGACGAAGAAGTGGCTCGAGGAGGAATTGGCTAAAGTGGAAGAAGAGCTTTCGAACAACCATGTCCTGGTGACTGCCACGTCAACTTCTCTAAAAAGCCAGAAAACCGACATTGGCCTAGCTGTAGCGAGAGTGAAAGAGCAGTCGGCCAAGCTTGTTTCAGTGCCTGGTACCGCCAAAGCCGATGAGGACATAATCTACGGGGTCACAGAAACACTGGCTAAGGCGGCCGCGGCATTGTCGGCTCTAGGTGCCAGGATCCCGGGATCCGGCTTGTAACTTTGTGATGTGTTGTACTGTTTTTAGAACAATGATGCTCTTGCTGCACTTTTGTAACATACTTTAATCGGCTGTTTAACCGATTATTCTTATCTTATTTAATCGACTGTTTACCCGATTCGTTTCTGAACTCTTTGTACCGTTCTTTGACTACGCGCTGATCCAAACGCTAGGGTAGTATTTCTTTAAATATTTCCCATTGATTGCTTTAGGGAATATGCTTCCTTCTAATGTTTCAAGTATATATGCGTTCCCACCAACAAGCTGATTTACTTTATACGGTTCTTCCCATGTTGGTGACCACTTATCGAATCGATTATCCTTAGAACCGATCGGTAATATCGTTTTCCAAACCAGATCGGCTTCACTAAACGATTTAGGAACGACTCTTCTGTTGTAAACCCTAGCAACTCTCCTTTTGTTCTTTTCGAGCCGATCTAACGTAATCAGCCTTAGCTCTGCCAGATCATCCAAATTGCATAACATCAATTCCTTGTATTCATCGGCCGATAGATTGTGTTGTTTCACTACACGCATAGATTCAATACTTATTTCTACTGGCAACATGGCCTCTTGACCATATACCAACTGATAAGGTGACAATTTAGTCGATTCGTGAAACGCAGCCGATAAGCCTACAAAGACTCTGACAATGTAGTGTGCCAAGTTCGAGGCCTTTCGTCAATTTTCCTTTTAATCAGTTTGATTAAAGATTTGTTGGATGACTCAGCTTGTCCGTTGGCTTGAGCGTAATAAGGTGACGAGTTAAGCAACTTGATGCCCAAACTTTTCACGAAGTTTTTAAAATCGTTAGACATGAACACAGTTCCTTGATCGGTTGTGATGGTCTGAGGAATACCGAATCGGTGAATAATGTGTTCATTAACGAAACCGATAGCTTCCACGCTGGTGACCTTTTTGAGTGGAACGGCTTCCACCCATTTTGAAAAATAGTCCGTGGCTGCAAGGATAAATTTATGGCCTTTGCTTGAGGCCGGGAATATTTGGCCGATTATGTCTATCCCCCATCCTCTGAGCGGCCATGGTTTAATAATCGGATATAAAGCCGATGCTGGTGCAAGTTGTACATTCCCAAACTTTTGACAGCTTTGGCATCCTTTGTAATATTTAAAACAATCTTCTAACATTGTCGGCCAAAAATACCCGGTTCGTCTTAAGATCCACTTCATTTTGTGAGCCGATTGATGCGCTCCGCAAATTCCTTCATGAACTTCGCCCATAGCTACCTTTGCTTCTTCATTGCCTAAACACCGCAGAAGCAATCCTTCCAATGTCCGATAGTATAATTCTCCTTCTAACATAACATACTTTAGCGCTTTTTGACGAACTTTTCGTGCAGTAGGTCTAGATGGATTCATTAGGTAAGCCTTTATTTCTGTCCTCCAGTCGGTATCATCAACACACAGCACCGTTTTGTCGATAATTTTGAATGCTTCGTATCGGCTGTATTCCTTATAACCTGAAGCTGCCTGAGCCAAGCTGTTGGCCTTGTCGTTCATCCCCCTGGGCACATGGCCGATACGAAACGACGTGAAAGTGTTGATAACCTCGAGACAATGCTCTAGATACTTTGATAGCACTTCATCGTTGCATTTAAATTCCCCTCTAATTTGTTGTATCACCAGCAATGAGTCACCATATGCTTCTACGTTACTTGCCCCAATACTTTCTACCAATCGCAGCCCTTTGAGCAATGCTTCATACTCAGCCTGGTTATTAGAGCATTGGCTTTTAAGCCGATATGCAAATTCGATATCATGTCCTTTTGGCGAAATCAGCACAATACCTATTCCACTCCCCTCTTGACAAACTGACCCATCAAAATATAATTGCCATGGGGCTTCCTGCCATGGTATCATATCCAGTTATGAAATCGGCTACTGCTTGACCTTTAATGGCCTTGGCCGATTCGTACTGTAGATCGAACTCGGTTAGAGCATAAGCCCACTTTCCGAGTCGTCCTCTTAAGATTGGTGCGAGATAAAGATATATTTGATGATATCGTTTACGCATACTACTATGCAAGTCGATGCTAATATATAATGCCTCAATTTCGCATAAGCAAAATATAAGGATAAGCACAACTTCTCTATCGGCGGTACTGGTTTCACTTCCAGAGTAAATCGGCTTAAGTAAAATATTACTCGCTCTTTGCCATCGACTTCTTGCGCCAATACAGCCCCGATGGTCTCGTTTTCAGCCGATATATATAACTTGAATGGAACTCCCTTCGTGGTGCGGCCAAGACTGGTGGTGACGCTAGGTATTGTTTTATATTGTCGAAGGCTTTCTGCTGATCGGCTCCCCATATAAAATTCTGACCATCCTTTAATTTTAGTAATGGCGTAAAAGCATGAATTCTACCAGACAGATTCAAAATGAATCGTCTTAAGTAATTAATTTTGCCGATCAGCTTCTGTAATTCATTTTTACACGTCGGTGGTTTTGTATCGGCTATGGCTTTAACTCTTGCTTGGTTAACTTCAATTCCTCTTTGGTGAACCATAAACCCTAGGAATTGGCCAGTTGATACACCAAATGCGCACTTCAGAGGATTCATTTTTAACCCATGAGCTCTTGTATTTTGAAATACCCTTTCTAAATCGGCCAAGTGCTGCCAGTCTTCCTTAGACTTAACCACCACATCGTCAATGTAAATCTCAACAATATGACCGATTAGGTCGTGAAAAATCAAATTCATGGCGTGTTGATATGTGGCGCCTACGTTTTTTAAGCCGAATGTCATTACTGGCCATTCATACAACCCTATCGCGCCAGGGCATCTGAAGGCAGTTTTGGGGACATCAGCTTCTGCCATGAATATCTGGTTATATCCCGCATTCCCGTCAAGGAAACTGATAATCTTATTACCTGATGCAGCATCGATAAGCATATCGGCTATAGGCATCGGATATTCATCTTTTGGCGTGGCTTTATTCAAATCTCTAAAGTCTACACACACCCTAAGTTTACCATTCTTTTTCATGATGGGAACAATGTTGGATACCCACTCAGCGTATCGGCAAGGTCTTATGAACTTGGCTTCCAACAGCCTTTCAATTTCTTCTTTTATCACATTGTACAATTCTGGATTAAAACGTCGTGGAGGTTGTTTATATGGCCGATACCCCGGCTTGATAGGCAGCCGATGTTCCACTAGCTGTCGGCATAATCCAGGCATCTCATAGTATTCCCAGGCGAAACAATCCTTGTATTCTCTAAGTATTTTGACCAACTTATTTTTGTATTCTAGACCTAAATTTGCACTTACAAAAGTTGGCCTTTTTCTATCACCTTCCCCTATATCGACTTCTTCAAGCATATCGGCAGAAGTGAAACCTTGACCCAACTTTTCGCTTTGGAAATCTTCAATGGCCTCGCAGGAGTTTATCCTGTGCCGATAGCTCCTCGCCCTGTCCTGTAATGCCTGGATCATTTTTGACCCCATCTCCTTAGAACTTTACTTGCCCGATCAAATGTGCCTGGTTTCACATTGATCGGCATCAAACCTGACTTCCCAATGCATATGAAGTCACAATCGTCTAGAGCTTTACCTGATATGCACTCTGCTTCTTCGTGCGGCCAATTCGCATCTGAACTAGCCATTGCGATGTGAGCCGATGTGTCGGCTGATACAACTTCAACTTCATCTTCGTTCCATTGTACAAGAAGTTGGTGCATTGTAGAGGGGATACAGCAATTGGCATGTATCCAATCTCGTCCGAGAAGCACACTGTAATTTTCTTTAGCTTCAATTACAAAAAACGCGGTCGGCAAAGTTTTGCTGCCGACGGTTAGCTCTGTGACCATCACCCCTTTTGCCTCAGTGGGGTCACCAGTGAAGTCATTCAACACCATGTTCGTTTTAATCAGATCTTCGTCAGTTTTGCCTAACTTCTTGCAAGTAGAGAGTGGCATCAAATTCACAGTAGCCCCTCCATCTACAAGCATCCTGGATATCGGCTTTCCGTTGATGAAGCCCTTTAAATACAACGGCTTTAAATGCCGATGAGGATCTTGTGGTTTCTCAAACACTGCGTCCTGCGCGCCCAGGCACAGCTGAGCGAATGCATCTTTAGCCGATTCGGATTTGATTCTGAATTCGGTTGGTAGAGTGAATACCATGTTGATATCCATGGGAGGAGTGTCATTTCGAACTATTGGTGATAGCAAATCATCTGAGGAATCTGATTCGTCATCGGCTTGTTCTTTCCTCCTCCATTCCTTTTTAATGGGTTTCATCAGCCGTAATTCATTGAATGTTTCATCCCTCTGCTTTTCTCCTTCGGCCTCCCTCATCTCAGCGTCCTTAAGCGTTGGAGCCGTCTGCGTTGAGATCGACTAAGTCCAGTCGGACACCATCTAGGCTTGGGCTCCACTGGCTTGCGGATTTTACCAACCAAGTTCTCAGTTGGCTCTTCTTTCTTGTCTTGGTTTGGTGCGCCCAACCTCTCTTTTATCGGTCTCTTATGCCTTGACTCACCTTGATCTGGTATTGGCCTGTATAGACGTTCTTTTGCCGATTGTCTTGGCCAATTTCTTTGCGGGTAATGCTCCATGGGGCATGACCTTGAGGATGGTAGCGCCACACCCCTTTCCCAACAGAATTGCCAAAAAGGACATCTTTCATGAGCTCTTTCTGCGTTGTCCGGCCGATACAGATTATTTGGCCGACACACACTGTTTGGCCGATATGGTTCGTCCGGTCGGAGAGACTGCTGCTTCTGCCGATGGCTCATCTTCTCATATTTCTCGAGTAACTGCGAGAAAGTTGGCTTTGGCTTGAATGCAGGTTTTCGAGGCGGAGACCTTTCGGCTCTGTACCACCGTCCGACTTGTAATTCCCCTTTTGGCTTAACTGTCCTTGAATTCTTCCCATCGTGATCAGCTTCAATCTGAAGTGAGCCGATCGTTATCTTCAGCGTTTCTCCTTTCGAGCTTGATTCTATGTCGACTTGCCGCGTCACCCTGGGATTCTCATCGACAATCTGATTCCCTTTGCTAGAGCACTGGACCATGTTAATTGGGAAGGGATTGACATCGACTTCCATGGCCGGCTCTTCTGCAAATTTGAGTCGACCATCTTCAATGGCTGCCTGTATCTGCTGTCGAAAGATATTGCAGTCGTTAGTGTTATGGGAAAAAGAATGATGCCACTTACAGTATCGTCGTTTCTTGATCTCGTCGGCTAAAGGTATGGTATGCCCCTCAGGTAGTCGTATCAGTTTTTCTTGTAACAACATGTCGAATATACGGTCACACTTGGATACATCAAAAGCGTATTTAACCTCTGACTTACTCCTAGTCGACTTGAGCCATGAACAGACAAGTGGTTTTTTAGAACCCTTTATCCATTCGGCTACATTCACGTCTGCTTCATCTTCAGAAGTTTCACTTGAACTATACTCAACCATGTTCACTTTAGCCTTATCTTTCCCGTTACCATTTAATCTAATTTTGTCCTTGAATTCTTTATTTAAATATCGGCTTTCTTGTGCCGATACACGATGGAGCAGGTGATTTAAGTCAGTAAACTCCTGTCCAGCGAGTTTTTCCTTAAGTGGGGGAATCAGCCCTTGGAATGCTAAATCGGCTAGCTGATTATCGGGTAATACCACACTGAAGCACCGATTTCGCACTTCTCTAAATCTCCTAATATATTCAGAAGCCGATTCACCAAATTTATGTCGGACAGCGCTTAGATCTGAAATCCTTAATTCCAAACTGCCAGAGAAAAAGTATTCGTGGAACCGGCTTTCCAAATCGTTCCAAAAATGGACCGAATTTGGAGGTAGATTGGTAAACCAAGTAAAAGCAGTCCCTGATAAAGACAAGGGAAAAAGTCTAATCTTTAGCCCGTCAGACTGAGTTGCTTCACCACACTGTGCGGTGAATCATCCGACATGTTCTAAAGTGGTGATTGAATCATCCCCTGAAAATTTTGCAAAATCGGGAATCCTAAAGTTATGGGGGTATAGCATGCGGTCAATATAATCTGGGTATGGCTTTCTATAGCCGATTGGTCTTCCTTTGGGCTGTAAGCCAAATTGATCTAACAAGACCATAGAAATCTGATCAGCCCAATTGGCGTTATTGGCCGATGTAACACTAGGGTTTGGCCAATTTCGGTGAGCAGTATCCAGCCCCCCGAGTGTAAACTCGGGTGGTCGGCTTGTTCTACCAGATGGGTATTGTTGTTGCCATGCTTCATACCCATTGGCCCTGGCAGCCGTAACCTCAGGCAATGGAACGAACGGCTCTGTGTATGTAACTACTTTATATGGAGCCAAATTTCTAACTTAGGTTGGTTCTTGAGGTTTATAATTTCCATCCAATTCAACCGGCTAAGAAGCCGACTAGAAATAGTGAGTCCCTGATGCTGATGGATCCAACTTCGTAGTGTCAGTATATGCATGAACATGAGTAACTGGACTCGGGCGAGGATTTGGTGGAGCCAACACGGTAGGTTGGGTCGGCATTAGTGAGGGTGTTGGTGCCGACGCTTTGACCGTGTTGGTGTTTGAAGCCACAGAATATACAGGATACGTTGGGAGTGGTTGCAATGGGTCCATCAATCCTCCAGACGTAGCCAACTCTTGTGCAATCGTTTTTACGCTATTCTCTATCATCGGCTTTAAGGTCGTGACCAAAGCCGATGATTGATTAATTAATGCATGATGCACAGATTGTTCAATCATAGCAGATAACTCAGCTTGAGCTGGCATGTATTGGCTTACCGGAGTTGATGTGACGCCAGCTTCGCCGAGCGGATTCAGTGTTGGAAGTGTCATCTTCTGCGTGACTCCTCATCGGGTTTTCTGATAGCAACCCAACATCAACTCCTCCAAGGCAGCTTTCCGATCTTCGATTTTCTTGCGCTGCTCTGGAGTTAAATCGTCCAAAGTGGGGACGATTATGGCTTCGGTATTTACGTCGGATGGTGCAACAGATTTACCTGCGGTCATCTTGTCGATCGTGGTCCCACCGGGCGTGACAAAAAATGTGTTAACGCCAAAAACGTGAAGAGGGTTTCTGGCCCACAACACACTAGACGAACGCCGGGTTCAAGTTTTGCGCGAGCGTGCCAACCGATTTGACCCTGCAATCGATAAGGAGGATAGTGTGAAATTCAATCAAGCCGATCCTGGAGGCGAATCGGCTAAAATAGAAATCAGCCAGAAAACCGATTAGAAAGGTAACTAGACTAGTCGATTAAGACTAATCCGAGGGTAAAAGGCAGATTGATTCTGAAAAGGCGATGCGCAACAAGATAGAACGAATCAAACCTGAAGAAATCGAGGATGATCAAACAATCGGCGATTCGCAACTTTATTTGATCAATGTCGACTTACAAAGGAAGGATTACAAAGCTAAGAGACTAAAAACTATGAAAGAAAAACTAGCATATGTGATTTGATGGTTGTTCCCTTCTTCAAGTAGCTCTGATGCGCCTTTTATACCCGTTAGCCGATCCGAGTCCTGATCCAACACGTCAACTTATTCCGAATCGGCTATAGTTTCCTTATTGGACTCTTCTTCCAGATGTTATCCGTACACTCTCCAGCTGTGCTTTCCTCTGTTTCCGGATATTATCCACATGCTATCTAAACTTTCCCACCGTGCTTCGTGTTTTATCCAAACTTGTGCTTTTTGTGCCGATTTTTCTCATAGTTTTCAAAAACTGATGCAAACACTAGGAAATGTAAACTCAAAAAGAAAGATGTAACATACTTTATTGTAAGGCTCTCGAGTTGATATAACTGATACAACGCACGTCCTTTCCGTATCAGATTTGTTTCGGCATTTTTACCATCTTCTGAAACATAATAGGATTGAAAATGCACTCTTCCGAAAAACAGAGCAAACAATCAGTGTTCTGTGCTGCGGTTGTGCCAACGCTTGTAGAAACAACGTGGTTGTCTGTACTAATAGAGACCACAAGCTATCTATATATTCCTCCATGTTAACTAAAAAATATAACTAAACACAACTTCTAGATAGATAATATCTTAAGATTGTCTTATGAGATCCAATAATTTTTCAATTATGATATGGAAAAATATTTATTATAGATAATAACTTATATAATGATGATTTATATTATATATATGATGTCTCTTCAGGAAGAGACAGTTATACTCTTTCTTCTTCTTTTTTCTCCTTTATATCAGTAAAAATCTTATATGGTAAAACATATAAATAGCTAACATTATATTATTATACATGCCCTAAGCCACACGTCCCTTGCAAGGAATTAAAAACTTAATTGCGATCTTGTAATTATATGGATTAATACAAGTGAATGGCATATCACGGCTGCTCGGTATTAGCCTTCCAAAGAACATTAGTTTATCCATTTGTGTTACATTCCAATAAGGGTATCATATGTGCATCTGACACCGAAATTGAAACATGTTCCAGATAAGGAACTGATAGAACTTAAAAGTAACTAGAAAAAAGTTGAACGCTAGCATGCAGCATTTTTTTAACCATTTTTTTTTTGCGCCATAGGTAACCGCGCCGTTGTACGTGAAATGCGCAATTATTTCACTTTCTAGTGAATGGATGTATCGAGAGTCTCTGGATGTATCGAGAGTCTCTGGGCTGTTTGATTGCCTCTCTCTCATGAGTCTGATCTGTTCGACTCAGCTAGGCTGATGGGATACGAGATGTATAGATACAGAGACGGTGTTTAGTTGAGTGTTTAGTAGGTAGGTATTTTGAAATTTATATAGCAAGTGTGGTCCAATTTTGTTTGAAAAAATGTCAAAACCTATTTTGAAATCGGTTCAGTAATTGGAGATGCTAATTAAAAGATATAAACAAAAAAGAGAAAAGGAAAACTTACAAACCCGCGTGACAGCGCATGCATGGTTTGCTATTGTGGCTGACAGTGGCCCCTTGCGCAGAAACAAGGCTATCATACATTGCATCCAGAAATATGCCCATTTTCTCCGTATCTTCAGAGCCAGGCTGCATAGAGAATTTTGCATCCAGAGAGTCAGACTCAAAACTAGATGCAAGCAACCAAACATAAGAAAAAAAACAAGATTCTGCATTTGTAGATATAAATATCTGTACATGCAGACAACCAAACAACCCCTCTATAGATGTATATAGACATTTCATAGACACTATATTATGGCATTCGCTACAATTTTTTTCTATAAAAATTGTTTACCTTTGCAAAGTATACTTGTCTAATGCATTCAACTAGGATTCTAGGAAAATGTGGAGGACCCCGAAGCCGTGTAGAGGGAGACGTGGGTCGGCGCCTCCGGCTTCTTCTCTCCAAAACCTAGAGTACGTCAACTTGAAGCGTGACTGTGATGCAACGTAGAGACGAATTTAGAGACAGGAGACATGAATTTTAAGGGGAAAAAAACCTTGCATGAAAAATCAATCGACGTCCAGAAGAGGAACATGTAGAAATTAGAAGCACAAGATGACGTACGTACGTACCATCTAAAACGTAGGATTACAAGGTTACATATATAGGGTGAGAAAAAAAAAAAGAGTGCCGAATGGACAAGAAGAATCCAGTCCACCCATATACACTAATATCCACAATTCACTTTATATATGTGTTTTTGGATTCTAGCTTTTGACGAATCAGCTTCTCTATAACCACAATCCAGAATCAGCTTTTAGATAATCCAAAACTGAAACAAATAGGCCCTAAGGCAGCTCGGCGCTCTTGTCCGGTATAGACACAACACAAATTCGGATCATATGGCAGCATATAGTGATTTTCGCCTTTATGTATATGCAATTTTTTCCTACAATGATTTTCCATGTAAATTCATATCTTCTGTTTCTAGATTTGTCTCTGTTTCTGTAACAATTCCTTTACCAAAAAAGAATGAAATGTCTCCTGTCTCTATACGAGTCTCTATCTCCGTTAACGGTTCCTTTACCAAAAAAGAAAGAAAGAACTAACGAGACCATTATCCAGGAAAAGCACACGAAGGAAATTTATTAGATGAGGGGAACTGTTGATATAATACACTGATAAGCACGTACGGTAGTCTAAATACTTAGGCATATGCAGGGCACATTTACACAATCATCATCAACCAGTACAAACGATGTGATAATCCTTGTGCATGATAGACCACACGCAACAGTATGGGCAGTTTCTCTGAACTCAGTAATTCACCGGCGAAGTCTTCCTTCTGCTGGCTTGTTTCACCTTCTCAGTCCCAGCAGCGCGAGGACGAGCGAAACGTAGTCGTAGCGGAAGACATGCCTCAGCATCCCGATCTTGCTTTCATCCCACGGCGGGTATCTGAACATGAACTCGATAAGGAAACTTCTCTTCAGCACCGCCTTCTTGTGGCTGAACATCTCAAACGAGTACTTGCCGTGGTACTGCCCGAATCCGCTATGTCCAATTCCGCCGAAAGGGATGGTCTCCAGGCCATACTGCATACAGAATAGTAGTGATGAATATCAGAAAAATGGCAGTGCGTTGCTTTTTCCCCTGCAGAAGAGTGCAGGTCGTCAACTATGATATGCATGAGGTTGTGTCACATGCACATACCTGGACAATAGCGTCATTAAACGTGACACTCCCAGACGATGTTTCCTTGATGATCAGTTGTTTCAGCTTCTCATTGGTGGTGAAGGCATAGATGGCAAGTGGTTTGGGCTTCGATTTCAGGAGCACAATGCTGTCTTCGATCTTCTTTACCTGCATACAGAAGTAGTGTTTGTTCACATGTGGGGAGCATTTGGTTCCATCAAGAACAGCTGCAGCAGTTGTCGATGTGTACCGTGACGATCGGGAGAAGAGGGCCAAATATCTCCTCCGTCATGATATCAGAATCGAGTGGGGGATTTAGCAGAATGGTGGGCTCAATGCTCCTGCGCAATTTGAACCATGGCATGATACGCCAAATTCAGAATATAGGAATGGCCATAAGAAGCGAACATAGGAGGGAACACTTTTGAATCTTACAAGGTCTTCGGGTCCGCATTTCCGCCGTGCACAACGGAAGATGCCACCTTAGGATCCTCCAGAAAGTTACCTAACCTATGGAAATGTTTCTCGTTCAGAATGCGTGCCATGTACTCCGGTTTGGTGAAGAATCTCTTGAGTGTTGATTTCAGCAGTTCAATCTTCAGAGAAGAAACATACACAAGAACTATATTTGTTAGATACGTATCACAATAGTCCATTTGACACACGACCCAAGATTACAGAATGAACCAGACCAGAATGGGTGCAAACTGTTCTTCGACAATAATGTGATCGATGGCTATGCAAGCTTGACCGGCGCAAGTAGACCATTTCGCTCCAATTATGCGATTGACAGCAACCTGTGCAGTCAATACTTGGCATAAGGTCATTATGTCTTACAACCTGGCTACTGTAGCAAACCCGAAAAAACTGGTGAAGAGCCGAGGGTTACCTGACTGTCCCTCTGACTATCCAGCCAATCTACAATGCAAGGGCATTTCGAGCCGAGTTCAAGCGCGACCGGGGTCAAGTGTTTCGCAGCTTTTGTCATGATAATGCGCCCTACACGAGGACTCCCTGAACACCAACGATGAAATGACCATCAGGAATATATGCAACAACGGTCTGTCCATGTCTTATCAGCAACTACTTTAACTTGTTGAGACTTGAGGTGAGTTCGCAGACTTGCAGTTACCAGTGAAAAGGACCTTGTCCCATCTGTGCTCCATGAGTTTCTCTCCTACATCTGGTCCACCCTGGACGACCTTCACAGCCTTGGCATCCAGGTACCTCGGTATGTTTGCAGCGAGGAAAGCTGCGGTGGATGGTGCGAGCTCAGAGGGCTTCACAACCACGGCGTTGCCAGCCGCTAACGCTCCGGAGAGTGGTTCCAGAGCTAAGCCTGAATACATCGTACCAATAAATGGTCAGCAATTTTGATCATGCAAACTGCACGCAGAACTACGATAGTTAACACACAAAATGCATGGGTTATAAATTATGGTCATAAACATACTGCATGCAAAGAGAATTAAATTATCCATCAAATTTCT
Source organism: Guadua angustifolia (assembly GCA_036346375.1). NCBI lineage: Eukaryota > Viridiplantae > Streptophyta > Magnoliopsida > Poales > Poaceae > Guadua > Guadua angustifolia. Next base: position 33,885,165 of record CM070520.1, read on the forward strand.
TTTCATCTGAATAATTGTTTTTTATCTTGCAAACGGGAACCAGCCTGTATGTTCCTTCCCCTCCAGATATACCAAATAATATGATAGCATGCAGGCAGGGTTCAGAAAATCGGCGGAAAAACGGAAAAATCGGACTTAATGGAACAACCCCCCGCCCCGGGCAAAATTTCATACCGGCCAAAAAAAGGGTTTCAGGTCAGTTTTGCCAAATATAAAAGAAATTGGTAACCATATCTAAGCACTTACCTGCATGCGTTCTTGTGTTAACTTTCCTAGCCTTGGAAAAGGCAGGTCTGGGTTTCATACCTTCAATACTGTACCCTTTTTTTAGCTTTTCCGTTTTAACTTCAAATAATTTAATTTTTTATTTGAAAACTTCGGCCGAAATTTTCCAAAAATAAAAGCCGGTTTCTAAACCCTGGCTGTCGTCGAACACCCATTTTCACCATAGAGTCCCGGTATTGATGGGAAGTAGTTACCAGTCGGTATATTTCGTATAACCGTCCGACCAACCGCTCAGCCGATAGAATGAATGTGAATATGTGATCTGGTACCAAAAGTGACCAAGCAACCAAACTGAAACTCATGGCACTAGCTGCAAGCACGTAGAACCACACGATGTTGCTATCAGACAGGTTGGTTAGCTCACGAGTAACAGCTCACAACTCGTGCTATAATAGCTTTGTCCTTTTGGCACGCGCATGCCAGTCCGGTGCTTTGGCACTAAACGATGTAATCATACGAGGATCCAGCCACTGTAGTGAGGTGGCGATCCTCTGCCATTTCAACGTTTAGTTTGGTAATTTGCTCTAGGCTAGTACTGTTGGTAAGAACAGAGCAAGTGCTCTTTAACAACACTGGCAATCGGCCAGGGCAGCCATGATGGCTAATGGCCTAATGTCTCTGCAAGCGACGTTCAGATGTGTAAATCGTAAAGGTAATGAAAATGAAGGGATCTGTGTTGTACGGGAATCTGTATAAATTATCAGTATCAGGGACCGTGTGCGGTCTATACTCTAGAGCCATACATACATAGATCGAACTGAATCCTAATGCTAGAAATAAATGGCCACATAAGGTGGTTGTGAAATTTGCCACCGCATATGCTCCTGTCACTTGGCAAGTGCCGAGATACTGATTTCTAGAGCGACAGCGAGGGACTAGAGTCATTAATCACGTAATGGACAAGAGAGATTTCATACCGTAAAGTGATATCTATCCAACATGATAACTAATTGAAAATTACTGCCTTGTGCATGGGTGGCAACCAACTGATTTATGTAGGGGTGAAAACGGGTCGGATACAGGCGGATATTGCTCCTTCCATATCCTAACTCATATTTTTTTCTGGATTCGGAATCGAATACGGGCTAGCCGGATACGGATTCGGATTATTCGGGATACAAATATGGGACAGATATATGATAGATTCGGGTCAAAAACGGATAAAGATATACGGATAATGCACGCATATATAGAGTAATATTTATTGAATTAGAATCATATGAGTACATGACTATAGTAACAAATTATATATCAATCAAACTCAACAAACGTCGTAGAAAGAATATGCTACTTAAGGATTAATAGAACCAACTAATTGTTAATATAAATGGGTTGATATGGAAAAAAAATATGATGAAAATAGGTTGGGCCTTACTGATATCCAAATAGGAAAAATCCGAATATCCAATCCGATATCCGAATAGAAAAAAATCTGAATATCCGGATCTCGTCCCGTATTTACCGGATATTGGATGCTTCGGATCTGATCTGAATCCGAATTTAAGTATTCGGATTTGGGACCCGGATAGTAAAATCCGTTCTCAGATCAAACGGGAGATATCCGACCCGTTTTCATCTCTAAATTTATGTGTTTGGCATTGAAAAGGGAATGAAATAATTGAGGATACACGTCTGCTGAAGGGAGCGGAGAGCGAAGAGGTGAGCTTCACCTAGCGGGAGATTCCAGCAGGAGAAAATGAGCACAACCCCGAGCGGCTCCGGCACCACCATCGCTTTCGCCGGAAAGGCAGCCAACGGCGCATGAGCCTGTAGTCACTCACCAGAACCCCAAGTATCAAGCTATAGTAGCGAAAGCAACAGCCTAAACTCTGGCAGCAACGGACTGTATACAGACACTAGTAGTTAGCAAGAGCTTGCCTGCTCGTGAGCCGCCCAATTCTTGAGGTTTTGCAGTGCGTGTTTGACGGACTTGACAAGAACCCCAAGCTGAATAAGCCAGGCAACATAAACAAGGGAACTCAACAAAGTGGACAAACTGAAGGCCAGTTAACAGCTGAACACAATTCACACGACGACGGCACCTCGTCTCTGAAGGATTCGCCGCGGTGCTTGCCGAGGTCCTCGCGGAGCGCGTCGAAGATCTCCTCCTCCCTCTCCGTGAGGAGCCTGACGAGCCCCCCGATCGAGCTGCGACCGCCTCCACTCGATGTCCTTGGTCCTGCCGCTCTCGTACGCCTCCCTCAGGCCGCTCACCAAGCCGCCGAAGCCGAGGGGCGTCTCCTCCACGGCACCCATAGCTGGCTTTGCTAGCTTCTACGTGGTGTGCAGGAGACTGAGTTAGGCAGGCGCCAAATGTTTTTGCCGCCGGCTATGCTTGGCTCGCGTTGCGGATGCGCGCACACGAGTGTTAAGTAGTACTGCACCGGCCGGGGTGCGGCGGTGGAACGCTGCTCATCAATGGCGTGGGCCGCCATTCTTTGGTTGCTCTTGGGAACGGTTGGGACTGTTGGATTGGAGCAAATGTGCTCCAGTGAGAGATCATTTTCGTATCCTCTTCTTGGACCGAACTTTAATCGAGTAAACAGTCTAATTTTAATTGAGTTTGTGGCCTGACCATGCACGAGACGAGACTATATATTCTGAGACTGGTTCAAATAGGAAGTTGCATACAGTACTCATATTTCAATACAAATCGGGCGTATTCAACCGAAACGTTTGGACTTACAGCCTCCGGTCTCAGTTAGATGTCGTTTTATCTCTATCACACTTGAAAAAAAAAAAGAATTAACCCTTTACACCCTCCGTTCTTTTACGAGTGATACCCTACGTTTCATGACCTTAATTTTTTTAATGTTTGACTACTAATATGTTTACAAGTATCTAGATTGGCTTCATGAAAACTATATTATTAGATTCATCATCAAAAATACTTTCATAATATGATAATTTTATTAGTATGTAGTATGATAAAGTAATAAAAAGTAACGGGTAAAGTTATATATCGTAGATTGTGCAAAATAAGAAACTTTATTTCAAAAATAACGGAGGTAGTATTTAATTTCCTTCTGTTATCATAATATATATGTCCAACTCTAACACCACCACTAGCAATTAGCAATATGTTTTTTTCTTTGACGGCAACAATTAGCAATATGTTATACATGATAATTGTTAAGAATACAACTCGGGTATATAGCAGTTTCTAATTCGAATTAGAAATTTACTTGATTCAAAATTGAATGGTAGGAGTTAGTATGTCCGGTCTCAGTTGTCACTTTAGCTCTATGCCACTTCACAAGAATGAACTAACGACTAACCCATTACTTTTTTTCTGCTTATGTTATCATAATTATATGTCCATCTCTAACAGCACTATCAGCAATTAACACAGTACGTTTGACCATATTAATTAAGTATTTATCCATCTCTCCAATACCACCACTAGTAACGGGGGTAGTTGGTGCAAAATGTTGCTGAGAAAAACGAAAGCGACAAGGATTTAAAAACTTAACAGAGATCGGAATTTTTGGTTTATGATGTATTTCTTTCTTAAACTTAACAATGATTTTTTTTATTACGAAGAATCACAAGAGCTTTATTTCTACAAAGCAGGATTAAAATTCTTGGCATCTGCTTATATCAAAAGGCTAGGAATACGTCAACCCAAGTACAAAAGACAATACTCACCCAAGCTAGGAACAATGCTCGTATTGGTGGGGCTACGATGTCTTAAAAAGAATTAGTTCAACCGTTTGATGTATGAACAACTAGCAGGACGTCTTAAATTAATAACAGTTTAACTATTTGATGTGTAAGGGCATGTACAACAGTTTAGACGGCTGCCGTCTGCAAATACTTTGAAGATTGCACACAGACGGCAGAAGAGACTGCTTGTACAATAGCTTATCTATTAGGCTGTCTGTGTACTATTTAATTCATGCAATGCCTTTATTACTCTATGGTGATGAAGTATACACTTGATCTTTGTAGCCATCTTGTTACTTGTTTAAGAGAATGTATGGTGATGCTCAAATAAGACACATAATTTTTTTAGAGAAGCATAAATATAATATATATTTACATCAATTGATACTCGGAATACATGATATAATTTTTGAATATTATAATAATAATAATTTACATCATTAGATAATCTTATTCATAATAATAGAATCTTTGTATGTTTTTTGTTGCTTGTTTGAGAATGCATGGTGTATAACGTTTAAGAATACAATCATATTAGAAGGACTAGAATGTATCTTTTTATTTTCCTCTGTGTCCTTCTTGCCTATCTATAGGATATTATTGTTATTTATATCTCTAAGAAGGGCCATATAGTAAAATATCGTGCACCTGTAAGTAAAATATCTCTGTGTCCTTCTTGCCTGTCTTTGTCCAGCTCATCTCTCAATTCTTCCGTTGAATCACACACAGCCACACACAAGTTTCCTCTCTTTTTCTTAGATCTGGCCACAAACGTGGGGTGGCGGCGTCCCACGCGATGGCAGGGCGTGATGGCTCGGCGCGATGTCTTGCAAGCGGCGTCCCACGCGTAGCAGCTTGGCCTGGTGGATGGTGGCGAATGGTGGCCGAGGCGGGGTGTGGCGTCTAGCGCAGCGGCTCGATGCGGACACCAGCAGACGGCGGGGCGTGGCGGTTTGGCGCGAACACCAGCGCGCGGTAGCTCGGCGCAACGTCCAGCAAGCGGCGGCTCGGTCCAATGGCGGGGGTGGTCGTGGCAGGGCGCAGCGTCCAGCGCAGACGCCAGCGAGCGGCGGGGCGCGGCGGCCATGGACGGATTTCTACCGCCATCTACTATCTTTGCGCGCCAAAACTCGGTCTCCATACCGGATCAAAAAACACTGTCGTCTCCAAAGGACGAGTCATACAACGCAGTGCAAGCCGGCGGTAAGATCTGGGAGCACGAGCCCTTGCCGTCCTCTCGTGAGGGGACGACATGCCCCTCTTTTATCATTAAATGATGTACACGTAGACAAAATTAACTGACTTGGCACTATATAGACGGCACATTAAACACCGTTGTACATGCCCTAATGCTCAACTAGCAGATAGGGCATGTACAATGCTATAAACAAGCATCGTTTATAAGAAATCGCCATGTCACCTATGATAACCTTATACAATATGCAGCATAATCACTTTTTAGTTCCCGTGCTACAATCAATTCATCTTTACACACAACCAGCTTGGTTCCCGTGCTACAGTCGACTGCAAATGTATAGACAGTTTCTTTCTCTTTCCTCTTTCTCTTTCATCCACATCAACAAATAGGTGACATGGCAACTCTTATAGACAGCTTATGTCAACCCATTGTACATGTCCCAGATGATGGCTATCGTCGTTGATGCTGCTTTAGAGGGAGGACTAATTATCATCAACCAGCAGGCGATCTGTTCGGCAACTTGGCAGCTGCCTGAATAAACACCGAGGTACACACAGGGTTATTAATTTAGGTTGGAGAAAAAATTCGCCACCAACGACAATGACCAAAATTAATGAATTTGCGCGTAGCTTAGTCTATTCTACGCACGAGCCGTAACTCTATATTGCTGAACTAGCCAATATGAATGCAAATGCTTAATGTGAACGCATACATGTGCCAACTAATAAATGTATTTCATAGTTTGTATATGAATATGTTTTTTCTTTGATTTAGCTATAACTTTTTACCGACAACTCAATCCGATTCACAAATCGTTTTCATCAGTAACTTACTAACAACAAGAGCAACACATTGATATAAGTCTTGGCATATAAAACAGATTTTACTATCCATATACGTAGATGTTACTATCGGTATACATAGATTTTACTACCATACCAAAGGTTCAGCAGCCTATACAGTAGTAAAATTTTACGATACATTCTGTAAAATAGCAATATTCATGCAGTGTTTATTAGCAAGACTTATACCATTATGTTGCTCTCGTCATCGGTAAGCTATTGGTGAAAACTATTTGTGTATCGGAACTGTTAATAAAAAGTTATGGCCAAATTAAAAAATACATGTATTCATGCACAAACTAAAAAATATATTATAGGAGATATTTTTACTAGTCGGTCATACGTCAGTAGTAATATGTGTTTCTTGTTTGAACATGAATCTATTTTTTCTTTGATTTAGCCATAACTATTTATTGATAACTCCGATACACGAACGCTTTTTACCAATAGATTATAGATGACGACAACAATATAATAATATAAGTCTCGCTAATAAACAGTAATATTACATGCTAGTAACAGATCGATTTTAACACATCTATATAAAGAAATTACTATATTTCTATATAGACTTTACTATCATACAATAGTAAATTATTGTACATTTGGCAGTAAAATTTGATTCGTTTATTAGCAAGACTTATGCCATATTGTTTCTCTCGTCATCAGTAATCTAATGGTGAAATTCGTTCATAAATCATAGCTATGAATAAAAAGTTATGTCTAAAACAAATAAAAAATAGATTCATTGTATAACTAGGAAATGTATCTTTGCTTCTCTCAGTCATACACATGCACGCAAATTTTTGTACCGAACAGTCGTGGAAATGCAACTTGTAAATGACACAGCTGAACAGTCAGTGCAACACATTATAAATGACAAATAAATACTATTTCTAGTTTGTATATAAATATTTTTTCTTTATTTTAACCATAACTTTTCAAATGAGGATGATTCTTATCTTCAGATTTTGAATGGTTGTAGAATACACCTCCCATACATATGGTATTTTTTGAGAATTTTTTAAAACATGTACATCTAATTTTCATATATTTTATGGTTCACACAGGATATGTTGACTTTTACTATCCAGAAAATAATATATTACTCACAATTACACAAGTATTACTATATACTGTGTAAACCAGCCTTATCATGTAAAATATATTAAAACCATATGTACAAGTTTTTAAAAATTCTCAAAAAATTATCATATATGGGGGAGGTGGGATTCTACTTTCCTATAAAATTTTAAGACCAAAATCAATTTCATTTCAAAGATATAAAATTAACAAGCAATCAGTGATGAATAATAAATTTGTTCTTTTCATATCTTTAAAATGCGAATGAGTTTAGTATTCATATTTTACAAGGCTATGGAAACTCACATCCTCTACCTATTGTAATTTTTTGAGAATTTTTTAGAACTTGTATCTATAGTTTTCATAGACTTTTGCTGCAATATAAATAAAAAACTATATGTATATGTTCTAAAAATTCTCAAAAAAATTACCATACATAGAGGATTTGAGCTTCTATATCTGTGTAAAATTTGAATATAAATTCAGTAATATTTGAAAGATATAAAATTAACAAGCACTAATCAACGATGAATTGTAAATCATTCATTTTCATATTTGTCAAATACGACTGATTTTGGTATTCAAATTTTACAGGATTATAGAAGCTCACATCTAACTTCCCCTCCCCCTAACTTCCTCTCCACTCCTTTTCTTTTTTCTCCCCCTTCCCTCCTCCTCCCCCACCCGACCCCTTCCTCCCCCCTCTTCTTTCTTTACTAGCACTGCCTCCCTCCCCTCCTAGCACCTCCCTCCCCTCCTGGCGCCAGGGGCAGATCTACATGGTATGCCGGGTAGGCCACGTCATACCCTGTAGATTCAGCCCAATATAGTCCATAATACCATCATTATCTTATATAGTTAGCTTGTGAAGGTCATAACTTTATATCCATAGATCCGATTGAGATAATTCTTGTTAGGTTAGTTTCAAAATTGAATCTAATTTCTATAGTTACAATTTCACATCAATCCAACGGTTGGATCTTTGGAAATTACTATTTTAGTTAACATGTGTCAGACTATTTTTGCTGAAACTGAAGCAATTTTTTATAATTTGTTTAGGGGTGATTTGACAATCAATAAAACTTTGTTTTAGCTTTTGCATAATTATTCACCCCCTTTGATTGTCATATTAGTGTATATTGATCCTACATATGATTTGAGTGTAAGAATGCTAGTTGATTTATAGAGTAGAAACAAATATAATTGCTACTTTGCTAGCGAATAGCACTACTACAGAAATCATTTGTACAGGCGGTTGGTAACGCATCTTTACAGGCGTTTTTGCCTCCGCCTGTAACCGAAGGTCTGTGCAAATCGGTATATTTGCACAGCGCTTTTAGGTGCCGCCAGAACGATTTGTATTAGTGCTCGCTAAGAAACCGCCAGCATAAATAAGCATTTGTGCAAAGTGTTCTTAAGCCATCCACTCAGACAGAATGCATTTGTACAGCGGATGGCTTAAGAACCCGTCAAGACAATGTTTATTTGTACAAAGCGTTTCTTAAGGCATCACCGCACACAAATGCGTTTTATCGGCTCGGGTGGCTTAAGCACCAACAAGATAAATAAGCATTTTCACAGCGCAGCTTAAGCCACTCACCTGCATAAATGCATACATTCTATCAATCACATCACTGCTCAAAGACAAATCCATACATAACAATGACAAGGATTATATATACAAAGCACATATAAATCATAATTGCATTATGTATATATATACAAGGTTATATACACAAGGTTATATATATATACTCCTTGCAAAACTCTCTGTGCGAGATCCACGCCATGTACTCCTCTGATATTCTCTATCTAATATAAATTACAGCCTTGGTGTCTTTCAAAAATATATATATATATATTAGTGTTCACGGTCCATCTATCCTCATCTCCCAATTACAAAGTGTAGCATGCTTCGCCACTTCACCTTCACGGTAAAAGAAACTATCTCTCTCATGGATGACTTCACGACGAATGAACTGGCACATGTCCTTTTGCACATTGCAAAGGTCATCATCAGTGAGTGCCAAAGTGGTCTTTGCAATCTTCACCGCGATAATAAAGTAGGCAATAAAGAGGTTAAACAATAGTGAAATCGAGAACCGCATAATAAATAATCTTGAATCGCCAATTTGTATAGGCTTACGTCCCGGGGTTGCTTCAGCACCTCCTGCTGATCCCGAGGAACTCGCAGACGAGTATCCACAAAGAACACCGCTCGAGGTTGCTTGTGGCACTTCAAATCAAATAATAATGTATGGAATTAGTTCGCTTGGTAATACCCTTCCTTAGTAGTGCAATTATGTTGAAGCATTACAAGCGCCTTCTTACCCATGGGTGGATATAGCAAAGCATCTTATTTGACCCTTCGCAGATCATGTTTCCTTTTCGCGTAATGCTTGAAACCCCTACTCTAATGTCAACAACAACAAGTAACTATCATATCATAAAATAAATTACGTTATGTATGTTTGTGTATATATATTTCTTACGATTTAAGATGCGTGAATTCATTGTAAGATTCCTGGGGTTCGCCGAGTCAAGGACCATATATCCGCTTCCGCTTTGCACAAAGATGAAACAAATGAAGTGATCGCCGAACGAAAACTTATGTAAGTTTGACGAGTGATTATGGTGCAAACCGAACTTTTAGCAACGATTGACGAATGAGAAGATTACTTAAAATTGTAGGAGCCATTATGACGCCCTTGTCTTGCATCCGAGCATTGCTTTTGCTATGTATATCCCCACATGTACTTGGCGATCTTGTGTCGTGGATCTGCCGCTTTTCTTCTATCTCTGCTTCCGCCATCCCTTATCCTTCAACTCCTTTTCATTGAGTACAACTCTTAAGCTCTACTGGCTAATCCGCAGGGGTCAAGGAACCCACACATTTTCCCATCTTTTAACATCGTTATATTGCATTCTACATGTAATTAAGTCAATGGTCAATGCGCCAATTTATATGTCAATGTTGGGAAACATGACATTTTGGCAAATATCATATTTTGGCAAAATGCATCTTGTTAGACAGATTTGGCGAAGTTAACTTTATTTAAAAGGAAAAACCACTAAAATCGCCAACTTACGATTTAGTGAAAATTATATGGATTCTCGCCAATTTTTAATGATCTAACAAGCCATTACTATAAAGAGGAACTCAACTTGGCACTCAATCGCAAGAGCCGATATAACAATGTAGGGTAGGTCAATGGCCAACTTACGTGCACCACACGATCAAGTTGATGTCGAGTTTTCCAAAACGGAACATCTGCTGTAAGTCACCAAAATCGATCCGACGTAGCAAGTATCCTTGTGTTTGTAGACATCCGAGGGACGGCGCTTGAATGCCCTTCACCCCAAGACGAGATGCCCTCAAGTACCACCATGGAGTCTCTTCAACTCCCATGGTCCTTCGTTGATCTCGCTTCCATGGGGAGAAATGGATTGCCATGCTCATAAGTCTCTAGTGAAGGCATGGTTCAGACCGAGTGGAGTTGGCACTCCTCTTGACTTGGTGGTACTCCGCTGATTGCAATCTACTTCTTTGTTTTTCTTTGCAACCAACAACATCGCCAAGATGAGGCGCGTTGCAGACGGTTGGGGTAACGGAGGTGGTGCATGCAAGGCACAAGGCGCCATGACGGAGAAGATGCGCATTGTAGGAAGGCCACGCACGGAGAAGATGCGCTGTGGTGAAGGCACCACCGCGGAGAAGATGCGCCATTGTGGGAAGGCGCCACGGCAGAGAAGATGCGGTTTGTGGTGTAGGCAATTTTGGAAGAGGTAGGACGCCTTGACTTGTCAGCTTGGCCTCTCGACCTCTCTTGTATCAATGCAATATCTTCCTTGGGCCATACAATAAATGACCCAACTGCATCTTGATGGTCTCTACGCCATCGGGGTGTCAATGGTAGCTTTACAAGCCAAGGCACGGAACAAGCACAATGTCCACTTGCACCTTTGCGTGACCAATCGACAAAGTTGGTTGTGTATGACAAGGTCTTGATATGCCACGCCTCAAAGAAGCTCGACGACCAAGCCCCTTGCTCCAGATGTGCATGAGCTTGCACTTGGTTGCCTCTCGTGATATCATCCACAGATATCGAGGCGTTGGGATCGGCGTGGACCCGACGCTACTCGGATGCGGTCGGGCTCGGGTTGTCATCCGACCGCGCTTGTAACACCCTTTCCGCCTCCTTCTTCCCACGCCTTAAAACTCTTGTTGGGCCACTGTCTTATTGTATCACCATGGTCCTCTTATATCTTTGACGCGACTTGTATTGGTCTTGATATTCCGAACCCATGCTTGAAGCCCACTCGACTTCCAACACCACGAAAGCGACCTTGGTGTTCCTTGGTTCCCAACGCCGCCGTTAGGTCGCCATTCTCCTCGTTCGCACGAAGATCCCTCCGCTTGCTCGTGCGAGATCTTCGCAGCTTGGCCGAAACTTCCAGACCGCAGGTCCACCGTGCTTTTGCGACCCTTCTTGCTATCGGGTTGGCGAGCTAGGACCCACTTCGCCGCCATGTGTCGTCAATGGGTTCTCTATCCCAAAGACGGCTTCCTCTTCTTCTTTACTCCTCCACTCAACAATCTTAGGGGCATACCCACCGTGCCTGTGTGATGGGGGTACTTGTTCTTCTTCACGAGGGCACTGTGACATCTCGCTCAATGCTACGGCTTTGCTTTTAGGTCTTCACGGACAAACTCCGCCCATTCACCCGCGGTGATTTTTCCATATTTCGAATGGTGTCCGCCTGCCTTCACAAAGTACTTGTTCAGCTCATACCTCTAGTTCCTAAGCTCTTCCCCATCACATCCAAGGCATTCTTCTTAGCGATGGCCTCATACTCTGTGGGGAACCTTATGATTTTCTGCAGCTCGGTCCAAAGGTGCGCCTTTGTCGCGTCGGCCACCTTTGTCCAGTTATCAATCGTGATGGAGACATTGTCCTTGACAAGACAACCGCAGCTATTTCGGAACTTGGATAGTGCCTCACGAGGTGCTAGGGGCTCTCCTAAAGGACCGACTCCGTGATATACCAAGTACCGCGCAGAATTTGTTCCTACTTCGCCTCTGCTGCTTATGTGAGGTCGTGCTTGTTGCAGCAGAGAATCCATGGGAACATGCCGAGGTATCTTCAATTACCTCTTGAATCGCAGCTAGTCGGGCGGATCGCCTTTCCGCCTCTTCATAGAAATAAACACGAGGAATACGCAAACATAAGGAAATGCAATTATGTCGACGCCAAGCTACAAATAAAACAAGCTCACTCTTCTTAATACCTCTTCATTGGGATCGTAGTCGGAGTCGATTTCCCCACGTCGCCGTTCTGGTCGTGGGCATGGAACTAGGCTTGGGCTCTTGTACGATGACGAGGAACCATCGCGCCCAAGGAAAACAATGGGCTCGGTGTTCTTTCCCAAGGCTCGTGATCATCCTTCTCGCCTAAATCTTGTCGCTTCCCAAGATCGCCTCCTCTTGCAATGCACAGATACCACCGAGCTCTCCAAGGTGCTCCTCTTACGCACCTTCTTGGCGGGCAATTTTTTTCTCCCATCTTACTACAAAACAGATTACAATGAAGATCCAAAAGCTCACAAGTGCGTATGAAGTTTCGCTCAATCAAGGCCGATATTGGAAGTAGTAATTACCTTAGCTGATATTGATCAACTTCGTATGGATGCAAGGTAACTCGCGAAAATAGATCAAATCATGGAGATGCTTAAGACCATAGTTGATAACCTGGTCATGGGGAAGTTCCGAGTAATGAAGGAAATCGAAGGAGGAAGAGAGCAACTAGCACAAAGCTAATATGAGAAGGGCCGCCAAAGAAGGAATATGTTTGAGACCCCTGTAGTGGACAATCTTATGCCTCTAACCATTTTACTCAAGAACTACCTCAGATTCCTTTTAGCATTTCGCAAACCGCTACTACTTTCCCTATGATGAGACAAATGCCATTACAAAATACGTAAACAAAGAAGTAGAACTTACGGTGTTAGTGTGTATCCACCCACATTAGCTATCAAGCATTTGCACCTCGGCTTAGTACTTCCACTCCTCCTTATGTACCAACTTATAGGCCTCGTAACAACCCTTTCAACAGAATATATATTTGTATAACAGCAAGGTCCCGATTATAATCAAGTTATCAATGGCCTAGAGCAATGGAAGGAATGATGGTCACGGAGATGACAGGCTCATTACAAGCAGAACTTTAGCAAAGGTCCTAAAGTGGAGTTTCCAAAATTGATGGAAATCATCCTAATGCATGGATCGTAAAAGCGAAAAATGCTTTGAATTAGGAAGGACTCTGTAAGAGCGTAAAGTAGCTATTCACGAGGTTTATTTTACCTACAGAAAGGCATCAAAGGATTAGCAGTAATAGAATTTATACTAGTACCCTTTCTTGGCCTCAATTCTGCCACATGAGCTTACAGAGGAGTATTACTTGGACCACTTCATATCTGGCTTGAAGAATTATATCAGGGTACCACTGAAGTCCCTTAATCCTAGAACATTGGTGGAAGCTTATGCACATGCTAGGAATTGGGAGAGTTGAATCCGAATCAAGGCAGGATGGTTTTATTTCAGTAATCGAACAGTATGAAGATCCAAAGGCTCACAAGTGAAGAGAAAGACTTGAGTCGCAAGTTCATATTATCGCTATCAATCTATATTCCGCTTTTTCTCTTATGCTATGTTTTTTCGTTTGTTCCTTGTTGTTTTCTTGATTCTTGAATCGTAAAGTAAGTCGATTACCACGGGCGGCGCCGGTGAGGCGTCTGTGACGACGAGGGTGAGGCTTTGCAGCTTGACGCCCAAATGAAAGTTCGCTTGAGGAGCGAGGCCACGGAGAGGTCACCGAGCGAGGCGACGTGGACAAAGGGGGCGACGGCGCGGCGGATGGTAGTCAGAGGCGCGAACTCGCGGAGAGGTCACCGAGCGCGCCGGAACGGTTGTCGCAGGAGCGAGCCCGAGGGGATGTCACCAAGGGCGGCAGCGTGGAGGCGTCGACGGGGGAAATTTGGCTTTGCTGCTTTGGACGGGGAGCACTCGATCTCCGCCTAGAGATTTTAGGGTTAGGAATTTCCACAAAGCGGTGCACAAGATTTCCACAAAGTGTTCCAACGATTTCTATAGGCGTGTCTTACATCAAAGGGATTTATTCCACATACTGGGATGGTCCGGCCCATAGTTTGGGGGAGAGATTTGGTTATTTGGCACTTTAAACATGTCGTCCCATAAAATTGCCATCGACCTACATTACATTGACTCATACGGTCCCATATTTCATTGGCTCAAGTGTACACCGGACCATTGTTCCGGCAAAAAATCCTTCGAAATACAACCTCTCCCAATAGTACAAAGAGGATGATCCTGTCTAGTTAAATTTGACTTCAAAAGCTTTGGGGAGACCGCGAATTGAGGGGAGAATTCGAGTGTCATTTTCTGAAATTTCAATTCTATTAACATTTCCAAAACAGATACATTAAGTTATGTAACACATAAAATGTACATCCAAAAGGGGCGCCAGTAGTACATCATAATTATGCGCCAACTAGATACCTAGATAAGCTACTCTATCTACATCCAGAAATCATCGTCGTCATCGTCTTCGTCCGACGAGAGCTTGACGTTGCTTGAGGAGGAGACGGAGGAGGAGGAGGTGTCCAAGCGGTACATGACGGGATGTAGTCGCCGGCCCCTCCTCGCTAACGCCGCTGCTGCCGCCTCCACACCGCCCATTTCCGCCTCCTCCTCCTCCTCCTCCTCCACCTCCTCCTCCTCCTCCTCCTCCTCCCCTCGCCGCCTCTCCTCGAGAGGTCGCGGGCCGCCCGCCCTGGCTGGCCGCTGCCGATGGCCTCCTCCACTCTGGCATTCCTCCTCCTCCTCCTCTCGCCTCTGTGATCGGGGACCCTAGCCACTGACGCCGACGACGGCCGACGGCATGACGGTGATCGAGTCGCGCCGCTTCCGGGCGGACTCCGTCGAGCCGACATTGGGACGGAGGAGGATGAGGACGATGAGGCGACATTGCCGAGGAGGAGGAATGGATTGGGGAATTTGGGAAGTTAGAACACGAATGGGCTAATTGCTCTCCTGGTTAATATAAGCAACGGAAGGCTTAAGGACGCCAAGGCCTAGCATACCGATCGTCCGTAGGTAGAAAAGCAAGTCTGTGATTATCCTGTCTATGTAAATATGTGCACATCGGATCCTCCTTTCGCAGAGAACTTTGTCATCATCTACATGAGAACAACTAAGAAAGGATGATCCCGTGTTTGCTAATATGTGTTCTGGGACCATCTGACTAATGGGCCGGAGGTGATGTCATTTGGCGTGCTCGTGGAGGTCATGATATTGAAATGGTCACTTACTCGCCACCATCTGACCGATGGGCCGGAGGTGATGTCGAGGAGCAAAGCTATGGGTCATGGGCTTGGGGTCTCCGGAGTTGTCTCCGCCAAGACTAACAGAGCCCACTGTTGGGGTCTCGGAGTTATCACAAGACTAACAGGTCCGAGGGTGGGCCTGTTAGTGCGGTGGAGACAACTCCTGAGACCCCAAGCCCATGACCCATAGCCCGCTCCTACGACATCACCGCTAGCCCATCGGTCCGATGGTGACGAGTAGACCATTTCAATATCAAGACCTCCACGAGCCTCGCCGGCGACTCATGCAGAGCGAGGTCGATCCAGCCCGGCCCGATCTTTGGGCATTCCTACCGAGAACGCACGCCACGAGTGCCGAGTTGATTTTAGTGGTGTTAGCTCTTGTCGGATCTTCATGTAAGGGCGAAGTTATCCAATGTTGCGCCACTCGTAGTTGTTCCTTTCGTGTAATCGATAGATAGCAGCCTTATTCTCGTGATCGTAGTAATCGCAGCAGAAAGTGATTGCCCGGAGACCAAAGCTCTACACCTGTTGTCTTGCTAGGTGCTCTCCTCAAGCACGGGAGCCGATCACACATACCGGACGATCCGGCCATGGTTAGGATAACGCACCGACCATCCCCTATGCGCATAACTTTCACCGTGGGCTACAACGAACTACAAATCAGATGATCCCAGATGTGTAAATATATGTATACCGACCATCCTACCGCAAAAAGCCTTCGGTTATCTTATGCGTCTAACTCCACAAGCTAAAGAGTGCAACGAAATGGCCATACCGTTTTGCATCGATTTAGTATTGAAGTAATTAATCACCCGCACGGTCCTAAATGTTCACATCGCTCGGGGTGCATTCGACAGCCGAGAGCCGCTGCGATCGCAACATCACCGCGTGCTCAGAAGTCATGAATCACCATGAGCTCACAGGCATGATCAAGGGCTGGACAGCCACCGCACAAACAGGCCCCTCGCTTGTGCGGCGGAGACAACTCCTGAGACCCCCATGCCCATGACCCATAGCTCGCTTCCTACGACATCACCGCTTAGCCCATCTGGCCCCGATGGTGACGAGAGATTGAATGAGTCTATTTCGCCACCATCGGACCGATGATGTCGAGGAGGGCATGGGTCGCGGGCTTGGGGTCTCGAGTTGTCTCCGCCGCACTAACAGGTCCGAGGGTGGGCCCTATTTGTGCGGGCGGAGACAACTCCCGAGACCCCAAGCCCATGACCCATAGCCCGCTTCCTACGACATCACCGCTTATCCCATCGGGTCCGATGGTGACGAGAGTAGACCATTTCAATATCAAGATCTCCACGAGTCCGGGCGACTCAGCAGAGCGAGGTCGATCCACCCGGCCCGATCTTTGGGCATTCCTACCGAGAACGCACGGCCACGAGTGCCGAGTTGATTTTAGTGGTGTTAGCTCTTGTCGGATCTTCATGTAAGGGCGAAGTTATCCAATGTTGCGCCACTCGTAGTTGTTCCTTTCGTGTAATCGATAGATAGCAAATTTTATTCTCTATGATCGTAGTAATCGCAGCAGTAAAGTGATTGGCCCGAGACCAAAGCTCTACACCGTTGTCTTGCTAGGTGCTCTCTCAAGCACGGAGCCGATTACACATACCGATGATCCGCCAAGGTTAGATAACGACCGACCATCCCCTATGCGCATAACTTCGCCGTGGGCTACAACGAATTATAAATCGATGATCCCAGATGTGTAAATATATGTATACCGGACCATCCTACCGCAAAAAGCCTTCGGTTATCTTATGCGTCTTAACTCCACAAGTTTAAAGAGTGCAACGAAATGGTCATACCGCTCTGCATCGATTTAGTATTGAAGTAATTAATCACCGCACGGTCCTAAATGTTCCCATCGTCAGCGAACAACTCATGGCAAGAAGATTCGATAATCACTCACATGAAGATCGCCAAGAGCTAACACCACTAAAATCAACTCAAATGATCATGCGTTCTGATTTGGAATGCCCAAAGATCGAGCGAGCCTCTCGCTCACCAGTCGCCGAGCTCGTGGGTCATGATATTGAAATGGATCTCTCGCTACCATTGGACCGACGGGCTGGAGGTGATGTCGAGGAGCGGTGCTATGGGTCATGGGCTTGGGGTCTCCGGAGTTGTCTCCGCCGCACTAACAGGTCCGAGGGTGGGCCTCGTTAGTGCGGCGGAGACAACTCCCTGAGACCCCAAGCCCATGACCCATAGCTCGCTTCCTACGACATCACCGCTTAGCCCATCGGTCCGATGGTGACGAGAGTAGACCATTTCAATATCAAGACCTCCACGAGCCCGCCAATGACTCTGCAGAGCGAGGTCGATCCAGCCCGGCCCGATCTTTGGGCATTCCTACCGAGAACGACGCCACGAGTGCCGAGTTGATTTTAGTGGTGTTAGCTCTTGTCGGATCTTCATGTAAGGGCGAAGTTATCTCAATGTTGCGCCACTCAGAGTTGTTCCTTTCTGTAATCGATAGATAGCACTTTATTCTCGTGATCGTAGCAATCGCAGCAGAAAGTGATTGGCCGAGACCAAAGCTCTACACCGTTGTCTTGCTAGGTGCTCTCCTCAAGCACGGAGCCGACATATTATACCGGACGATCCGCCAAGGTTAGGATAACGACCGACCATCCCCTATGCGCATAACTTTCACCGTGGGCTACAACGAACTATAAATCAGATGATCCCAGATGTGTAAATATATGTATACCGACCATCCTACCAAGAAAAAGCTTTCAGCATGATTGTCATGAAAGAGTACAAAGTTAAATAAAATTGTCATGAAATGCATTGTTCCAATCTAGGCTAACACAGCGAAATCGAAATACGACATATGAAGCAAGTTAGAGTGCAAAACAACCGAAAAGACAAGTTGCGCATTAAGCAAAGAACTACTCGTCCGTGTTTGGACTACTACCAAAAAGATCGGAGCCGAGCCGAGTCTTCCCTATCACCAAGGCCAACACCGCGGCAAGTAGGGCTCGCCGAGGTTCTCCTCCCGACTTTGTAGCTTTAGTCTCCTCATGAGGGGCCTGTGAACCTCATGGTGAAGGGGTTGAGCAATCGCTTGGTCGCCAAGCAAGGGGTCCGATGGGCCTGCTCAGGCCGCACTGCTCAGTTCGGAGGTCGATCCACAACACCAGACAAGAATATTCTCTGTGATTTGAGCAATCACAAAGAATGTGTGTTGAGTCCGGAGACCGATGTTTCGTATATGTTGGCGCAGTTGTTATCCTCATCGTGGGCCTCAGGGGTCGAGGTGAACTCACAGAGCACACTCGAGGCAATGACCGGATCGTCGTCAACTTGAGGAGTCGGCACCGCTTGATAGGTGCCGAACTCAACGATACTACACTCGAGCAGCCATCTCGCCGCTTATGTCAAGATGCACGGACGTATGTTCGGCCTCGCCGAGCACGGGTAGGCATGGTCGATGTGGGTGCATCCGCTAAAGTAGGTGGAGTAGTGGACAATGGAGCGGATGCCTTATCATCGGCTGGTCTGGAGAACATCCCTGTCAAGACCGTAAGAGCTGGTGGGAACGTGGACACGGAGGGCAGAAGCCCCCAATGAAGCAAGTGGGCAGAATGCCAGAAGCGGAGGTGGAATCGAGCCGGCAAGCAGAGGTCAGGTAAGACCAACTACATTGTACAACTGACCAAAGCAGCCTGAGAAGAAAGTGAACATCTGAGCCATTTGCATCCGACCATGTACCAAAGCCGCTCGGGTCGTCACGATGCAACCTCATCTCCTCTAGTAATTGGGTCCGTGGTCTCCCATTGTTGGGCAATTGAAGCCGCTCGAGACTTCGCAACTCAACAATCGGCAAGCACGTGAGTAAGCTCGTGGGCCGAGAAACGAAGACTGAGTCACCGGTGTCACGTCAGAGCCGCCGACGGCAGCTAAGTCGCCTCGGTCCTCGTGCACAGAGCCCGATCCACTCCGCCTCGTGGTCGTGGGCTCAGACCGAAAGTACTCGTGGTCTTCCTCCTCATCGCCGTTGTCATCCCAAATCAATATCAATGATCCGCCAACCCAAAGATGCTCCTCACTCGCTAGTGCCGGTCCTCCCTTGAGCGCTCTCTCTCGCCTCGTATTCCGCTCCCGAGCCTCCTCATGGAACGTTGTCCTCTGCGCTCGCTGCCAAGAGATGGAGGCATGTATCGACGAAGACTTAACTCGCCCTTCCGTGTACTCTCACGATGCTCGCTCGAGCGAAGGTAATGAATATGTAAGAAATTATATGCGCAAATGGTTGTTGTCCGCCAAACTCATAGCATCTCGCAATAGCATCTTCAATCTCACTGATGATAAAGTCGAGAATGTCGAACGGCTCGTGAGATAGGATCGAATAAAGTAGCCATCGCCGCAAACTAGTGATCGCCTCAAGATTCCCAATCCTCAACAATGATGACTTCTCAAAGCCATGTGGACCGCCTTTGCCTCGTGGAGGAGACGGTCGATGGCGAAGGGATCCAACGGGAAACGGCCGAACAGAAGTTTAATCTCGTCATCTGTCGGGAAACACCTCCGCCTTAGCACGATGAGGCAAGCAGTGTCGCTCACAGACACCACCGATGCAAAGTTCGGGCTCCTCCTCAAAACCAAACAACTCAAGAAAAGTGCGCCAGACACCCTCCGGGGTTCTCCGTCAGGCATGAATTGAATGTATCTGTGTTCGGGTTGATCCAAATCAGAAGCGAGAAGTCTCGACCCACTTTTCAACTACCGTGTCGAACTCACAATACCGTAAGACCTTCAAATAGTCGAAGTGTCTCGAACGCCCACCCCACCCGCTGCCCTCTCGCAAAGAGGCGGTTGAGCGCCCCTGCATGCTCAATCGACCCCGAGCTCTTCAGACGAATAAAGAAGCTCATGAAGAACCGCCCGTAACCTCCTATTAACTCCAAATTCTCCGCTTATGGAAACCGACATTGATATCGAGAAACGAAGGGTCTTTACCCTCCGGATGAGAGGTTCCAAGGTCTCTAAGTCTTATCTCGTGGTCGATGTGGCACATGGTACTCCTCGCCCTCTTCCTTTTCATCACCGCCTCCCGAGGCGGAACTATGTTGGGACGAGCACGCACTGGGAAGATGTCGAACCACCACGAAAAGACGCTGCTAGAACGACGAGGAGGTGCCGCACCACCCTCGTGAATTGAGTGCCCCCTCCTCTCGATTCTCCGCCGACTGAGGTGTATCTAATCTGCAATTGGCGGCCACGCCCGCATGCTCGAGCCAAGTTCAGATCTCGCAGCCATCTCACCGCTCTGCTCTTCAGAATTTGGACTTCTTAGCCTTCTCACCAAGACAACAACTTCTTTTTCCTTCCTTTTTCCCCGCCATCCGCAAGTTGCACTGCTGAATGTCAAGAACTTGCATCGTATTCATATGCATTTGAATGGAGTCCAAAGAAACCAGAGGGATGTGGATCTCACCGCCACAAAGTGAAGGAGAGTCGTTGCCACCGCTGGCTCGGATTTGTCGGCGGCGACAAAACGGGTGGTGCGAATCGGCGGTGGGCGGCGCCGAGGCGGTGGAGGATTGGAGTACGTGTCGCAAGGCACGTAAACGGTCTTGGCGCAAGACGGCATGGAGAGAGGAGTAGTTAGGTGCGGTCGATATACAGGTCCACAGCGGTCCTCTCAATGTACGGCGTGTTTTGATAAGGTTAAGATCATCATACCAGATGATCCGTTATCGAAACATCACCGACCGGATCGATGCTCTCGTTCGACCTTCGGTGGCGGATGGTCCTACCCGAGGAAAAAAGAATCGGATCATCTTGTCTAACGGTGTGCAAAGACTCAGCGAGTCACGATAATAAAGGAGGGCGACAATACGAAGACCGACGATCCAGATAGGAAAAGATAAAGACGCCTCGAATGCGGACGACGGAGGCCTCGGTTAAGATTCACATACCGGACGCTCCGCTAAGTCGAGAAACAACAAGATCGGATTATTGTCCGAACTAATAGTGCTTGGCTTCTTCGCCTTTGTTGGTTTTTCAATTTACGTGATGATCCGCCTAATAGCTTAATTACCTACCGCACCATCCTCGCACTTTCACGCAATGCTTTTACTCAAATCCAATAAAAATATAAGTTCTATTACATATTAAGTTTTTACACAACGTGTCCCTATTTGCCTTTAACAACTTTTTCCGACGCAATATCACGCATATATGGCATCATTGAAATATCGAGGGTTTTTCTACAAGTTTGATCCTCTCCTGATCTTCGAAAGGCGTAAGGTCGCCGAATCGATTGTATTCGCCTTTGTCGTGCACATTGTCAACTCCAACGATCCTTTGTTTTCCGGGAACAACTATGTTCCTTTTCTTATTATCGGGTCATTTATGTAGAAAACTTGCGTAGACTTCGTGGCTAGTATCCGTGGGTCGCTTTTGTGTCCAAGATTGTTGAGGTCGATAGCCAGAACCCATAGTTGTCCACCTCCACACCATTAGGATGTTTGACCCGCTTGCAAATAAATACGGGATCTCGCATATCCCTTCCATAGTCGAGTTCCCAAATTTCTTGAATGATTCCATAGTAGGTGTTCTTCTCCTCGTCGCATCTATGGCTTCTACCCTAACGCCACTCGCTTTTGGGCCATCGCCTTCTTGTCCTTTTGAATAGTATAAAACGGTACCCATTGATGTCATACGCTAGCCATGATGTTACCAGACTTGATGGGCCATGAGCCAACATTTTCAATGTTTCGCTTTCTTCGCCCTCACCATCCGGTATGTTTTGGTTCTTGAACCATGTGGTAAACATGCGCTTATTCTCTTCAGATCCAATCAACTTAGCGCCTTGGATTTTCTTTCAAGCTCTTCCGTGTGTTGCTCCACATACGGCTCCACTATCTTTAGTTGTTGCAAGACGGTGAAATGTGCTTGGTCCACATTCTTGTACTCATGGTCGATGAATCTTTTCTTTCCCTTAGTCCCTTTACTACCAACCTCCCTCATGTCGAGGGACAGCACACCAATTGGCCTTTCCGTAAGCATGAAGTAATCCGTGCAACACTCAATGACTTCCTCAAGATTGTAGCCCTCAATAATGGAACCCTCTGGGTAAGCACGATTCCGCTGTAAGCTCTAAGCAAGCCCATCCACCTCTCAAATGGAAACATCCAAAGGTAAGAATATCGTCCCAAAGACTTTTACCTCCTCGACAAGGTGAATCAAGAGGTGCAAGATGATATCGAAAAAGGATGGAGGGAAGCACATCTCAAGTTGGTTTATAGTCTCCACTATGTAGTTCTCGCAGATTGTCGAGCTGCTCATCATCGACACCTTCGTGAAATCGATTGCGTAAATGACACAACCGCAGTGATGGCTATCTTTACAAATGTTGAGTTGATACCCCGATTGCAATTGGGAGCATTTGGTCATCATGACGTGGCGGCCGTGAGACTTCATACCACTTATCTTTAAATCTTTCATCGATACTAGGTTTTTGATGTTCGATGAATAACCAGACGGACTCGAATTCTAATGTAAGCACTTGCACACCGATCTTTTCTCCTCACCGCCGAGAGTAGCTTGTCGGGGAAGGTAATACTTTCCACTTGGTCTTTCTTCGTGGTGTAGTTCTTTCCCGATTTTAAGTACTACCCTGCCTTTACGAGCTTTAAGACCATCCTTTGTCTTGTATCAATGTCCAACAAGAGACCTAGCACGCCACGCACATTCTTTATGACATGCATGGCATCGATGCTATGGCGAATTTCCAAGTCCTTCCAAAGAGGGCAAATACTTGTAGAAAATTGACATTTTTTGAATAGGACAACAAAAGTGGAACCTCCTCATCAAGATTCTTCCTCTTTCGACTCTTTTGGCCCTCGCACCGCTTTCTTCCCTAAAACCACCTTGATGTTCTCGACCATTTCAAACACTTTTTTCCCGCTTACGCCGCTTTGGAGCCACACCTTCTCAACCGTATTGTCAAAATACTTGCCCATCTTATGTATTTGTGAGTTTTGAGTAAGAAACGGCGGTGCCGCATGTACACTAATCTTCGTGAGCATGGAAGGAACGTCGATACGCTTTCATCCATGCATACTACACAAGCTATCTTCCTTTAATCAACCCGATAGGGCCAAAGCAGGTGGGGTAATCACCGATGGTAACGAAAATAATGGCTTTTAGTGTGAAGTGTCTTTGCTGGAACCGATCCCACACCGACCCCATCGTGCCACAACATGGCCATATCTTCCATCAAGAGTTCGAGAAACACATCAATATCTACTCCAGTCGCCTTGACCTTGGATAAGAATGGACAACATTAGGTACCTTCTTCATACATAGCCATGGAGGAAGGTTGTAGATGGACAGACTATCGCCAAGTGCTATGTGTGTATGCTCCATTCACCGAAAGGATTCATACCATTGGTACTCAAATAACCTTACATTCCGGGTTCGTCAAATCTGGATACATGCGATCAAAATTTCTCCATTGTCTACCATCGGCGGGTGTCGAATCTTTCCATCTTTTATGCGCTTTGTCGGAATGCCAACCCATTAGTTCGAGTCCTCTCATTCGAGTACAAACGCTTTCAGCGGTCAATAATCGCAAGTACCACATCACCAACGCAGGATTCTTTTCTTCTTGTCCGTGCTCAAGAAGTGTCTTTGTCATTACTAGTAGTACTATTCTTGTTCTTCTTATTCTTCTTAGTGCCGGTCAAGAATCATCATCGTCGTGGAGTCATCATTCTTCTTATACCGCTCGCTTTGCACACCGCATTGATCCAAGTCCGCGAATCTTTATGGAAGAGGATACAAGTGGTTTGGACACGCGTGTATCTTTTGCACATCCAATGACATCGGAGTGATAAGCTTTTCGCAAATAAGTGCTCGCAAATCGGCAAGGTGGGCAATCCATTAGCCTTCGAAGTACTTTCGCCAAGAGCCTCAACAGATCGCTGAAACTCTTGTCCGACCATCCATTGCTAGCCTTCAACCTTAGAAGCATCAACACCGTATGCAACATCAGAACTCGAGGACAACCCTTGATTCTCATATAATGATCATTCCGCTTTGTGTAACGATCGACATTATCTAAACTCGTCATCTCCTTTAAAACTCGCGGTTCGGCATGGCACAACATTTCTCTACATTAGCGATGCGACCATCATCTAGCAAACGAGCATGCACATGAGCCGCCATCTCCCAAACTGTCAATGTCAGCTTCTCCAAGACTTCGATCATCCATTTAGATCGGATCAACGCCATCGGTTGTTTATGATGTACGCTGCTTTGCCATGTTTGTACCAACATGTGCAATCCTCTATAAAACCTCTCATGATCAGGTGTGTTCTGATTACACTTAAATCTCCCCACCCTACATTGTTCTTACAGTCATTGCATGGACAAAGTATTTCCTTTTCCTTCTTAGTCCAGGTGTCCTTCCAAGCGGCTTTAATAAAAGTTCCGAGCTCTTTGAGGAATACACCCTTATTTCTTGGTGCATTGTACATCCATGCCCTTTCCATCTTGAACCTGAAACAGAAATTCAGATCGAAATGTCAATTATTTAGATAGAACTTTATCAAGAGAACCCTAAGTTAAATACTATAAAATGATTTTATTAAAATCATGAAAGAATGTAAGGTCCTCTCCCTCTAGAGAGGGGAGGTCGGGTTCTTCCTCTAGATCTAGAGAGAGGGAGGGATACAAGATCTGCCTATAGATCTAGAAGGTGAGGGCCTCATCCCCTCTCCCATGCACATTCTCTATACACTACATATTCCTCTCCACTATATATAAACCGAAATTACACAATTTAAGCATGTATGAAACCTCTACAAATGTTAGGAATGAGATGCTCTTACCTTAGAGAGTTAACGCCTATTCCAAGGATTTCAAGTTCAAAACCTCCCCCTTATTTTCACAATTTTGGAGCCACTCGAATCGCCACGAGAGAGAACGGTTCGAGTTTAAAGTTTAAGTTTCCACAAAGCGGCTCCCTAAGACAACAACCCGCAGAAAATAATAACGATGAAGCAAAACAAAGACACGGATGATCCGTCAACAAAAAAACCATACCGTAGTATTTTTCGATGTTGATTTTCAACAGAGGACGCAGCTTGCAACATTAAAGGATGATCCCAGACGCCAATGAAAACGCTGCATCAAGTATTGTTTGGACGTTGATTTCGTGTTTTGCGTGTATTGTAGAATAAAGGATGATCCAAGATGTACACGAAAAAGCATACCGCGCCTCCTTCGTCACAAAATTTGCGACAAGCATTTAAAAATTTGTACAGCGGTTTGTTTAAGAACTACGCCTTTAAAGACTTGAACATCACCACAGAGGTTCGTAATTAATTAGCCCGCCAATATAATTAACTAAGGTGGCTTGTTTAACGCATCGCCGAGGAAATCGCATTTCTCATGCGGCTTCAGAAGAAAGCCGCCTGTAAAGATCGCAATTACCCCTATGTTCATTAAGAAAGTCGCCGTGAAGATAGCAGCTCGCAGTCGCATAAAGCGCACCGCCCGTGAAAAGATCAATATTTTCACAAAGTGTGTCTTAAGAGAGCCGGCTGTGAATATACCTTTCCACAAAGTGTTCTAGCCCAAGGGACCGCCTCAGCCTTTTGGAGGCGGCTCACCTTTTAATCCGCCTGTGGAAACAAATCCTTGGTGTCTAGGAAAATCATTTCTGTAGTAGTGTAGAGAGTTGCTTGTTGATGCATTGCTTTTTTTGTTTGTAGAGTTGTTAAATTATGAAGAGGAACGGAGACATTACATCTCTTTTCCGGAAACATGCAACAAAGAAGGCTACTGCTTCATCTCTTTTTCGGAAACATTGCAAAACGAGAAGCAAAGAAGGCTGCTGCTGCTTCATCTCTTTTCCGGAAACATTGCATCTCTTTTCTGGAAACGTTTATTGAGCGAGATATTTTCTTCCAAGTTGATGAAAATGATATAATCAAGAGTTTCATGGCTATTAAAAGGCGGAGGCCACACAAGAAGGACAAGAAGTAATATTGTATTCTTTGAACTATTGTAGGTGCGTGTAATGACCCGAATTCACAAATTCGGATCCACCGTATGCCGTGACTATTCCTGTGATCAACGCTTAGTGCACACGGCTTAACATCGTAAGCATTACATCATACACAACGATAATAACAATAAGACTTCATTTATTTAATATAACTAGTGTATGATCTTATGATCACTTACATTTATTCGCCTCATAGGGCAAGACTAAGATAAAATAGGACAAATGCAATGGAAAATCATAGAAGACGAGTGACTCATCAAGACACCACAAAGCGATCGACAAGGCTTGGCCTAGTGACTCGGCCCACCAAGGTCCTCCTCCAACACGCGATGACTCCTCCATCGTTGTTTGTGTTTGTAGGCAAGGGTGAGTATACAACATACTCAACAAGTTGTGCACAAAACGCAATTCTATCATAGCTATATGCAGGTTTATTCCAAAGGAATGGCTAAGGGGTTCATTTGCAGTAAAGCAGCATTTGAGAACACATACAAGACATAGATTGAGAAGACAAGAAACAAATAATAACAAGTAAATAGATTCAAGTGATTCTCAAATAAACCCAAGTTCTCCATCCTAAATCAAGTTCCATTATCCACATGGCATCCCGCCATCCCATCCAGCTTGTTCATTTTAATTAACTACCCTTGATCAGAATCCCCGAGCATTGCTCAATACCGTGAGCATGGCTATCCTAATAGTTTGTACACTCGCAGAGGTTATGCACTTTACCCACACGATATAACCATGCACCACACAAAGTAACGATTATAACAAAGCCTTTACAATGCATCCTCTTAACCCTGTGCTACCCGCTAAGGTTTCAACATCAAGGGCTACATCGCCACAACAGGCCCCCCTCTTGCGCCATGTGAGTTTCCGCACACCCGACTCACACCACCATGATAGCACTTAAGTTAAGCATTTGCAAATTAGTCACTAGGCTGCCCCATAACAGACGTGTGGTCGCATGATTGACTCAGTCAAAGGCTTGCAAGGTTAAGTCCTTAATTGACCGAGGCAAGACTAACCGAGATGATCTCAAATATCCAAAACCAATAAAACCAAACACGACCGCCTATTGCCACTCTTGGCCCACCACAAAACAATCTTGCCACTTGCCTCAGCCTAAATCATTTTCCCACCCCAGCTTGATTACTAAGCACCACGTGTTTTCACAAATCAACATCGCAGCATGACTCACTGTCACGACAACTCAATCTCTTTGTGCGACCACACATGGCCCACAAATTATCATCATAGTTCCATATTCCATTAGTCAAGATTAATAAGCAATATTTCACGAGCATGTGATGACGTGGCATGGCTAAGCATCTCTAATTCGGTCTAACCACCCATGTTGATTTTCTATTTAACCAACTATAATTAACCAACCTAGGGTGACAAATGGATCATAGCATACAACTAGCAAGGTAGGGTATAATTCAAAGGGTACGATAGCTAGTCCCAAATTTAGGTTGAAATCATTTATACACATAAAATAACATGTAATAAGGTACATCAAAATAGCATGCAATCTAATTCATTGGTGCAACATGATCAAAGCACAACTTGCCTTCGTTAAGCTCCTGGTCTTGGTCTGAAAATAATTCTTAAGCTGTGAGATCCCCTTCCGAAGCCTCGCACAATTCAACGTCTACGCGAATCGAGAGAGAGAAGCAAATAAAAACCAAAACCAAAGAGCAAACAAATTTAAAAATTCAAATAAAAGCCACCATTAGAAATACCTCAATTTTACAAATTTTTAGGAATTTGAATCACCTCAATCGGAGTTCGTATGCAAAAGTTATCGCAATTTGAAGTTTGAAAATCCTGAAAATAAACCCTAATTCATAAATCCGATTTTAGCGAATTATTTTTATAAAGGAAATTCCGATTTTTCCCGCTCGAACGTACGGCGCGACGTGGCAAATTGTGGTCCATTGATTTGGTGATCGACGGCTCACGCTTACCCGTGCGGTTTCCTGTTCACCTAAGTGGCGTGGCGCTATCTCGTCCGCTTGTTGATGATCAGACGGCCCACAGAGCTCCCGAGCAGCAATGAAAACCTGGCGGTTTGATCTCGCTGGTGATGAAGACGACGACTAGCTCGGCGGCGTTCCGGTACTCCCCGATGACCAACGAACAACGGCGCAGACGGAGCACGACACGGTGACCTCGAATCCGTAGCTCTCTCGGTGAAAGAGGTACTCGGCGACGATGTAGACCCGGCGCGACCTCCACAGAACTCTGGCGATGGCGCTGGGCTCTCGGTTCTCCAAAGAATCTGCAAGGTGAGGGAAAAGGGCGGCGGCTCAAGGTGAGTTTCGGAGGGGGCTCGGGGCCTCTATTTATACCCGGCGGGGCACACTAAACAAGGAAGGGCGGCGGCGGTGCAGAACTCGGCTTGGATACGGCGGCGAGGTCTCCGACTCGGACACGACGACTGTCGTCCGTCCGATCAACATCCGGCGGCCAGAGTAATTCGAGGTTTCCATAAATACAAAGGGTCAAGACAAGAATCGGGCCGGGCTCATATCGTTCACGGTGATTTTTCCAAAGGTTTCCTATTTTAAATAATCCGATTAAACGCTTTTGATTTATTTAAAGCATTAAAAATATCCTAAAATTCCAAGAAAAATCTCAAAAATACTTTGAGATATTCTGACTTAACTTAAATAAAATATTTTCACAAAAACTTTATTTTAAATTTATATATTCATAATTATTTTTGATAGAAAGTAATGTTATTTAATTCAAAATAAATCAAATAAATCTCAAAAAATCCAAAAAATCATAAAATTCTTAAATTGTAATAAAATAATATTAATAATTTAAAAGCCAAAAATTGGGATGTTACGATTGCTAAGCTTCTTTTATGCATATTTCATACTTAAAATGTTCAAACTATTTATATTGTAATTTATACTTGTATTATCATGTTTCTAGTTATTTTATACTCGTATACTGAATTTCTCGACAATATTTGTAGTTGTTTACCGAATTGTTCATTGCATTTTACCGAATTGTATATTATAGTATTAACTCGGCATACCCTAACTTAAAATCATAGATCCGTCACTGCCTGGCGCCTCCCTCCCTGGCTCCTCCTCCAGGGCGGCACCTCCCTGGTTCCTCCCTTAGGCCGGCTCCCTCCCTACCTTCCTCCCTTGCGAGCAGTAGCAGCCTCTCCCCTTCTTCATCCTTGTGAGCAAACGAGGTGAGGATTTCTTGGTTTTAGGAGTGTGCATGCTATTCTAATGGAGATATCTCACTGGTATGGGTGTTATAAGGTATGGATTTTGAGGATTTTGGGGGGAAAAGTGGCTCTAGGTTTTGGAGGGAAGAATTCTATTTTCAGGCTGTGCTTTACCTGTCTGTTAGGGCTGTAATTTGAACTAGTTAAAAGTGTTTCCTAAGTTTTTGGCTATAGAGGAAGTGTAGCTCGTCGTTTCCCTTTTAATCTGAGACCAAGAACACTAATTTTCATTCAGCCAATCAAAAGTTATGGTCGATTTAGTGCTGGCTGTCCTGATTTTGCTTGTGTTGGTAGCTGAAACTTTGAACTGCTGTTTAAGGTTAGATGCAGGTCGATTTAGAATTTTTAATTTCCTAGAGAAAGTTATAAAATTTCCTGTAGATTAAGAAAATGTCCTTGTTTGCTTGATTTGGATTCAAGAATCATTAGTTGTGCTATTTTGAAGTTCGCTGTCCTACTGCTGCACCTCCACCTGCAGCGGTTCCCGCAACTGCCCCAGATGTGCCAGATGGTTGGATGAGCCTTCGTCCATGGTTGACTCTCCGACTCGACACCTTTGATGGTGCGGGCATGCCGGTCCAGTCAGCGGACTGGCTACGCTACATGGAGAGGCAAGTTGGAGTTCTAGAGATGACTTCTCTCCGGAAGGCTCGATCCATAGCCTTCTAGCTAAAGGGCTAGGCGGATATCTGGTGGGAGGGGGTTCTTGCTACGAGGAGCCCCGCGCAGGGACCAGTCACTTGGGAGGTCTTCACCGAGCACTTCTGGGCAAAATTTTACCCAGAGTCCTTTGTGGAGAGGATGGAGCATTCTTTGGCTACCCTCTCCCAAGGGAGGAAGTCTGTGGCTGCATATGAGGTGAAGTTCACCAACATTGTCCGCTTCGTACCAGCTATGGCCTCAGATGATCATGAGAAGGCTCGGAGGTTCTGTAGGGGCCTCAACCAGGAGTTCAGAGTTGTCATAGGGGCCACTGTTCCCCGTGACTTCGCTTCTGTGGTGGAGTAGGCTAAGGGCATGGAGCTTGAATTGGAGCTGTCCAAAGATAAGCTCAACTCTAGTAGCTCGGGAGTTTCTGTAGCTTCTGGTGGTGGTCAGAAGAGGAGTTTTGGTGGTGGAGGTGGGTCTTTTCAGCGATCTACCTCCAAGAAGTCCAAGGGGGGACAGAGTTCCTCCTCAGGAGCCAAGGCAAGGAAGCCTCGGCCATCTTCATCGTCCTCCCCACGGTTCGCCTTCCGCCCTGTCCCGGGGCAAGGCATGATTTGCTTCAAGTGTGGTGGTGGGCATCGCGCTGCGGAATGTTCGTGGTCAGGGGACTGTCATCATTGTAACCGACCTGGCCATATGGGGCGAGTTTGCTAGTTGAATCCTGACAGCATCATCAAGTGGGAACCAGTGCCATCTACTCCAACTGCCTCATCGAGAGGATCCATCTAGATGTTGGCTGTAGCTCCCATTCTTCCACAATCTTCCGTGTGGGCTCCACCTGCGGCTTTCTGGCTTCCTTAGCCATCAGCTCACCCTAAGTTTGTTGCACTGCCTCCAGTTTCAGTGCTCCCCCAGCAGGGTCTTGGGGCTTCCGCCACCCCGGCACCACCAGGAGTATACGCTCTCCTGACTGCTGAGTCAGCCGGGCGTCAAGATGTGGTATCAGGTATTTTGCGTGTGGATTCATCTGATGCTTTTGTTCTTTTTGATTCAGGAGCATCCTATTCCTTTGTGTCAATTGAGTTTGCTAGAAGGGCTAAATTGAAGATGCAGTGTATTGTTAAGTCTATGATAGTCAGTTCTCTAGGTGGGCTTATTGAGAGTTCGATGGTATGCCCCGGTTGTATTATTACCATTGATGATGAAGATTTCTTTGCTAACCTAATGGTTATTCAACTAGCTCCATTTGATGTCATCTTGGGTATGGATTGGTTGCATCAGTACCGTGCTAAAATATGTTGTTTCTAGAAGACAGTTGCTTTGCAAGCTCCTTCAGGTGTGGAGTTGGTCTTCCAGGGTGGGGTACCATCCAGCTCTCTCCTGGTGCTGACCAGTTTATTTCTTAGCCGTAGCATGTTGAAATCGGGGACACTTTTGGCCATTTCAGAAAAGCCAAGTTCTTTGGTAAGCATTGAGGAGATTCCTGTGGTGAAGGAATCCGCTGATGTGTTTCCGGATGAGTTGCCCGGTTGCCGCCTAAAAGGGATGTGGAATTTCGAATTGATCTTGTTCCGGGCACTCGACCTATCTCCATGTCTCCTTATCGCTTGGCTTGTCCTTTCCAAGATGAGTTAAAAAGGCAACTGGATGATCTGTTATCAAAAGGATTGATCCAGCGTAGTATGTCAGCTTGGGGAGCGCCTGTCCTTTTTGTCGCCAAGAAAGATGGAGGTTGGCGCATGTGCATTGACTATCGCGCTCTTAATCTAGTGACTATCAAGAACAAGTACCCTCTACCTCGTATTGAAGATTTGTTTGACCAATTAAAGGGAGAAAAGGTGTTCTCTAAGATTGATCTTCAATCGGGTTATAATCAAATTCGTGTGAGAGAACAAGATATTGAGAAGACGGCTTTCTCCACTAGGTATGGGCATTATGAATTTAAGGTTATGTCTTTCGAACTAACCAATGCCCTTGCTGTTGAGAAGACCATCTGGCCCTGGCTGAATTTGCTTATAATAACAGCTATCATGCAAGCATTCGAGCTGCTCCTTATGAAGTGCTTTATGGGCGCAAGTGCCGCTCACCCCTATGCTGGGATGCAGTAGGGGAAAGATCAGTTGTAAGGACTCGAATTCACCAATTCTAATCCATTGTGTTTTACCGCACTAGTCCCAGGATCAACGCTAGTGCACACAGCTTAACATCGGTAAGCATCACATCATACACAACGATAAGAATAGTAAGACTTCATTTATTAGCATAACTCGTGTATGATCTTATGATCACTTACATTATTCAGCCACACAGGGCTAGTCTAAGAATAAACTAAGACAAATGCAGCGAAAATAGCAAAAGACGTAGATGACTCATCAGTACCACCAAAGGCGACTGACAAAGCTTGGCCTAGTGACTCGTATCCACCTGGAAGTCCTCCTCCAGTAAGGGCGATGTTTCCTCCACTATTGATTTGTTGTTGATGGCAAGGATGAGTATAAAAACACTCAATAAGTTATTCACAGAATGCATTTCTACCGTAGCTATATGCAAGGCTTATTCCAAAGAATGGCTATGTGGTTTATTTGCAGTAAAGCAGCATTTATGAACACATACATTACATAGATTGAAAAGACAGTAAAATAAATAATAACAATAAATAGATTCAATGATTCTCAAGTAAATCAAGTTTCCATCCTAAGTCAAGATTCATCATCCACATGGCAACCTGCCATCCCATTTCGTTGTCCAATTGATTAACTAACCTTTGACTGTAATTCCCGAGCTATGCTCAATACCGTGAGCACGGTTATTCGAATAGATTGTACACTCTGTAGAGGTTCTGCACTTTACCACACGATACAACCATGAACCACACAGGCGAATGATCATAACAAAGCTTTTACAATGACCCGCCTTAACCCAGTACTACCCGCTGAGGTTTCAACACTGATGGGCTAAACCACCACAACAGGGCCTCCCTCTTGCGCCATGTGAGTTTATCCGTACTCCCGGACTCACACCACCAAAGCAGTACTAAAGCTAAGACATGGTAAATTAGTCAGTTAGGCTGCCCCATAACAGACATGTGGTTGCATGATTGACTCAGGTCAAAGGCGCACAAGGTTAAGTCCTTAGGGTGATCAAAGCAAGACTTGCACATACCCTCAGCCCATCGGGCCCACTCTGGCACACCTGCCCTTACCACTTGCTTCAATCTAAATGATTAAAAACCTAGTTGATTACCAAGCACCACGTGCTTCCCACAAATCAACATCGTTGCGTGACCTCCTCGCCACAACAACTCAATCTCTTTGTGTGACCACACATGACACACAAGTTCACATCATTGTTCCATTGTCCATTAGTCAAGATTAATTATCCATGATTCAAGTACATGTGATGACGTGGCATGGCTAAGCAATCTAATCCGATCTAACTATCCCATATTGATTTTATTATTAACCAACTATAGTGAACCAATCTAGGGTGACAAGTGGATCATTGCATACAATCGACAAGGTAGGGTATGATATCTAAATCCCAATTTAGATCGAAACCATTTGTACACATGAAATATTACGCAATATCATAAAACAAAATAGCAACTTTACAAACATGGGTGCAACATGATCAAAACACAACTTGCCTTGGTTAAGCTCTTGGTCCTGTTCTGGAATTGATTTTGAAGTGCCAAATCCTCCCTTGAAGCGTCACACACTTCAACGTCTACGCGAATCGATAAGGAAAAGCAAATAAATACCAAAAATAGAGAGAAATTGAACTCCAAAAATAAAAAAAAAGCCACCACTAGATAGATCTCAATTTTACAAATTTTTATAAATTTGAATCACCTCAATCGGAGTTCATATGATGAAGAACGAGCTCTCGGAAGATTCAAAATCCTAAAAATCAGAAAATTGGAAAAACAAATAATATCTGAATTATTTTTATAAAGGAAAATACGATTTATTGCATCATGCTAATGTCAGCGCTGATCCGAACCAATCATGCACTAACACGTAGCCCTCGGCACTGTTCCATGGACCCGGTGCACCGTAGGGCCGGTTCACCGCGGACCAAGGAACTGTGCCATGCACCAGATGATATCATCGCTGATGTCACCCGCCACGTGTCACCACCTAATTGGTCCTACCTGAGGCAAGATCTGATCCACATGGCATAGATCCAATGGCCCACGTTACGCACGGATCTAACACCGTTAAGATCTGATCCGACGACCACCGATCTTGCTTCTACGCGGCACAATCCGAAGCGTTTATCTCTGATCGGACGGTGATCCTTTACCCAAGCGATTCACTACTTCAATCAACGATGTGGCTCACTCCTGGCGGTCCGATGGTGATTCAACGGTTGACGCTACTCAATCTTGCTGATGGTTGCTCGGCGGCAAGACTCTGCCGGGGTTGGGGAAGACGATCTCGACGGTGACGATCCGACGGAAGAACGGCGACAAGGTTTCCACTTTTCGACACGGCGTGACTCGACGGGTTCGGATATGGGGTCAATGTAGCGGTTCATGGCTTGACAACGGCGGGAGACTAGAAGAACCGAGGCGAACACCAGCGAGCTCTCTGGCGTGAACAACGATAGCACGGGCGACGAGACGCGGGCAGACGATGCGACGTGCAGGGATGAGCTCAAAGCGCACGGGGCGATGACTTAAATAGCCCTTGGGAGGCGTGCGAAAGATGGACACGCATCCCGAGTCTGGCAGCGATACGGCGGTGCGGTTACGAATTCATCGCGGAAACGATGACTCTCGACCATCCGATCTAGGATCCACGACCACGAAGCACTCCCGCCTTGATACGATCACAACCACACGCAACAACCAACAGCGGGGATTGGATAGGGTTCTGATTCGGTATGACGGGTGACGATCGATTGATTTCGATCCAACGATCAGCAGGCGTTAGGGTTTCGTTGGAACGTGGCTCAGTGAAGACCACCCGATCTTGATCTAACGGATGAGATGCAAGCTTCTAGAATACATGCTAACGAGCTGGTGAACTGAATCAGGCTAGATCAAGAACGAGTCGGGGCTATACAAGACAAGATTAGGCTCGCCCAAGATTATTCATGAACTAATTTCGGGCCTTTTCTTTTAAAACAAATATAGAAAATAACTTTGATTTATTTGGGCAACTAAAAACACCAGGAAAATTCCAAGAAAAATCTCAAAAATACTTTGAGACATCCTGGACCCAAATAAAATATTTTTGGCAAAACTTTATTTTTAATTTATCTACATATAATTATTTTTTGGCAAAAGGGTAATATACTTATTTTAAAATAATTCAAATAAATCTCAGAAAAATCCAATAACTCCAGAAAATTCACAAAAAGCACAAATTGCAATAAAACTCTATTAGCTAAATTAAAAGGCCAAAAATTGAGATGTTACAAACCTCCCTCCTTAACAGAATCTCGACCCCAAGATTCAGGGCTACCTAGAGAACAGGTTTGGAAATTCTGCCTCAGGTTCTCTTTGCGCTCCCGGGTTGCTTCGCTCTCCGAGTGGTTCCTCCATTGGACTCTGCAAAAGCGAACAGACTTGTTCCTAGTCCTGTGCTCTATTACGTCCAAAATCTTGATCGGCTGCTCTTTGTAAGTCAGATCTTCTTGCAACTTGATTGCTTCTAACGACGTCTGCTCTGCTAGCACTCTGAGACATTTCTTGAGTTGTGACACATGGAACACGTCGTGCACTCCTGCCAATGACTATGGTAACTCTAACTGATACGCAACCTCTCCTCGACGGCTCAAGATTCTGAACAGCCCAACGAACCTGGGTGCAAGCTTCCTTTTGGCATGAAATCTTTTTACACCATTAAGGGGAGTAACTCTGAGACACAGAAGTCATTGGGTTCAAAACTCAAATCGCAACGGTGATTGTCAGCGTAGCTCTTCTGTCTTGACTGTGCTATTTTCAGCCTTTCTCTGATCATGGCCACTTGCTCCTCAGCCTCCTTGAGAATTTCGGGCCCGAACACTGAACGCTCCTCCGTTTCATTCCAATTCAACGAGGTACAACAGGCATGACCATATAAGGCTTCAAATGGTGATATCTGCAAACTAGTCTGGTAACTATTATTATAACTGAATTCAGCATATGGCAAGCATTTATCCCAAGATGTAGCGTAAGATATCACACAAGCTCTCAACATATCTTCTAGAATCTGATTAACTCTTTCCGTCTGGCCATCTGTCTGCGGATAATATGCGGTGCTGAAATTTAAGCCAGTCCCCATTGCTTCATGCAGTTTGTCCCAAAATCTTGAAGTAAACTGGGTACCTCGATCTGATATAATTTTCTTGGGTACACCATGCAAACACACAATCCTTGACACATATAACTCTGCCAATCGATCTCCTAAATAGGTCGTCTTTACTGGGATGAAGTGAGCAACTTTGGTCAATCGATCAATGATGACCCATATCGATTCATAGCCTCTCTTAGTCTTGGGTAAACCTGTGATAAAATCCATTCTAATTTCCTCCCATTTCCATTCTGGAATCTTCAGTGGCTGCAATAGTCCTGCAGGCTTTTGGTGCATCGCCTTTACCCTCTGGCACACATCACACAATGCAACATGCTTTGCTACCTCACGCTTCATGTTAGGCTACCAAAATCTTCCTTTAAGGTCTTGATACATCTTGGCACTTCCTGGATGAATAGAATACTTGGAATCGTGAGCTTTCTCAAGAATCAATTTCTTAAGCTCCTTCTCGTTCGGTACACAAATTCGACCTTTGAACCATAGGGTGCCTTGCTCATCTACTGTGAAATCCTCTGCTAACCCTTCTTCTTTCCTGGACATGATTTTGCTTATTTTTCTCATCTTTACTCTGCTCATCTCTGATTTGATCCTCAAGGGTTGTCTTTACTTCCAAAGCAGCTACAAATCCTTGTGGCACAACTTCTAATCTCAACCTCTGAAATTCTTCACACAACTTCGGTTGATCGCTTGCTACCATCATATTTACACTATGGCTTTTACGACTCAGGGCATCGGCTACTACATTAGCTTTTCCGGGATGATGATGAATTCCAACATTATAATCCTTGATCAACTCCAGCCATCTTCTTTGCCTCATATTAAGATCTGATTGGGTGAATATATACTTCAAACTCTTATGGTCCGTATATATCTCACATGTATTTCCAATGAGATAATGATGCTATATTTTTAAAGCATGCACTACGGCTGCTAATTCCGGGTCATGTGTCGGATAATTCCCTTCGTGCGGCCTCAACTACCTTGACGTGTAGGCCACCACTTTACCATTCTGCATCAACACACAACCAAGACCCTACCTTGAGGCGTCACAATAAATGTCAAAGCTGCTCTGCACATCTGGCAATACTAACACAGGTGTGGATGTTAATCGCTTCTTTAGCTCCTCAAAACTCTTCTCGCACTCTAGCGTCCATACAAATTTTTTCTCTTTTTTCAACAATTACGTGAGAGGTCTCGCAATCGTCGAAAATCTTTCTATGAACCGACGGTAATATCCCGCCATTCCTAGAAAACTACGGACCTGGGTAACTGTCTTCAGTTGCTCCCAATGTAACACAGCTTCCACTTTTCTTGGATCTACAATGACTCCTTTGGCTATCATTACATGTAACACCCCAATTTTTGCTTTTCTTGCATTAAAATGGTATTTTGAATTTTTGAGAAATTTCTGGAATTTATTTGGATTTATTTTGAATTAAGCCATTTGCCAAATTAATTAAATAATAGAAAAGTTAAAATAAAATTTTGCTGAAAATATTTTATTTGAGTCACAAATGTCTTAAAATATTTTTGAGAATTTTTTTCAGAATTTTTCTGGTATTTTTAATGCCCCAAATGAATTATTTGATTTTCGGGAATTATTTTTAATTGGAAAAGAATTAAAAATCCGGATGAACAAATGTTGGGTTAACATCGTATGCCCAAATTTGAAAAACCCTAGCGCCTAGCCGTCCGATCTTCATCCGACGGTCCACGCTATTACGCTATTTCTCCGAGACGCCGGATTTCGCCAAGACCGAGTGGGCCTCGGTCTCCGTGAATTTCACGGACGCCGAGGTCTTTATTTAAAGCGCCGCCACCCGTGACGTGATCCCCACTCTCGCGCGCCACCAGACACCGCGACGCCGCCCGAGCCGCCATTGTCAGACGAGCTCGCCAAGTCCCTGAAGCTTTCATTAAGTTGTTTTGCTTTTGCCGCCACGGCCACTCTCCGCTGCCCATGCCACCTCGAACTCATCTCATCGCGCCGCCGGAGCGCATTTTTCACGCCGGAGGAGCTTGAACGCCACGCAGACGCCGTCGTCCTCGCTCTCCGGTGAAGCATCGCCGCCACACCGCTCCACCGAGCCCGAAGCTTCCACCGCCGTCCGATCGCGATCAACGATCCGGATCTCGCCACGCCGCCCTTGAACAAGAAACCTCATCTTCAAACTTCATCCGTTAGATCTAGATTCAACGGCCGGACGCACCGAATCGCAGCCTAATCGCGTCATGACGCTGCGGGCACACCGAGCCAGACTGCGTAATCAGGCGCACATGTCATCGACAAAGACGGGCCCGCACGCTACCAAGATCAACCGGTGACGCCAGTCGACGCCACGGTGGGTCCCACACAACGAGATGACCGAAGTCGGCCGACGCCACGATGACGCTATGCCGACGTCAAGAAGACCACGGTCACTCTCTGGTGGCGACACGGTCACGATGACGAATAATTATTTTTCCCAAAAAGAAAATATTTATTTAATTCGGATTATTGATTTAAAATGTATTTTAAAACTTCAAACGCTTATAACTTTTGTGTTTTAACTCCGATTTGAGTGATTCCAATTTCTATAAATTTGTAAAATCAAGCTCTTTCTGTTAGTGAATTTTAATTGAATTTTTGACTTGAGTTTTCTCTGTATTATTTATTTATTGTTGTTTATTTACGCTACGCTGTGAGACGTTGAAGTGCCCGGTTTCGAGGAGAAGTTCGACCAGAGCAAGCTCAGAACCGTAACCAATACTTTTTGAAGGCAAGTTGTGTTTGATCATGTTGAACCCATCATAGAAAAATTATTTCGATTTAATTTATTGCATGCTAATTTAGTAAAAATTGGTTTGAATGAATTTTGGGATTAGTTAAATGCCTAGTTGTTGTATGCCACCTTGTCGTATATAATTGTAGGCCATGAATCATTTGTCACTCTAGGTTGTGGATTAATAGTTGGACATTAATTATTGGTCAACATAGGTTGAGTAGACCGTAAGTAGTATGCTTAGCCCTGCCACGTGGAAATTTCATGATTTTGGAATACCAAAGTTAATATTGACTTAATGAGATATGGAACGTATTTTGTGAATGAGACATGTGTTATTGAGTTGATGATGGCACGTGGTGCAATGGTAAAGAACCAGGGTGGGAAAATGATTTAGACTGAGGCATGTGGCAAGATTGTTTCTGGTGGGCCAAGAGTGGCAACTGGGCGGTCGTATTTGGTTTATTTGGTTTTGGATATTTAAGGTCATTCTTGGTTAGTCTTGCCTCGGTCAACTAAGGACTTAACCTTGCGAGCATTTGAACTGAGTCTTTCATACAACCACAAGCTCCGTAATGGGACGGACCTAGTCGAGTAAACTGGGAAAACTATTCTTTGGTACTGTCGTGGTGGTGTGGGGCCCAAGGAGCGGTGAGAACTCACATGGCACAAGAGGGGGGCCCAGGTGTGGTAACCACCCTCCAAAGGTTGAAACCTTAGCGGCAAGATCGGGTTTAGACGAAACTTTGGAAAGTGTCGACGCTTGTTAATGATAATAATGAAAAGGGGCTACGCTACTGACCCAAACTCGATGGTAACACAAGAACACCCGATGTATACAGGTTCGGGCTCTCGCGATGGAGATAATACCCTAGTCCTGTGCTCTGGAATTGTATGTGGCTAGCTAAATAGCTGATGAGATATTGTCTCATTTCCTTGAGGTGCCCCGCCTCCTCCCTTTATATAGCAGAGGAGGGCGGTTACAAGGAGTCCCACTCGGATACGAGGTGGAGACCATGCCTTATATATCTCTTTCCTTATCCGTTATACATGATATCGGTTAGGAATACAATTGTATCCTCCCTAAGCAGGGTTGGTTTCCATCTTCGGGTTTCCTTGTTGCGCATGACGGCCGCCTCCCGAGCAATACCCATCTTCATGTAGTCGGCTTGGCCCATCCCTCTTGGTGGTCCTCTCGCCCGCCATGCAGATACCCGGTCCATATACTCCACAAGAGTCCCCGAGTGCTTTGCGATCGAAGTTGCCGCCTCCCCGTCGCAGCTCAACCGAGCCATGCTTCACGCCGAGTGCTTCCAGCTTGATGTAGCTTCGACCGGTTTTCCTTTCCAAATGAAAGTGCCCTGTAGGCAAAAAGATCGTGAAGGACTCAATAGAGCTCCACGCGCTGAACTTTTCGAGTGGTACCCACCCAATTATTGAATATCGCAATCGGGTCATCTGGGCATACCGTATCCCAAACGACACGCAGAAGTCAAAATGCTTTTCCCGCCAAGGCGAAATTCAATACGCTCCTTTAAATTCATTCGCCGCCAAAGTTGCCGATGTCGTCGTTGAAGCGCTATTCACACGCCCAAAGATCCAAATTTAGTAGCCCCAAATCATGTGTATGCGTAACTTAGGCAATGTAAAACAATTCACTTTCGGATGTGGTGTCCGATCGGTTTATATATAATTTTAGAGTTTTTACTCCTTTTCCTTATTTATTTTGAATTCATCCGAGTGGTTTGACTCTTTTGTTTAAGCACTCGCCTCGACTAGTCTAGCCCCGAGCGCCGGAGTCGGCCATGGCTCTTTTTCCCAGGCACGCGTTTTGGGTGACTAAAGTTCGCCATTCATGGGGTCAGAGCTTCACAATTCGGAATTAACGCACTCAGATTTATTTCCAATCGTTAAGAAAAAGATGTGCGCATGCGCACACTATTAGGTAGCCCCGACTTCATCGCTTAGTTGTGGATTAACTAAGTAGCAAGTCAATTGAATAAAAATTATGACACATGGCATCTCTTGAAACAAGTAATCTTCCCAACAGAGTTAAGCATGCTAACACTATTAGGTGTAGCCCCGACTTCATCGCTTAGTTGTGGATTGACTAAGTAGCAAGTCAAGAAAGCCAACAATTTTATTTATAATGACATAATTGAGTAAAAAGCGACTTAGCCGCTTTATGCTCCATATGTTGCCGACGACAGCCGCCCTTGCTCGTGGGCGCAGCATAGGCTCGTGGCCATGCCAAGGTAACGCCGGGCGCAACAGAGGCTCGTGGTCGTGCCAAAGGTGGCGCTGGGTGCGGGCGAGGCTCGTGGGTGCGGCGAAGGTGGCACTCGGGCGAGGGCGTTTCGTGGCGTCGAGGTGGCGCTTCGGCGCAAGCGCTGGCTCGTGGTCGTGCCGGTTGGCGCCGGGCGCGGGCGGGCTCATGGCGGTGCCGGTTGGCGCTTGGCGCGGGCGCGGCTCGTGGGCCATGCCGGTTGGCGCCGGGCGGCGCGGCTTCGTGGCGTCGCCGAGGTGGCACTCGGGCGCAGCGCGGCTCGTGGCGCAGCCGAAATCGGCGCCGGGCGCAGCGAGGCTCGTGGCCGCGCCGGCGGTGGCGCCGGGCGCAGCGAGGCTCGTGGCGTGCCGGAGTTGACGCCGTGGCGCTGGCGTGGCTCGTGGTCGTGCCGGTTGGCGCCGGTCGCGGGCGCGGCTTCGTGGCCGCGCCGAGGTGGCGCCGGGCGCAGCGTTAGCTCGTGGCCGTGCCGGTCGGCGCCGGGCGCAGCGTAGGCTCGTGGGTCGTGCCGGCGGTGGCACTCGGGCGCAGCGAGGCTCGTGGCCGTGCCGGAGTTGACGCCGGGCGCGGCATGGCTCGTGGTCGCGCGAGGTGGCGCGGGCGCAGCGTTGGCTCGTGGCCGTGCCGGTTGGCGCCGGCGCAGCGAGGCTCGTGGGTCGTGCCGAGGTGACGCCTGGGTTGTTTGTAGTAGCCAAGAAAAAATGAGGGCTGAGCGGTACAGCCCGAAGTTTCGTATAATCGATTTAATCGATATGGAAGCGCCAGTTTAGTGCCTCCATGCATTATATGTGTCAGCTTAATATCGACACCAAAATAATTTCAAACAATAATCGAGAGGAATCGAGTAGTATATATCTTTTGCAAAAAACTACCCGAGTGATCCGAATAATTTTTAAGCCACTTTGATATATATAAAAATTAAGCTGCATATTTGAATGCATAATTTAAATATTAAAAAGACTTAGCCGTTAGCTCACGACTAATTTTGGCCTCGGTTCTCGAGTGGCCTGACGCCAAGCTCGCTTCCTCTAATTTGATTGCTTCTCCATGGGAATTAATGCTCGTGACGCGTGTCCCGAGCTCCTAGCAATAATTAGCAAGTCACCGATCTTTTCTAATCGCCGATGATTCGCATGCATGCACTTCAAACTAGTGCCCCGCTTCAATCATTGGGACTTCGCATGCATGCACGTACCGAGAGTTGAGATCCTTTGCTCGCATGCATGCATGGCCACCGTGGACCTTCAATCGCTCGACTTTTTACGTTGCATGATTCGCATGCAAGCTCGCTGAAGCAATCAATCTTCTAGTCACCAGACTTTTCGCCAGAGCATACCGCCACGGCCGCCCAGACGAACGGCGTGCCGCTCCGCATCGCTGCCGCGCGAGGATGCCGCCGCGACGGTGGCAACACCATCATGCTCCCGCAGCTCACACGACACCACCAACGCGTCCGAACGCGTCCGCCGCTGGGACGCTCTCAGCAGAGATCACACGGTGTTTCTCGGCGCGATAAGCCCGACGCCAGACGCTGCGCCACCAGTCTCGAAGCGCCGCAAGATCCAGTACATCCCTTGAGCGCGGTTGGTGCCGCACACGAACGCCGAGCTCTCCAGATTCCAGAGGAAGTTGTACGCCCTGATCGCCTCGAGTGCCGGTCGCCGCCTCCCTCCATGTAGCTTCAGACATCCGCGAGCCGCCGCTGGGAAGGCCGCCTCCTCCACGAAGCCAGACAGAGGCAGCCGCCGCCACCAGAAGGCAAGATACAAAAGCTCTCGCCAAAAGATTGCCATCGAAGTTTGCCGAGATTGATCTTAGCGCAGCCCCTACCGGGCGCGCTAACCGCCGACGCTTGTTAATGATAATAATGAAAAGGGGCTACGCTACCGACCCAAACTCGATGGTAACACAAGAACACCCGATGTATACTGTGTTCGGCTCGCGATGGAGATAATACCCTAGTCCTGTGCTCTGGAATTGTATGTGGCTAGCTAAATAGCTGATGAGATATTGTCTCGTTTCCTTGAGGTGCCCCGCCCCCTCCCTTTATATAGCAGAGGAGGGCGGTTACAAGAAGGAGTCCCACTTGGATACAAGGTGGAGACCATGCCTTATATATCTCTTTCCTTATCCGTTATACATGATATCGGTTAGGAATACAATTGTATCCTCCCTAGCGTGGTTGGTTTCCATCTTCGGTTTCCTTGTTGCGCATGACTACCGCCTCTGAGCAATACCCATCTTCATGTAGTCGGCTTGGCCCATCCCTCTTGGTGGTCCTCTCGCCCACCATGCAGATACCCGGTCCATATACTCCATGTAAAGGCTTTGTTACTGTTATTTGCCTTGGTGGTATTTGGTGTATCTTGTGGGTAAAGTGTATAACCTATTCGAGTGTACAACCTATTCAATAGTCGTGTTTCACTAGATTGAGCATCGCCGGTGATTACAAATAAGGGTTAGATTTTCATGAAAATAACTTGTTTATGGAAAATGCTTGGGTTGGTAATGTTGAACTTGACTTAAGACGGAAAATGGTTTACGATTAAATTGTTTGTGAAAGCTACTATTCCTACTATTGTTTTACCGCTTTGCAATCTATTACTGTTTACTTTGAATGTCAGACGCACATGAACCGTAGCCTATCCTTTGTACTA
The DNA here is from genome assembly GCA_036346375.1 of Guadua angustifolia. Classification (NCBI taxonomy): domain Eukaryota; kingdom Viridiplantae; phylum Streptophyta; class Magnoliopsida; order Poales; family Poaceae; genus Guadua; species Guadua angustifolia. The sequence goes on from CM070520.1 coordinate 33,929,601, forward strand.
AGCCATGCATGTAGCATATTAGCATTGCATTCTGTGCATGACTTGCTGAGTGCTCAAAGTACTCACCCCACAACAACACAACTTCAGCTTGAAGAAGAAGCAACCCCGCTCAGAGGAGGAGTTTCAGAGGAGCCAACGAACTAAGGAGCGAGCCCGTCCATTGTTCGTGGCAAATTGGTTGGCGCCACGAGTTTATTTTATTTCCACGATTTGAATATTTTAATAAGTCTTTGCTCGCGAGGCGATCTTTGTAACTCGCCATAAGGTCTACCAACTAGTTTGAGTATTTAATTAAAGTACTTCATTATTTCACCGGTTATGACTGTGATATGTACCAATGTTGAGACTGTGTGCACTAGCGTGATCCTGGACTAGTGCTGAATACACAGAGGGTCCGGATTTGCATATTCGGGTCCCGACATTACATGGCCAAGGAATTCCACCTTCTCTTTTCAAAAATCGCATTTACTGAATTTGGCATACAGCTGCTGCTCTCTCAGTCTCTCCAAAACCAATCTCAGGTGCTCTGCATGCTCTTCTTCTAACTTGAAGTACACCAGAATGTCGTCTATGAAGACAACCACAAATTTATCCAAATATTCCATGAATACCTTATTCATCATGTTCATGAAGTATGCAGGGGCATTTGTCAATCCAAAGGACATGACTGTGAACTCATAATGTCCATAACGGGTAGAGAACGCAGTCTTTGGAATATCTTCTGCTCGGATCCTCAGCTGATGATACCTTGATCGGACATCTATCTTGGAGAAAATTCCAGCTCCTCTCAACTGATCAAACAGATCATTAATCCTGGGTAAGGGATACTTATTCTTGACCATCACTTCATTAAGTGCACGATAATCAACGCACATCCTTAAACTTCCATCTTTCTTCCTGTCGAACAACACTGCGCTCCCCACGGCCTTTCTCAAGCATTCTTCAATATGTTTCTTCATCTCGACTAGCTCATCGGTTGGCATCCGATACGGCCTCTTTGCTATCAGTGTTGTTCCAGGTACTAACTCAATGACAAACTCGATGTCTCGATCTGGCGGCATGCCTAGCAAATCTTCAGGGAATACTTCTAGAAAATCTCTAACCACTAGCACATCTTCTAGATTAGCAACCATTACGCTATTAACCATTAACTGACCATCGCGAACTACGGTTGCACGCACTTCCACTTTCTTGCCACTAGGGCTTTCTAGGGATACCATCCTTTGGCCACAATCCAAAAAGCCTTATGCTTGGACAGCCAATCCATTCCTAGGATGACATCCAAGGTTTGGGTATCTAACAGGATAAGATTTGCTAGGAACTCTATCCCATTCATAAGCAACTTAACTCCCGAACACCCAAGGCTAGACCGAAGTTCAGATCCTAGGGTTTGGACTAAAAGCACCTATTTAAGATTCTTAACAGCAAATCCATTCTTCATTGCAAAACTCCGAGAAACAAATGAATGCGAAGCTCCAGAATCGAATAAAACTGTAGCTGGTACTGAGTTAACCAAGAACTTACCCAGTACGACGTCTGATGCTTCTTGAGCTTCATCTGTAGTGATGTGGTTGATCCTCCCACGCACTGCCGTCTGAGGCGATGCTCCTGCCTGCACTGGCACTCGGTTTCCTCCTGTCACTAGTGTCTTGGCTGGGGTAGTGCCCAAGTTGAAATGGACCGGGGTAATTCCTCCTCTCTTTGAACACTTGTTGGCGAAGTGCCCTGGCTTGTTGCAAGAGTAGCACCTTTTGGCAACGGACTGTTGACTTCCTACTGGTGCATTGCCCCCTGGCGCTGGTGTCTAAAAATTCTGACTGGCGGGGCGGGGTGTCTGAGTTAAGGTCTTGCTCGCAATCATGCTGAATTTCGCAAACCGCTGGGAGACATCTCAACTCGAATCGATTAGGCCACCTCGCTGGCTAGCCATCTCGCGCTTGCGGTCCTCACCCAACTCCTTGCGCTTGTCCTCTAGAATCAAAGCCTTGTTGACCAACTCCTGAAAGTCAGGGAAATTATGGGTGATCAGCCCCACCTGCAGTCCAAAGTTTAAACCCTTCAAGAAACAGGATTGCCTGGCCTTATCTGTAGCCACATCCTCTGGAGCATAGCGTGCCAACTGGGTGAACATGTTTAGGTACTCTGCCACTAACTGGCTTCTTTGCTTCAGAGTTCTGAACTCTTCCTTTTTCAGGTCCATCATTCTTTCTGGCACATGGTATTGGCGGAAAGCAGTTAAGAACTCTTCCCAGGTGATCTCCTTTGGGGCTTCATGTGCGGCACAGTAGTTCTCCCACCACTATTGATGCGCACTAGGTCGGCCCGATCTTCTGATGAGAACGACACGTCGGTTTGATAGCGCACGAAGTAGATGGATCGGCTACTAACCACGAGATCAGCAACCAAGCAATCGCAACGTCACTACACGAGGCGATCAACCGAATCAAAGACCCGATCGATCCTTGTACCTGCTGCAACCGAGAACAAGCAAGAACAAGGTGAGAGCAATTCCAGTCCAATAATCTCAAAGATAGAAAGGTGAGGTTCTGTTTCTCGTCACGGGTGGTCTAGTCGACACACGCGAACACGAGGAGGGACGCACAAGGGGTCTACCAAAACACAACAAAACCTAAGCGTAAAAGAACGACGGCGGCCACATATATAGCGGCGGCCAAGAGGTGTAGGGCAGCCAAAACAGCAGTGGCCACCAAAACCCTAAGATACATGGGCCATAGGCCCAAAAGTGGGGTGATGCAGCACCCTGAATTTCTGGCCTGTGACATTGTTCCATATTTTCCCGTCGTTCTGTAGTGAATTTGGAAGTGGGGCTAGATCCATTGGAAAGCTTATCTCCTAAGCTTTCAAACGGGTGGTCGCACGCTGAAAACGGATTCCGAGAGCCCAAGTTATGCCCGTTTGAAGTTGGCATGCTGCTGGATGGCCGAACCGGGCTTTTTGGCATCTTGGGCTTCCATATGGGCCTTCCTTGACGCGTGGGCTGTTCTCGGGGTGTGTGCTTGAGGCTCTTGTCTGTTGATGTGGGCTTGAATAGCTGAGCTTTTGGATTAAGGCCTCTCGGCGACGGTTGCCGCAGCGCCGATCATTTGTGACGAAGATGGAGCAGCGTCGGTAGTCATTGGAGAAGCCGGAGAGGAAGGAGGGCAGCGGTCACGCTGGTCGATCCATGTTGGTGATGTCCTCATCATCCTCCCTTTCTTGAATTGGAGTCATCCTCGACTCCTTCTCATGATCCTGCAAAAGGTTAGTGGCAACAGGAGGCAAGGAAACAGATGTCTGCAAAGCAATATCATGTGAGGAAACAATCTTATTTAAAAGAATTTCTTTCTTGAACATTGGTTTAGATTGTTGTACACCACTAACAAGTTTGTCATCCTCATGTTCTTTACCATTAGTTCTTTTTGCATTAATTTTGGCTAGCTCAAACAGAGTCATTGGATTCAAAACCAATTTCTTTCCATTAAACTTGAAAGTATATTGATTGGTTCTACCATAGTGAATAGCATCAACATCATATAACCAAGGTCTACCTAATAAAAGTGAACATGATTCCATAGGTATGACATCACAACAAACATGATCATGGTATGAACCAATGTAAATGTGAACTTGCACGCTTTAGGTTACCTTAACCTTACCAATTGAGTTGAACCATTCCATTGAGTAAGGATGTGAAGTGGAGTCGTGGTCAAGCCAAGCTTCTCGACCATGTGTAGACTTCTGCGAGGTTGCTACAGCTTCTCCATCAATGATGACGTATCACAAGGCGTTTTGCACAACAAACTTAGTTTGGAATAAGTTGTTGCGTTGAGTTTCATTGGCATGTTCCTTTGGTGCACTAAGTAGGCGATGAGACATGAGGCTCATGTAGTTGTCCGTCATTGCAAAGACTCAGTGCACACCATCTTGATCATTCTTGCCTCATGTGGTTAGTCGCAGGAATAGCAAGCACATTCTTATCGTTATATATTGAAATACACTTACTATCCTTCTTCTTGGGTGAGGTAGGCTTCAAATCTTTCTTCAGTGGTGTGTTCTCATTCTTAGTCGAAGGATAATCCCATGCTCGACCGCTTTCACCCTTTGATTTCTCGCAGGACTCAAGTCGCTAAGTTTTCGCCAAGATTTCTTTTCTCTTCATCAAGCATGGACAATCCTCAATATCATCCTCGTAAGTTGTCTTGCTATGTGCACCGCCATTGTTAGGGGCAACAAACAGAGAACTCACAAGAGAATTAGTTCCTATGAACTACTAATATGTGGACAAGTGGAGGATCTCACACGCCAAGCTTACACCAAGTTCTTACCCCGCAGCCTTTTCAAGTTTCAATCGGTGGATGATGGTAATCAGACTCGGGGGTGACAAAGCGAATGCAAGGTGCTTCATTGTGGTTAATAGTAGGTGGAGCTTGGATAGGTATGATATGTAGCAAAGGATATACTAGAACCACACTAGCCAAAACAAGTTGAAAGAACGCTCAACGACGGTACTATGCTGGTCCTAGACTAGACCGCATTAGAGACACGAGCCTCGACACCAATGAAGTCACGTAAATAGCAACAGAATGACCACAAAGACACAAGCAAATAGCTAGGGCTTTTTTTCCACCTTTTAGTGCGGCTCTTTTATATGCACTTGCCTTTTCTTATTTTTTTTTCTTCCTTTTATATCAAAGTGGCACATATGATGAATTACAACTCAAAAATTTTCCTGCTGCAAAACAGATCTACTATGCTGAAACTTCAAACGCTGTTTTCGGGTTTTTATTGGCTTCCAATGCAAAAACGTAAAACTGGAAAGTTGTAGATATTTTCGAGCTGATCAATTTGCATATATGGAACGTCTATTTTGGATAAGGAAAGCCAGAGATATTGACCCCGAAATACAGACTGCTCAGAAAATCCAGGACGAAAACAGATTCCAATCCGACGGGATTTTGGGAAAGAAGACGGTGTTTCTGGAAAGTTTCACAATGGACAAAGTTGTAGATAATTTCTCAAGCTTTCAGGAAAGTATAAGAACAGAAAAATCCGAGTTCGTATGAGGGAGTTATGACCAAAATACCGAACTGGACAGAGGAGGATCCGAATTGGACGTGACGACGCGATGGAGTTCAACTCGGTGACAAGAACGTGGCAAGAACTCGAAACTCTAAAGATCAAAACACTAAGACCAGCAACGACACGACGATGCAACGCAAATTCAACAAGAATTAAACTAGGTAGTAATAGTAAAGGCCAAAAGGGGCTCGGATTAGATCAAACACACGCCAAACAGAATTTTTTTGTGGCTATTTTCTGGACTCTAGGATGAACAAGAAGAACTAAATAAGGATAAGGGTGTTCTCACCAGGCAACCATCGCTATGATACCACTTGATGCGCACTAGGTCGGCCCGATCTTCTGATGAGAACGATACGTCGGTTTGATAGCGCACGAAGTAGATGGATCGGCTACTAACCACGAGATCAGCAACCAAGCAATCGCAACGTCACTACACGAGGCGATCAACCGAATCAAAGACCCGATCGATCCTTGTACCTGCTGCAACCGAGAACAAGCAAGAACAAGGTGAGAGCAATTCCACCAATAATCTCAAAGATAGAAAGGTGAGATTCGTTTTCGTCACGGTGGTCTAGTTGACACACGCGAACACGAGGAGGGACGCACAAGGGGTCTACCAAAACACAACAAAACCTAAGCGTAAAAGAACGGCGGCGGCCACATATATAGCGGCGGCCAAGAGGTGTAGGGCAGCCAAAACAGCTGTGGCCACCAAAACCCTAAGATACATGGGCCATAGGCCCAAAAGTGGGGTGATGCAGCACCCTGAATTTCTGGCCCGTGACATTGTTCCGTATTTTCCCATCGTTCTATAGTGAATTTGGAAGTGGGGCTGGATCCATTGGAAAGATTATCTTCTAAGCTTTCAAACGGGTGGTCGCACGCTGAAAACGGAGTCCGAGAGCCCAAGTTATGCCCATTGAAGTTGGCATGCTGCTGGATGGCCGAACCGGGCTTTTTGGCATCTTGGGCTTCCATATGGGCCTTCCTTGACGCGTGGGCTGTTCTCGGGGTGTGTGCTTGAGGCCCTTGTCTGTTGATGTGGGCTTGAATAGCTGAGCTTTTGGATTAAGGCCTCTCGGCGACGAAGTTGCCGCAGCGTCGATCATTTGTGACGAAGATGGAGCAGTGTCGGTAGTCATTGGAGAAGCCGGAGAGGAAGGAGGGGCAGCGGTCACGCTGGTCGTATCCATGTTGGTGATGTCCTCATCAACTATGCAGCTGTTCCCTCTAGCTAATGCGAAGCATACAACACCTTCTTGTTGCCCCCACACTGTGTGATGTGCAGCTCCTTTCAATGGTCCTCAACTAGTCATCAGCTTCCAAGGGATTGACATTGCGTGAAAATATTGGTGGGCGGGTCCTCATGAAATTTGATAGCTTGGAGTAAGGACGTGGCCCATTGCTTCCATGTTGAGTATTGTTGTTGGCTGCTGCTTGGTTGGTCATACTCTGCATCTGCTACATCATTGCTTGCATAAGCTGAGTTTGCGCAGCAAGAAAGGCTCTCAAGTTCTGCATATCCACTAGCGGTGCTGGCTACGGTGGTACTTCATTGTTGGGGTTGCCACCTAGGCGAAGGCCACTTCCTGAAGCTCCATTGTTTCCACGAGTGTTCACCATCTGCTGATTGCTTCTTGGGTTAGGAAAGGTAGAAGTAGCATAGATAAGATGAAAGAATTCCTAAGGCGGAAAAACATGTTAAACCCAAACTTAAACAACTTTATTAATCATACTTGGTATGGTTACTTACAAAAGCCTAAGGGCTATACAACACATACTGCACACCCAGCAAACAATAAGAACCAAACTAAGCATACAACCTTAACGCTTATTACAAAGGGTAAGGCTATCTTATTGACGCGACTCGATACTTGAGTCTCAACTTAACCCTAAGACTCTCACTCCTCCAACCACCCCGGCCGAGGTCGACCCAACAAGATACACCGGTGGGTGGGTCAAGGCCGAGCAACCGATCCTGGTGCCCTGCAGCTGGATGCACCTCTTGCTCCTCTGGTTCAAACTCGACCACCTCTGGGTCTTCTTCTTCCTCTTCCTCATCTGGCGGTGCTGGTGCAGCCTGGCCTCCCTCCTGTAGTGCTTCCTCGAGCTCTATAATCCTCTCAGTGAAAGCCACTCAAGTATCGTGTAGCTCCTCCTCCGTGACTCTGAGGGCCTCATACACCATCCTCAACTCTGCAGTAGTGTATCTAGTGTGGGCCTCTTGAGCTGCTGCCAGCTGTGCCAAGTGCACAACAGTGACATCCTCCTCCTCTGCGATCCTCTGCTGCCACGAAGCTTGTCCTGAGGGGTGAAGTCTGAACACTATGCCGTCAAGCTCACAGGAGTAGTTGTGACAGATCCCCCTTAAAGCAAGTCGAGATGCCTCCTAAATAACGATCTCAAAGGTAGTCCTCCTCACTGTGATGTTGATGGACTGACTTGCTTTTTCGTGGTCTCTGGCGTAGATCAAGAGCTTACAAACCACTCCTCTTGTCACTCCATTGACAATCCAGTTTTTGCCTCGGTACATGGGTCTAGTGAAGCCTCCCAACACCTGAAGAACTCTCCACAGCTCTGCTGCATAGCCACCCTCATGCTCTCCGTACGTCTGCTGCCTCCTCATCTATCCAAAAGAGAAATAGATAAGTCCACGACTCTCAAACTGCCACGAGAAAGCAAAAATTTCATCAAAGACAAGAAACGGAGAATGAGAAGAGTCAAGAGTGTTATCTTAATCCAATTTAGGTTTTTCTTTAGAAAATAGTTTTGGACACTCCTAGGACACCATCATGCTAACTAGGGCCAAGTCCTACAGTCAGTATGCTCTGATACCACCTTTGTAAGGACCCAAATTCACCAATTCGAATCCACTGTGTTTTACCGCACTAGTCCCAGGATCAACGCTAGTGCACACATCTTAACATCGGTAAGCATCACATCATACACAACGATAAGAATAGTAAGACTTCATTTATTAGCATAACTAGTGTATGATCTTATGACCACTTACATTATTCAACCACACAGGGCTAGTCTAAGAATAAACTAAGATGAATGCAGCGGAAATAGCAAAAGGCGTTGATGACTCATCAGTACACCATAGGCGACTGACAAAGCTTGGCCTAGTGACTCGTATGCACCTAGAAGTCCTCCTCCAGCAAGGGCGATGTTTCCTCCACTATTGATTTGTTGTTGATGGGAAGGATGAGTACAAAAGCACTCAACAAGTTATGCACAGAATGCATTTCTACCATAGCTATATGCAAGGCTTATTCCAAAGAATGGCTATGTGGTTTATTTGCAGTAAAGCAGCATTTATGAACACATATATTACATAGATTGAAAAGACAGTAAAATAAATAATAACATTAAATAGATTCAATGATTCTCAAGTAAACCAAGTTTCCATTCTAAGTCAAGTTTCATCATCTACATGGCAACCTGCCATCCCATTTCGTTGTCCAATTGATTAACTAACCCTTGACTATAATTCCCGAGCTATGCTCAATATCGTGAGCACGGCTATTCGAATAGATTGTACACTCCATATAGGTTATGCACTTTACCCACACGATACAACCATGCACCACACAGGCGAATGATCATAATAAAGCCTTTACAATGCCCCGCCTTAACCCAGTACTACCCGCTGAGGTTTCAACACTGATGGGCTAAACCACCATAACAGGGCCACCCTCTTTCGCCATGTGAGTTTATCCGCACACCCGGACTTACACCACCAAAGCAATACTAAAGCTAAGACATGGTAAATTAGTCAGTTAGGCTGCCCTATAGCAGACATGTGGTTGCATAATTGACTCGGGTCAAAGGCTCGCAAGGTTAAGTCCTTAGGGTGATCAAAGCAAGACTTGCACATACCCTCAGCCCATCGGGCCCACCCTAGCACACCTGCCCTTGCCACGTGCTTCAATCTAAATGATTAACAACCAAGTTGATTACCAAGCACCACGTCCTTCCCACAAATCAACATCATTGCGTGACATCCTCACCACAACAACTCAATCTCTTTGTGTGACCACACATGACACACAAGTTCACATCATTGTTCCATAGTCTATTAGTCAAGATTAATTATCCATGATTCAAGTACATGTGATGACGTGGCATGGCTAAGCAATCTAATCCGATCTAACTATCCCATGTTGATTTTATTATTAACCAACTATAGTGAACCAATCTAGGGTGACAAGTGGATCATGGTATACAATCGACAAGGTAGGGTATGATATCTAAATCCCAATTTAGATTGAAACCATTTGTACACATGAAATATTATGCAATATCATAAAACAAAATAGCAACTTTTCAAACATGGGTGCAACATGATCAAAGCACAACTTGCCTTGGTTAAGCTCCTGGTCCTACTCTGAAAATTGATCTTGAAGTGCTAAATCCTCCTCTGAAGCGTCACACACTTCAACGTCTACGCGAATCGATAAGGAAAAGCAAATAAATACCAAAAATAGATAACAAATGAACTCCAAAAATCAAACAAAAGTCACCACTAGATAGATCTCAATTTTACAAATTTTTAGAAATTTGAATCACCTCAATCGGAGTTCGTATGAGGAAGAACGAGCTCTCGAAAGATTTAAAATCCTAAAAATCAGAAAATTAGAAAAACAAATAATATCCGAATTATTTTTATAAAGGAAAAAACAATTTATTGCGTCATGCTAATGTCAGCCCTGATCCGAACCAATCATGCGCTGACATCCTATACTCAAATAAAATATTTTTGGCAAAACTTTATTTTAAATTTATCTATATATAATTAGTTTTTGGCAAAAGGGTAATATAATTATTTTAAAATAATTCAAATAAATCTCAAAAAAATCCAATAACTCCAGAAAATTCACAAAAAGCACAAATTGCAATAAAACTCTATTAGCTAAATTAGAAGGCCAAAAATTGGGATGTTACATCAGTCCGTGGCCCCAATTGGGTTCAGCAAACTGTTGATCAAGTGGCGGAGGTAAGGCAGAACCTTCTTGCAGCCCAGAGTAGACAGAAAAGCTATGCTGATGTAAGGAGGCGAGAATTATAGTTTGGTGGGGGACAATGTACTTTCGAGGGTGTCTCCCACTAAGGGTGTGGTTCGATTTGGTCCTAAAGGGAAGCTTAACCCAAGGTTCGTTGGACCATTTCCTATTGTTGCCCGAGTTGGACAAGTGGCCTATCGGTTGCAACTTCCTGAATCAATGCAGGGAGTGCATAATGTATTTCATGTATCCATGTTGAGGAAGTACCTGCATGACCTAGATCTGGTGGTTCCATTTGAACTGTTGGTGATTGATCAGGATCTCACCTTCGAGTCTCGACCGATGCAAATATTGGAAGAATCAGAGCGGGTGTTGAAAAATAGAACGCTGAAGTTTGTTAAAGTATTGTGGTCATATCAATATGAGCAGGAAGCAACTTGGGAACTGGAGTCTCACATGCGTGAGAAATTTCCAGAGTTATTCCTGCAAGGTATGTGTTGTGATTTAAATTCTTTGATCTATCCATTCCATTTCGTTTGCGTTTTGGGAATTCGGGGTCGAATTCCTTTAAGGAGAGGAGAATGTAATGTCGTAGATAAAATTTTTTCCCAAACTCCTCCCCCACTCCTTTTCTTTTTTCTCCCCCTTCCCTCCTCCTCCCCCACCCGACCCCTTCCTCCCCCCTCTTCTTTCTTTTCCAACACTGCCTCCCTCCCCTCCTGGCACCTCCTCCAGGCTGGTGCCTCCCTGGCTCCTCCCTCCCCTCCTGGTGCCTCCCTCCCTCCCTAGCTCCTCCTCTAGGCTAGCTCCCTCCCTGCCTTCCTCCCTTGTAAGCAGCAGTAGCCTCCCCCTTCTTCATCCTTGTGAGCAAAGAAGGTGAGGATTTCTTGGTTTTGGGAGTATGCATGCTGCTCTAATAGAGATATCTCACTAGTATGGGTGTAGGTTATCCTCTTGTGGTCATTTATAGTACAAGAATCTAATTTTTGGCTTTGCCAATTGAAAGTTATGCTCATCTTAGTACAGACTGTCTAGAACTAGAGTTGATGTATGTAACCTCTTTTCATCTATGATCTGGGAATTTTTAGTGCATTTTCTAAATGAATGGCTATATGATAAATGTAGATTATCCTCTTGTGGTCATTTAGAGTATAAGAACTCAATTTTTGGTTTAGCCATTTAGGAGATATGCTCATTTCTATACCTGCTGTCCAGATTTCATCTAGCTAGGATTTAGGGCTGTTTTGAAATAGGGTGTAGATGCGTTATGTGATGTTATGATCTATATAGTTTTTGGAAATGAGTATGCAAATGTTACTTTCAGGTGGTGTAGCTTCGGGAGTGGCTTCATCCTCTCGCCACCCCACTTCGATTCTCACGGTTAAAGGCAAGTGTATCATGCGGCTTATTGCTAGGAGGATATGGTGGTTAGCTTTGTTAGTGATTTAATTCAGTTGTCAGTTGCAAATATGATTATGCCTATTATTATGAGGTTGCTTGTGATGATAATGTTAAGTGTATAAATTTAAAGATTATGTCAATACTTATGATTTGCCAGGATAACAATAAGGCAATTTGCAAATTTGAATCATCTATTGCATTTATGCATCACATAACAGAAGATGTGACCTGAGTGGGTCTCTATGTCTCACACGTAGCGATTCATGAAAGTCCTACTCCGGTAAACCTCTCCACGGGCTAGACGGGAATGAGAGGGTACACACCGATGGGTAAGCACCTAGCAATACCGGTATTAGTTATGAAAATGTGCACTATGAGCATGCATGTGCATTGCATAGTTAAAGAGTAAAGAATGTTATGTTATAATGTTGCTCTTATGTGCCAAGGTCTTATCATGTTACAATTGTTTTAATCTTGTGCTTTAGGTTATTTGCATTAATATGATACACTTTGCTGAGTTTGTATGAACTCACGGTTGTTTTTATTATGTTTTATTTTTAGGTACCTCCAGAGTGGTATTTTGGGAGACGGGCTAGCACTACTTCACCTACAATAATTATCATGTAGTTAGATTAGTTGACACATTTGAAATAGGGGAGGTGATATGCTATAACACTATAAAATTTGAAGGTCATAATCAATTTCAACTGAAAGATATGAAAAAGACAAATTCAGTTGAATAGTGATTTTTCACTGTTTAGCACTTTGTCAATTTCATATTTTTCAAATTCTATTAAGTTTGGTCTTCAAATTTTATAGAGTTACAGAAGTTTACCTTCCTACGTACAGTAAGTTTTTGAGAATTTTTCAAAAAATTACTATAGGACCGACAAATAGAAATAATTATTGTTCGTGAAAAACATATGTACAAGTTTTCCAAAATTCTCAAAAAAATTACCATAAGTAGGGAAAGTGAGATTCTAAAATCTTGTAAAATTTTAAAAACAAAAGTAATCTCAATTGAAAGATATAAAAAAGACAAAATTAAGTAATGCCTTGTGTAATAGAGAGTAACGTGCTATTTTGTGGATGGTAAAAGGCAACATATCATGAATAAACCACTTATACCATGTAAAATTTAAGAAAATCATGTATAGAAGTTTTCAAAATTATAAAAGAATTATCATGAATAAGGGAGATGAGATTCTATAAAATTGTAAAATTTTAAGAACAAAATCAATATCAGTTGAAAGATATGAAAAAGATAAATTTGGTTAAATAGTGATTTTCACTATTTAGCATTTTGTACATTTTCATATATTTCAGATGGAATTGAGTTTGGTCTTTAAATTTTACTAGGCTGTAGAAGCTCACATCGCCTACATATGGTAATTTTTTTAGAATTTTTCAAATAATTTACTATCGAGCCAACAAACAGAACTAAATTCTTCTTCATTAAAAACCATATATACATGTTTTAAAAAATTCTCAACAAATTAAATATGTAGGGAATGTGATATTCTACAATCTTGTCAAATTTAAAGATCAAAAGCAATCTTAGTTCAAAGATATAAAAAAGACAATTTCACGTGAATAATGATATTTCAATGTGTAGCGCTTTTACTATTTCATATCTTTCAAATGCGGTTGAGTTTAATCTTCAGGTTTTACAGCATTATAGACGCTCATCTCTCCTACATATGATAATTTTTTGAGAATTTTTCAAATAATTTACTATAGGGTTAACAAACAGAACTAAATTCTTATTCATAAAAATCACATGTACAAGTTTTCAAAAATTCTCAAAAAAGTACCATATATAGGGGAGATCAGAATCTACAATCCTACAAAATTTCAAGATCAAAAGCAATATCATCTAAAAGATATCAAAAGATAAATTTGACTAATAGTTCACTCCATTTAAGTAAAGTAACATCTTACATACTAGAGTAACGTGTTATTTTATTGATAGTGAAAGATAATATTTTCAATGTAAATCACTTTTATCATGTACAATTTATAAAAATTATACGTACAAGTTTTCAAAAATTATCATAAATAGAGGAGGTGATATTCTACAATCTTGTAAAATTTAAAAACCAAAACCAATTTCAATGAAAGATATGAAAAAGAAAGATTCGGTTGAATAGTAATTTTCACTATTTAGTGTTTTGTCAATTTTATACCTTTCAAATGCTATTGAGTTTGGTCTTTAAATTTTATAGGGTTATAAAAGCTCACATCTCTTACGTGTGGTAATTTTTTGAGAATTTTTAAATATTTTATTACAGGGCCTACAAACAAAACTAAATTCTTGTTTATGAAAACAACATGTACATATTTTCAAATATTCTCAAAAAATTACCATACGTACGGAATATAAGTTTCTATAACCTTGTACATATATGTATATGTATATATATTGAACTAGGATTAGAGTTTAAACTCAACATTTGAATTTGAAGCCCAAATTTCGGCTCTTATGAATTATTCTTGGGACCATGCCTAATGTCCGAAATTCGCTGAAGTTCCGTGAATTTTCGGCAAAATTGGAAACCATGGGTACAGAGAGTCAAGGAGCGGCCTAAGACTATCTCCAACGGTATCTCTTCAACCTCAAATCCCTTCGCAGACAGATCCCAAGCACTCCAACGAATTCCCTTCACGGTTCCCTTCGAAAGGGATTTGGAGTGAGAATCTCTTCAGAAAAGAATTCTCTCTCCAATCCCTATACAAAACCCTTCGAGAGGATACTGCTAGAGATGATAGGAATGAAAGGAATGAATATGGGGAAGAGAATAAGAGAAGGGAATGAAAGAAAATTGCTGGAGATAGTCTGTAATGGTAGTGGCGTTAAAAACTGATTGGACAAGCATGTTGTTCAGTGAGGCCTCAAATACGTCGTTGTCTGACGATGGAACGGATCGCATCATTCATGGTTTTAGTAATTTCTTGCAAATGGGATATTAATCATCTTTCTATATCGTCTCAACCAGATAATATCGCCATTAAGGTCTTGTCCCCTCTACATGTTTTCCGAATAGTGATCATTTTATTCATTATGTTCGTCGTGCGCTTCTTAAAAAAATAAGAAAGAAATAGTAACTCACGTGCTCTTATCTATGTTCATTTTGAACAGTGATTTTATACTTTTCCTTTCAATATAATTTATACAAATCTTAAAGTAAATGAAGGAGTACGTAATTACTATGTATTTTTTATTTATAAATTAATATTTATATAACTTTAAAAAAGAAAACTATAGAACCACTTTTTTTTAAGGGGAACACCCCTATGCATAGTCGAGAATAATCACCGAAACATATAAATGTGCAGTTCAGTTCAGGCACCAACTAAAATGGTAGGAGTAGATTGGGACACCAACCAATATACTATATATAGTATCGGCTGGGATTGCCGGCCTCCCAGGGGCCACGTGTCGCCCCCCGGCGAGGCCCTCCTGGAAAAATCGGAAATTACGATTAGGTCCTTGGAAAATCGCGTTTAGGTCCTTTTAGCTGTTTTTTTTGTAAAATAGTTCTGAGAAATATCGAAATCACGTTCGGGTCCCTACACACGGTTTATAGTTGAATTGAAAATCGCGTATAGGTCCTTTCGCCGATTTTTAATCGCGTTTAGGTCCTTTCGGCCGTTTTTTTAGAATATCGAAATTACGTCCGGGTCCCTACACACGGTTTATAGCTGAATTTTTAATCGCGTTTAGATCCTTTCGGCCGTTTTTTACAATATCGAAATTACGTCCGGGTCCCTACACACGGTTTATAGCTGAATTGGAAATCGCGTTTAGGTCCTTTCGTCGATTTTTTTTATATTGGACCCGAAAAAAATCGAAATGACGTTTAGGTCCCACAACGCAGTTTTCTAAAAAAACAGCCAGATTTTTCCCTCACGGCGCGGCATCGCGCGCAGCCCAACTAGATTTTTTCCTCGCGGCGCGACAACGCGCGCAACCCAACCTAGTATCATTAGTTCGTACCTGTATATGACGTTGGTGGCATTGCAACAAACGATGACCAGGTATCAAGACGCCACGAGAAGGGTCGCACCAGGTAACGCCATTATGAATTTATGATCTCTTGACTCTTGAGAAAGCTTACTAACTGTTCCAAACAGTCATTCAATGACAAGTCCAAATTGTCCCGAGTATTCACCTCTTATCTGCGCAACACTTTCATGTTCTTTTATATATATGGCAACATATCTAGTGCTAAAGGTGATTTCAGTGCTAACATGCTAAAATCTAATCTGGACCCTTGGATCAAGTTTTCAAGGTTGAGATCTACTGAGGTGAAGGTTAAGCAACTCACTCAATTAATGCTTTCACATTTGAGGTGGCAAACAACCCATTGTCATAAATGCTTTTACACATAGCTGGTTAGTTAAATCTCACCCTTCAAAACTTGATCCAAGGGTCCAGATTAGATTTTAGCATATTAGCACTGAAATCACCTTTAGCACTAGATATATTGCCATATATATATATGTATGTATATATATATATATGTATATATGTATATGTATATATATGTATGTATATATGTATATATATATATATATGTGTGTGTGTATGTGTGTATGTATGTATATATATGTGTGTATATATATGTATGTGTGTATGTATGTATGTATATATATATATATATGTATATGTATGTGTGTATGTATGTATATATATGTGTGTATGTATGTATCTATATGTATGTATGTATATGTATGTATATATGTATATGTATGTATGTATGTATGTATGTATATATTTATATGTATGTATATATATATGGGGAAATATCTAGTGCAAATGGCTATTCAGTGCTAAAATGCTAACATCCATCGTGGGCCATCAGATCTATCATGTGTGGTTTAAATTGAGAGTGGTGGAACCCCTTCTCACTTAAACAGTTTTGCGAAAACCCCCCTCTATTTCTCTCCTCATTCCATGAGGGGCTTCCACCACTCTCAATCTGAGCCACACATGATAGATCTGATGGCCCACGATGGATGTTAACATTTTAGCACTGAAAAGCCATTTGCACTGGATATTTCCCCTATATATATATGTATATATGTATATATATATGGGGACGATTGTCCCACCCCCGTGTAGTTCCCGTTGGTTCTAAAAAAAACAAGCATTGGCCCCAAGCATCTTCCTCCCCCTTGAACCCTACCACACCCTGATCGCTGTCGGAAGCTAAATATGCAAATCCGGACCCTTTGTATACAACGTACTAATTCAGAATCACGCTAGTATACACAGACTCAATATAGATAAATATCACAATCATACACAGCAGAATCGTAATAAAAGACTTCATATATTAATTATTAATATGTTGATTGATCTTATAGTCAATCTTATGTGACTTTGCCACACAGGGCTAAACTTTAGATAACAAATTAAATTGCATGGAAAGATAACGTAGATAACTCCTCAGCATACCATAGGCAACAAATAAGACTCGTACCCTAAACTTTCGTTTCTTTCTACTACTCCTCCAAAGCTACTGTAGACTCTACCTCAATTGATGATTTTGTTGTAGGCAAGGGTGAGTACTTAAATCACTCAATAGGCTTGTTCCAAATGAATAGATGATATGGCTATTTTGCAATATAACATCATTTATAAAGAATACAATAAATAGAATGAAATGACTTCAAACAAATAACAGTAATAAGTAATTTACAGGTATTTCTCAACTAGATTGAAATGACTTTAAACAAATAACAGTAGTAAGTAATTTACAGGTATTTCTCGAGTAATCATGGCATCCAGCCTTAACATATTCCAAAATTTCCAATGGCATCTAGCCTTCTTTTGCAAGTTTTCATTTTATAAAATCTAGCACTTGATTGTAATTCCTGAGCATTAATTAATACAACGAGCACGGCTATCCAAATAGGTTTTACACTCTACAGATGTTATGCACTTTATTCACATCATACAATCAACTCACCATGTTTGCCGTGACTCGCCAAACAAGAGTATGCGATTGAGCGATCATAACAAAAACTTTACAATGCCCTGTCTTAACCTAATACTAACAGTTAAGGTTTTAACACTGAAGGGTTATACTGCCACAACAGCGCCTCCTCTTGCGCCATGTGAGTTGAACCATATAACCGGGACTCACACCACTATTGTTAGTACCAAAACTAAAACATTGCAACATAATTAGTTAGGTCCATTTTCGTTCCAGACATGTGGTTGCATGTTTGACTCAATTCAAAGGTTTACAGGGTTAAGTTCTTAATTGATCGAGGCAAAACTTTCACAACCAACTGTTGGACTGACCCAACTTGGCAATTTGCCCCTTGCCACTTGCCTCAATCTAAATCATTTACCACCCCAGTTAATTAACATGCACCACGTGCCATCAACAAGTCAACATCATTGCGTGACAACCCCGTCACTAAAACTCAACATCATTGTGTGATAACACCTGACATACTAATTTTATAAACACGTCTTATATTCCATTAATCAAGATTAATTTGATATTCCAAAAGACATGAATTATATGTGGCATGGCTAAGCACACTAAACACGGTGTAACCAACCCATGTTGGCATCTAATAGCAACTAACTAGTACTGAACTATTCTAGGGTGACAAATAATTATGGCATATAAATAACATGATAGAGTATAATCCAAATGGGTTGAATAATTAGATCCCAAACTATTTTGAAATAGTTCTACATGTAAAATATCATGTAGTAGATTGAAACAATATATCATTTAGTAAAACTGGATTCAACATGATGAAAGTACAACTTGCCTTAGAAAAGTTCTTGTTACTACTCTGGACCTTGCTCCTATTTCAACAATTCCTCCTCAGATGCTCCAAGCACTCAACGTCTACACGTATCGAGAGAAAATACCAAATAAAAACAAAAAAGGAAGAAAAACTCTAAAAATCAAATAAAATTCAAAATTTTTATTTTTTTAGAAATTTGAATTACCTCAATCTAAGCTCGTATGAATAAGAACGGGCTCTCGAAAGATTTGATAAATTGGAAAAATCAGAAATATTAAATACTGAATTTACTGAATTATTTTTATACTGAAAACCCCTATTATGATGTCATCTAGCGTCACCAATCATCGGTCGACATGTGGCCATGGCGCATGGACCTGGCCACAAATCAGAGCGGTTCACTCTAGCATGCACACGTGGCAAATCCAATGCACGGCACGTGGTGCAATCATAGCCCTCCATGATAGATCGGATGGATGGGGTTCTCGGCAAGGGATAGTGGCACGGAACATCAAGGTTCTCACCGGAGAGAAAGAAGATGACCATGAGCATGTCATTTTGGCATCGTTCTAGCGACAAGGATTAGCAGATCTAATAAAATGGTTCAACGCGAGGGTCATGGATTTGGCCTCAAACGCAGCGGACAAGGCTCGACGGTGAGGAAAACTTCCGGAAACCCACAGCGGCGCTTCACAGCACTTCAGCGAGCTCTCCTGAGAAGACAACGATCGATGGCTCGGGTGACTTTATGTGGGGAACCGTCCCCGGGACTCCACTGATTCACCCAAATGCCTGGCACATCTCAAGTGAATCAAGGGAACCTCGGGCCCCGTGATTATACCGTGTTGGTCCTGTGATAGTTCTCCAACACGAGCATTCTCATCCAACAGATTGACATCACAACACATACATAATTAGCGGAAGCATAAACGTTATTACATACCAAAAGTAGGACTGCTGTCCATAACGACATATTTAAAGTTATTACATCAAGTAGCAGCGGAAAACACAAGATAAACAACAAAAGAGCCAGCATGGCATGCCCCAAACCCTCGTGCAACCAATGGGGCAAGAACGGCGACTACACGTTAGCATCATCAAAACCTGCCGGTAAAAGTCCCTGTAATTCTCATCCTCACCTGCAGCAAGTGGACAATCCGGTTGAGTACAAAGAGTGTACTCGCACAATTAATATACATTTCATGCTGATCTCTAGCTACATGTGGTTGCTATATCAAAGGAAAGCATAATGGCAGATTTTCAGCATAAAGCAACATTTGGCATAATTCATAGCATGTATAGATTGAAAAGAAATCGCATTTGGCAAACCTTTGAAAAATCTAATACATAGGATATCATCATCATAATCACATTCCTATCATGCCTTCAAGCATCCTCCGAACCATGAGTTCCATCGCTCATGTGCAAACACATCCACAAGTACTCCAATACTTGTCTCATCACACACACAAGTACTCCAATACTTGTGTGTCTCTTTTCCCACTCCCATCCCATTCTTACCATAACCTTAAAACTCGCCCAGTGACTGACATTTCAAGAGATCGTCCTTAACCATGGACGCGGCTATTCGAATAGTTTACACTCTGCAGAGGTACGACTTTACCCACACGACACGTCACACTCGTGAGCCAAGCTATTAACACATTTCCTTAGATGTGTCGGCCGAGGTGAACGTGACAAACCATTTTCCAGTATGCATGGTAGTGTGTATAAACCACCCGGATGACTGTGACCCTTGATCCCGCGTGCCCAGTGCTCCGTGTGTGTGGATCAAGGAGTACACCCGTTGTTGGACATCCCCAACTCAACAAAGTTCGAGGGACTCCGAGGACATTCCTTGGCGCTCCACTAAGCCCAAGGAACTCCCATGACATTCCTTGACACTCTACAAAGCTCAAGGAATTCGAAAGTGCACATGGTTTACATACCCTAGTCATACACAAGTACTTGGTTACGCCGGTCCCATAAACGGCGTGTGGCTCGCACGATAGTTACTCAAAAAGACGTCACCAGGATTTAATCCTTAGGGTCCTTAACCAATATCTTTACTCATTAAACAACATTTAAAAACATCATCATCATAATAATAAATCTTGATCATTATGACCGATGGACTAAGTCCATCTATCGCGGTTTCTAAGGTGTTCTAAGCATGGCTAAGCAATTCGTACGACCCATATATAATAATAAACCAACCACTTAGGGCGACAATGGAAATATGGAGTGAACATGCTAAGGGTATAACACACAACATGGTGATAGCTAAGAATTCTACCCAAACATAATTGTAATTGAAGTAAGCATGCATTCGATAAAATAATTTCAAAATGTAGGTGTCAAAATAGTAGGAGCAATCGTGGTCAAGGAATAAGGTAGTGCCTTGTCGCCGTTCTTGACTTCGTAGCGTAGTCGCATTCGGAGTGCCTTCCAAACGCCAACACCTAACGAGAAAATCCAAATCCATAAACACCAAATCAACAATCCAAATGGTGCACATGATTAAAAGATGCATGAGACGCTCATGATGTGCAATACTAATCATAATATGAAAGTACTAATTTAGTTTTTATGCTAAAAGTTCAAGTCTTAATGTTTTTATTGAATTTGTTCGAGTATCCGAGTTTCACCGGACTATCCGAGTGGACCTCTCGGTATGAATTGAAATAATATTCGGACTATCCAAATATGGTTCGAGTATCCGAAGGTATGTTCGAGTATCCGAACGCTACCTCGAATGTCCGAGCAGACCCTCTCGGTCACGCCATCAAGCTAATTCCTATTCGGACTATCCGAAATTTCATTCGGAGTATCCGAAGGTGTTCGGAATGTCCGAGTAAAATCTCGGACTATCCGAGCTGGGCTTCTCTGTTTCGAAAACGACAATTCGTCCATTGGCTTCTATGCTTCATAGCAATGTACTAGGATTTCAAGGGGATGGACTAGGGTAGATTCTTACCACTACAATGTTGCTCTTGCACTTGGTGAAAATTGGTTTCGGTGAGGGGATGACGAAAAATGTCACAATGTCTGGTTCTTCACGGTTCGTCACCTCCTTGCTCGCGTGAGACGACAATGCCTTCCTTGCTCGCTTGCACCCACAACTAGCCCTCCTCCTCAAGCTTCTTTGCGACATCTGTGACCCGATTCAAGTGCGATGATGGATTCCATGGAGAAGGAAGAAATGAGTTGCAATAGCCAAAATTTCAGAATATGGAAGGACAAGAAAATCGATTGCCACTCACCCAAAACTTGGTTCCTCAAGATTCCATTTGGATGGATTTGAAGCTCTTGAGAGGGGCTACAAGGTGGTATAACATGCACAAGCTCAATCTCAAGTTTTGGAGGAGATTTGTGGGGAGAATGGCAAGAGTGGAGAAGAACACTTTGCTGTTTTTCTGGGTTGGGGCTGTGCAAATGGGCAGAAAAGGGAGGAGAAACCAAGGCTTGGGCCTTATAAAGGCTGCCCACTCATGCCTTACATGTGGGGCTAGGTCCCACATGTCATAGGGTGGGTAGGGAGGTGGGTATGGGTGATTGAAGTGAGAAAAGACATGGAAAAGATGTGCAGCCACAATTTTCTATGCAATGGTAGGTCCCATGTGTCATTGACTTGTCATGTACATAGGTAGGGGTGAGTAATGTAGCAACTAGTAGGGTAGGTATGTGCAGCCTTCACTCCTCTCTCTTGTTCATATGGCCCACATGTCAATGACTAAGGCAAAATAACATGTGTGCAGTTTGAAAAATGATGTTCGTGGTTTTGCAACTCCTCTTTTATGTAAGATGAATGTCCTAACACTCGTATGATTATAATTAAGGAGGATGCAGCGAGATTATGGAAGATGTTAGCGACAAGCCTCACTTACGGATCAACGAAAATTGGTGTTACAAGCCTCCCTTAAAAGAATCTCGCCCTCGAGATTACACCGCTCGTTGAAGAGGTAGGGGTATTCGCTCAAGATGATCCTCCCGCTCCCATGTGGCCTCATCAGGTGTGATTACTCCATTGAACCTTAAAGAATTTGATGGAGTGGTTTTGAGTAACACGCTCCCTCTCGCCGAGAATACAAATGGGATGCTCCTTGTAGGACGATCGGGTTGTAATTCGAGAGTGTCCAACTCGTGGCTTCGCTTGGGACACGAAGGCATTTCTTCAATTGAGAAACATGAAAAACATCGTGCACATCGGCTAGTGAAGAGGGAAGCTCCAATTGATACGCCATCGCTCCTCGCCTTGCGATAATCTGAAAGGTCCGATATAACGAGGGCTAGCTTTCCTTCACTTGAAACCGATTTAACACCCTTCATCGGTGAAACCTTGAGATAAACATGATCACCAACTTCGAACTTGAGTTCACGGCGGCGGCGATCAGCGTAGCTCTTTTGACGAGATCGCAGATTCGCAACCGCTCACGAATAAATCGGACTTGCTCCTCTCGCTTGGCGACTAGTTCGGGACCAAAGAGGGTCTTTCTCGCACTCGCACTCGCTTAAGTGGAGTTTCGCAAGATCTCCCATAGAGAGCTTCGAATGGACTCATTTGGAGACTAGCTTGATAGCTATTGTTGTAGGAGAATTCTGCGAAAGGTAAGCATTTCTCCCAATTCTTGCCGTAAGTAAGGGCACAAGCCCTAAGCATATCCTCAAGCACTTGGTTTACTCGCTCGGTTTGTCCATCCGCTCGAGGATGATATGCGGTGCTAAAAGAGAGTTGGGTACCCATGGCCTTGTGGAGGCATTGCCAAAAATGCGAGGTAAACCGGGTACCCGATCCGAGACAATCCTTTTGGGAACACCATGAAGAGACACAATTCGAGAAAGATATAATTCAGCTAACTTGCTCATCAGATCCGCTGCCTTGACAGAAGGAAATGAGCATTTTAGTTAGTCGGTCAACGATTACCCATATGGAATCAAAACCTTTTTGCGTCTTGGGCAACCCGATGATGAAATCCATACCAATCTCTTCCCACTTCCACATAGGAATGGGTAGTGGTTGAAGTGTGCCTGCTGCATGCAAATGGTCGGCTTTCACCACGACATACGTCGCGACTCGGCGACATACCGGCAATCTCTCGTTTCATCCGGTCCACCAAAGTTTTGGCTTCAGATCTTGGTACATTTTCGTACTCCGGGATGAATGGAGAATGTGGAATTATGAGCCTCATCAAGAATCAAGTGCCTTCATTCTTTACAATTTGGCACCACTAGCCGCTTGCCAAACCACAAGACCCCTGTGGGTTCTCGGTGAAGCATTTGGCCTTGCCTTTCTTGATGCGGGCTCGGATGAGTGCTATGCCCTTGTCTGTCTTTTGAGCCTCTTTGATTTGGTCCAATAGGTTAGATTTAACTTTCATGACAGCAAGGAATCCTCCTTAACCACTTCAGGTTGAACTTCCGAAACTCGGCGCACATGGCGTCCGATTCCTGTTCTACTAAAAGACGATTGCATTGAGGCTTTCTACCGAAAGCATCGGCAACAATATTGGCTTTCCAGATGATAATGGAGTCCCATATCATAATCTTTGATCAATTCAAGCCACCTTCTTTGCCTCAAGTTCAGATCGGCTTGAGTAAAGATATACTTGAGCTCTTGTGATCGGTGTAGATTTCACAACGATTCGATGAGGTAATGTCGCCAGATTTTTAGAGCATGCACCACTTCTGCTAGCTCTAAATCATGGGTGGAATAATTCATCTCATGAGGTCTCAATTGCCTCGATGCATACGCCACAACTCGGCCTTCTTGCATAAGTACACAACCCAGCCCGAGGCGGGATGCATCGCAATAGATGTCAAAACCCTTGTGAATATCCGGCAGGACTAAGACAGGTGCAGTGGTTAAGCGAACCTTCAACAATTGGAAGCTTGCCTCACACTCTGCTGACCATACGAACTTGTTCTCCTTCTTCAAAAGTTCGGTCAGTGGCTTCGCGATTTTGGAGAAGTTCTCCACGAATCGGCGGTAATAACCCGCGAACCCGAGGAAACTTCGAATGTCCATGGTGTTCTTAGGCTGCTCCCAGTCAAGTACAGTCTGTATCTTGCCGGGATCAACCGCAACTCCGCCTTCCGAGATCACATGGCCCAAGAAGGCAACCTCCTTTAGCCAAAATTCACACTTGCTGAATTTTATGTAAAGCCGGGTTTCGCAGACTTTTCAGAACTACCAAGGTGTACTTCATGCTCCTCTTCGACTTGGAATAGATAAGAATATCATCAATGAAGACGACAACGAACTTGTCGAGATACTCCATGAAAACTGAATTCATAAGGTTCATGAAGTAGGCGGTGCATTGGTCAAACCGAAAGACATGACGGTATACTCATATAAACCATAACGGTGGAGAATGCCGTTTTGGGATGTCTTCCGATCTGATTTTGATTTGATGGTAGCCTAATCTCAGGTCAATCTTGGAGAATATACAGCTCCGATCATTTGGTCGAACAAATCATCAATCCGCTGAAGTGGATACTTGTTCTTGACCGTGACTTCATTCAATGGACGGTAATCAACACACATCCGCAAGCTATCATCCTTCTTCTTCACAAATAGCGCGGGCATCCCCAAGGTGAGGAGCTCGGTCGAATGAAACCCTTCTCTTGCAGCTCCGTAAGTTGTTTCTTTAACTCGATCAACTCATTTGGAGGCATACTGAAGGTCGTTTTGATATCGGGGCCGCTCGGGTAGAAGCTCAATGACGAACTCAATCTCCGGTCGGTGGCATCCCCGCAACTCTTCCGAAACACATCCGTAATCACATACCACCGGTATGCTACTTATTTCAAGGAATGGCTCACCCTTCAAGGCATAAAGGTGAGCATAATCGACAGATGCAAACACGACTTGGTTGCCGCTATGCGTTGGTGAGTGAAATGGATCGCTTGCACAATTGATGCATCCTTTGTGCTTGGATAGCCAATCCATCCCAAGAATAACTTCAATTCCTCCGTTTTAATCATTATCAAATCAGCTAGGAACTCTACCCCATTGACTTCAATCTTTACCTCCCAAGCAGACTCGATCGGTCCTTAATTCCGATCCCGGTTTTAATGAGAAGTGGTGGATGCATAAGTTGTATAGAGAACTCATGATGCACAGCAAACTTCTCTTTAATAAATGAATGAGATGCTCGAATCGAATAATACGGTAGTCGGGTATGAGTTGACGTAAAGCGCACCCAACACCAGGTGCATTTCGAGCTTCTTGGCAATCACATGGTTGATGCGACCACGAGGTGGGGTTGGTGCGATTCTTGGAGGCGTTGGTCGAGGTGATGGGGTTGCTGCCCCCGGTGCAATAGTGGGTCGAATCCCCGACGTTGCTTGGTTCTTTTGTGGGCATTGGCGTGCAAAGTGCCCCGGCTGTTTGCACTGAAAACAAACAAGTATTGGGCGAGCTTGAGGGTTGGCTCCTTGCTGATTTCCACTCACGGTTGGTGGAAGACTTGGTTGCGGTGGGCGAGCAACGAATGTTGGAGGTCTCGGTGGTGCCGGAGCTTGATAGTTTGGAAACGAGGGGCGCACCATGCGCGGTGGCTGCAAGTTGCCGCTTGCTGAATTTTGTGCAGCTCGCTTGCGCTATGCCGAATCCTCCAATTTTCCCCACTTCTCTTCCACCACTATAGCCTTGTGGACCAAGTGCTGGAAATTTCGAAGTCGTGAGCAGTGAGCTCTAGCTGCAACTCATCCGAAAGTCCCTCCATGAAGCGCTCTTGCTTGCGCCATCGTTGGAGACCTCGTCCGGGCATATCGAGCCAAATAGTTGAACTCGTGAAGATAATCCATGACAGTCTTGCTCCTTGCTTCAATGCGAGAAATTCACGCTTCTTCCTTGCCATAACTCCGCGGAACATGAGCCTCGCGAAAGCCGCGAAACTCCGCCCAAGTGATGACATGATCGGCGGGCTGCATGGCGGTAAAGCTGTCCCACCATGCGCACGCCGCACCATCGAGTTGATGAAGCATAGAGGACCTTCTCATGGTCGGGCATTGAGCGATGGCCAGCTTGCGCCAATAGTCCGGCCAATCATCGGCCTCGAGCGGATCCGCAGCACGGAGAATGTTGGCGGCTGCGGCGGAGAAACTTCGCCAAGTCGGCTGGCGGCGTGATGTCTCGCCTCTCGCTCCTCGAAAGGGGTGGGCGTGAGGCCGTGTTACGGGCGATCTGCTGCAGGATCAAAGTTTGATCTTGCGGTTTTGCTCAATCAGAGCGAGGACTTGAGCCATGGTAGGAGGGTGGAAGTTCCTCCACGCGAGCGGGTGCTGATTTTGGTGTTGCGAGGACTCGGGTGGTCGAGTGACCTCGAGTTGGATCCTCGCTGCTTGGGAGCCGGTGGATTGCGGCCTCACACGCACGCGAGCTTGGGAACGAGTGGTAACTCCGCCATCTGCTGCCAAAACCAAATAAGCAACAAGTAACAGGAGAGCCACCACAACGTTTAATTTAAAATAACTGACAAAGAAACCATACAATTAAACCCTACATGTATGCAGCAAGAAAACATGCACCAACTCCAAAAGACATCAACATAACAAGGGTTCTTAAACCACACATCATCCATAAAGGCAAATAACAAGGTTCCGATACAATAACACAAGTTCTAACCCATTAGTCTAAGGCGACAACTAGAGATGACAAGTTCAAAATATAAGAGCTAACATAGGTTCTTAAGATAACCTATTACATCAATCAAATTAGTCCGCCCATCTCTACTTTCCTCCATGACAAACTTAATCGAGACAACTCAAATATCTCTAAGGAATCCTTGGGAAACACATCCAAAGATGGTATCCCGAGATCCGGTGTCTTGGGTCCAAGGGTTTGTGAGGCGCTGAGGTGATCCTATATAGAACCTTGGTACCCCTGGAGATTCCCGGGCACGCCGGCGCATCACACCTCCTGAGTTGATGCGCGCGGTGTTGGACACAACGTCCTCAGTCTCTATCCCCGACACACGAGGAAACTGAAAGGCGGGTGGGGCTACATCGTGTGGCGTTGTGGAGTTGCGCCCATACAATGTGTCCCTCGGCACTAAGTTAATCTGGACAAATTGGTGAAGGTGCCCTTGTGCCGCATGAAGACGGGCACGAGTCTCCCACAGCTCGTGGATAATGCAACGATTGGCCCGGTCCAAGGCACGGACCAAGCCCGACAACTGGCGAACAGAAGAGTCTTCTCCCATCTCGATTTCAGCAACACTGTTGACTTCATCGGTGGATCCTCGTTGAGGGAAATATTGATACGGAGGTAAAGTCAGCTCCCACAAGTCATGACGGAGATGGCACATGGCAACATATGCCGCCTCTTGGATAGCCATTCCTACGGACGTCCCCCTCGCTCGAAAGTGATAGGGAATGCTCCCCGTCACCATCCTAGCGATGATGTGAATCGTGGCAGTGTAGGTCTTCAATCCGGGTCCTATGGCACGACCATAGACCGCGTACTCCGGTGAATAAGTGAAATTAGCCCTCCATAGCATATCCCTCAGGAGAGAAGGATAGCCCTCCACATCTTCGGCACGGGTGACTAAAACCAAAGGCCCAAAACTCATCTGTCACGTTGAAAAGGATAAGAGAGGTTAGAAACTCATTTGCATAACCAAATGAACATAAGAAGAGATATAGAACTCAGAGGGGTGAGAAATAAAGGAATCACACAATGTTATCAGTTCTGAAATAATTTGATAGCAAAATAATTTTTGACTCAAAACATCTTCTACTAGTCGTAGCATGGCCGTTCTAACCTACAGTCAGTATGGCTCTGATACCAAGCCTGTGGGGAACCGTCCCCGGGACTCCACTGATTCACCCAAATGCTCGGCACATCTCAAGTGAATCAAGGGAACCTCGGGCGTCCGTGATTATACCGTGTTGGTCCTGTGATAGTTCTCCAACACGAGCATTCTCATCCAACGATTGACATCACAACACATACATAATTAGCGGAAGCATAAACGTTATTACATACCAAAAGTAGGACTGCTGTCCATAACGACATATTTAAAGTTATTACATCAAGTAGCAGCGGAAAACACAAGATAAACAACAAAAGAGCCAGCATGGCATGCCCCCAAACCCTCAGGCAACCAACTGGGGCAAGAACGGCGACTACACGTTAGCATCATCAAAACCTGCCCGGTAAAAGTCCCCGGGTAATTCCTCATCCTCACCTGCAGCAAGTGGACAATCCGGTTGAGTACAAAGAGTGTACTCGCACAATTAATATACATTTCATGCTGATCTCTAGCTACATGTGGTTGCTATATCAAAGGAAAGCATAATGGCGATTTTCAACATAAAGCAACATTTGGCATAATTCATAGCATGTATAGATTGAAAAGAAATCGATTTGGCAAACCTTTGAAAAATCTAATACATAGGATATCATCATCATAATCACATTCCTATCATGCCTTCAAGCATCCTCCGAACCATGAGTTCCATCGCTCATGTGCAAACACATCCACAAGTACTCCAATACTTGTCTCATCACACACACAAGTACTCCAATACTTGTGTGTCTCTTTTCCCACTCCCATCCCATTCTTACCATAACCTTAAAACTCGCCAAAGGATCGACATTTCAAGAGATCGCCTTAACCATGGACGCGGCTATTCAATAGTTTACACTCGCAGAGGTACGACTTTACCCACACGACACGCCACACTCGTGAGCCAAGCTATTAACACATTTCCTTAGATGTGTCGGCCGAGGTGAACATGACAAACCATTTTCCAAAGATGCATGGTAGTGTGTATAAACCACCGGATGATGTGGACCCTTGATCCCGCGTGCCAAGGTTCGTGTGTGTGGATCAAGGAGTACACCCGTTGTTGGACATCCCCAACTCAACAAAGTTCGAGGGACTCGAGGACATTCCTGGCGCTCCACTAAGCCCAAGGAACTCTGGGCGACATTCCTTGACACTCTACAAAGCTCAAGGAATTCCGAGTGCACATGGTTTACATACCCTAGTCATACACAAGTACTTGGTTACGCCGGTCCCATAAACGGCGTGTGGCTCGCACGATAGTTACTCAAAAAGACGTCACCAGGATTTAATCCTTAGGGTCCTTAACCAATATCTTTACTCATTAAACAACATTTAAAAACATCATCATAATAATAATAAATCTTGATCATTGCACCGATGGACTAAGTCCATCTATCGCGTTTCTAACGTTGTTCTAAGCATGGCTAAGCAATTCGTACGACCCATATATAATAATAAACCAACCACTTAGGGCGACAATGGAAATATGGAGTGAACATGCTAAGGGTATAACACACAACATGGTGATAGCTAAGAATTCTACCCAAACATAATTGTAATTGAAGTAAGCATGCATTCGATAAAATAATTTCAAAATGTAGGTGTCAAAATAGTAGGAGCAATCGTGGTCAAGGAATAAGGTAGTGCCTTGTCTGCTCGTTCTTGACTTCGAAGCGTAGTCGCATTCGGAGTGCCTTCCAAACGCCAACACCTAACGAGAAAATCCAAATCCATAAACACCAAATCAACAATCCAAATGGTGCACATGATTAAAAGATGCATGAGACGCTCATGATGTGCAATACTAATCATAATATGAAAGTACTAATTTAGTTTTTATGCTAAAAGTTCAAGTCTTAATGTTTTTATTGAATTACTGTCGAGTATCCGAGTTTCACCGGACTATCCGAGTGGACCCTCTCGGTATGAATTGAAATAATATTCGGACTATCCGAAATATGGTTCGAGTATCCGAAGGTATGTTCGAGTATCCGAACATTACCTCGAATGTCCGAAAGCAGACCCTCTCGGTCACGCCATCAAGTTAATTCCTATTCGGACTATCCGAAATTTCATTCGAGTATCCGAAGGTGTTCGAATGTCCGAGTAAAATCTCGGACTATCCGAGCTGGGCTTCTGCTTTAAAACGACAATTAGTCCATTGGCTTCTATGCTTCATAGCAATGTACTAGGATTTCAAGGGATGGACTAGGGTAGATTCTTACCACTACAATGTTGCTCTTGCACTTGGTGAAAATTGGTTTCGTGAGGGATGACGAAAAATGTCACAATGCGGTTCTTCACGGTTCGTCACCTCCTTGCTCGCAGAGACGACAATGCCTTCCCTTGCTCGCGCTTGCACCCACAACTAGCCCTCCTCCTCAAGCTTTTTTGCGACATGCGTGACCCGATTCAAGTGCGATGATGGATTCCATGGAGAAGGAAGAAATGAGTTGCAATAGCCAAAATTTCAGAATATGGAAGGACAAGAAAATCGATTGCCACTCACCCAAAACTTGGTTCCTCAAGATTCCATTTGGATGGATTTGAAGCTCTTGAGAGGGGCTACAAGGTGGTATAACATGCACAAGCTCAATCTCAAGTTTTGGAGGAGATTTGTGGGGGAGAATGGCAAGAGTGGAGAAGAACACTTTGCTGTTTTTCTGGGTTGGGGCTGTGCAAATGGGCAAAAAAAGGGAGGAGAAACCAAGGCTTGGGCCTTATAAAGGCTGCCCACTCATGCCTTACATGTGGGGCTAGGTCCCACATGTCATAGGGTGGGTAGGGAGGTGGGTATGGGTGATTGAAGTGAGAAAAGACATGGAAAAGATGTGCAGCCACAATTTTCTATGCAATGGTAGGTCCCATGTGTCATTGACTTGTCATGTACATAGGTAGGGGTGAGTAATGTAGCAACTAGTAGGGTAGGTATGTGCAGCCTTCACTCCTCTCTCTTGTTCATATGGCCCACATGTCAATGACTAAGGCAAAATAACATGTGTGCAGTTTGAAAAATGATGTTCAGGGTTTTGCAACTCCCTCTTTTATGTAAGATGAATGTCCTAACACTCGTATGATTATAATTAAGGAGGATGCAGCGAGATTATGGAAGATGTTAGCGCGACAAGCCTCACTTACCGGATCAACGAAAATTGGGCTGTTACACTTTAGCTAGGGCAAATTGTGCAGTGAAACACGGTCAATATCTAGAGGGGTCATGGGCAGCTTTTAAAGACCTAGGGAGGTGTGCATGAGGCAGAGAACAACTCGGACATGACAGTGACGCTTCGATGCATGCCGGAACGGACTTGATGAGAATGACAACATGGGACCTTACACGCGCCCCGATGAATGGACGAGATTCAACCAGGCTCGATCAAATCTAGGCCACACATGAGATCAACAGTCGAAATCCATTTGGGTTCCAAAAAACAATGATCAATCTCAACCATTGGACCAAATCCGACGGCCATAAATACCCAATGCAACGCGGAAACATCCTAACTGCACTATTGGCAAGCAATGGCCATTGATCTAGGGATTCGTGCAAATGGGCTACGGTAGTGGACTGGCTCGGACTGGCATAGATCTAGGTTGGGCCCGCTTGGGTTTTCGGACCAACACTGTTGATGCCTTTTTAATCCTTTCTCTATTTAAAATTATCTTAGAAAATAAATTAATCTAAATAAAATAGTAAACATATCATGAAATTCCAAAAAATTAAAATATTTTAATATATTTGGAACTTAAATAAAATATTTTTGGCAAAAGTTTATTTAAACTTTCCAAAATTTTAAATAATTTTTATATTGAACATATTTCAAAAATAATAAGTAAATCCACATAAATTCTAGAAAATTCCAATAAATTCAGAAAATGAACAAACAACCATATTAAATCCAAATGAGACAAAAATTGGGATATTATAACCTCTCCCATAATAGAATATTGACCCCGAGATTTAGGGCTAATTAAAGAATAGGTTAGGAAACTTTTATTTTAGATTTTCCTCACACTCCCAGGCAGCTTCACTTTTTTAATGGTTATACCACTGAACTCTGCAAAATCAAATTGAATTGCTTTTGGTCTAACGCTTCATCACATCCAAAATCTTAGTCGACTGCTCCTTAAAAGTTAAGGCCCTGTTTGGCAGAACTTCAAATTCCAGCTCCACCTCAGATGTGGATCTTATAGGCTAAAATAAAGTGAATTAAGCTATAGTTTATATTTTTAGTCTAAAATGTAAACAAGATGACCCACCTAAACACTCTTAATATATCCATAGCTCTAGCTCCATAAATTTTTAGAGCTGGGAATACCTTGCTCCACCAACTCTATGGATTTTGGTGGAGCTGTAGCTATGCCAAACACCCCTAAATCTTTCTATAGCTCAATTGCTTCTAATAGTATCTGCTCTATTGGCACTCTAAGACAATTCTTAAGCTGTGACATATGAAACATATCATCCACACCTTCTAACAACTGAGGCAATTTTAACTAATAAGCAGCCTCTCCTCGATGGCTCAAGATTTTAAACAGACCAACATATCTTAGTGCAAGCTTTCCTTTAGTATGAAACCTTTTAACTCCTTTAAGATGGGTAACTCTGAGATAGACAAAATTATCTGGCTCAAAACTCAACTCTCGTCGATGATTATCGGCATAACTTTTCTGTCTCAACTAATATACTTTCAACCTCTCTTTGATTATCACAATCTGCTCTTTAGCTTCCTTAAGAATATTAGGCCCAAGCATAAGATGCTCTCCTGTCTCATTCCAATTCAATGGAGTACAATAGGCATGACCATATAAAGCTTCACATGGTGATATTTGCAAACTTGCATGATAACTGTTGTTATAATTGAACTCAACATACGATAAACATTTGTTCTATAAAGTAGCATAAGTTAAAGTAGGCTCTCAACATATCTTCAAGAATTTGATTAACTCTCTCTAACCATCTATCTGCAAATGATACACTATACTAAAATTCAAACGAGTTTCCATTGCATCATGCAAATTACTCCAAAACCTTGAGGTAAACTCGATACCTCTATCAAACGCTATCTTCTTGGGCACTCTAAGCAAACACACGATCCTTGACATATGATTTACCAAACAATCTCCTGAATAAGTAGTCTTAACTAGTATGAAATGAGCTACTTTGGTCAAACAATCAACGATGACCCATATGGAATCATAACCACTCTGGATTCTAGGTAAACTAGTAATAAAATCCATATCGATTTCCTCTCACTTTCATTCAGGAACCTCTAGTGGCTGTAACAAACTAGCAGGTTTCTAGTGCATTGCCATTACTCTCTAACATACATCACATAAAGCGACATACTTAGCAATTTCATGTTTCATATTAGGGCACCAAAATCTCTCGTTAACATCATGATACATCTTAGTACTTCTTGGATGAATCAAATATTTTGAATCATGTGCTTCCTTGAGAATCAACTGCTTAAGATCCTTCTTGTTAGGTACACAAATTCAACTTTTGAACCACATAGTACCTTCATCATTCAAAGTAAAATTCTTGGCTAAGCCTTCATCCTTCTTAAACTTGATTTTGTTGGATCTTCTAACGTTGGCTTTACTTCCAAAGTAGCTAAGAATCTTGTTGGAACAACTTCAATTTCAGCCTCTGAAATTCCTTGTATAATTTCGATCAATCATCCAATACTAGCATATTAGCACTGTGACCTTTACGATCCAAGGCATCAGCTACCACATTAACCTTACCTGGATGATAGTGTATTCTAATATTATAATCCTTTATCAATTCCAAACATCTTCTTTGTCTCATATTGGTAAAGATATATTTTAAACTCGTGTGGTCCATATATATCTAACATCTATTACTGATGAGATAATGACACCACAACTTCAAAACATGCACTACGACAGCTAATTCTAAATCATGTGTAGGATAATTCTCTTCATGAAGCCTTAATTGTCTTGACTCGTATGCAGCAACCTTGCCATTCTGCATCAATACACATCCAAATCTTTATTTGGAAGCATCATAATATATATCAAAACTATTCTGAACATTTGGCAACACTAACACTGGTGCTATTGTCAAACGCTTCTTTAGATCAAGCAAAATCTTTTCACACTCTAGTGTCCATGTAAACTTCTTTTCCTTTTTCAACAACTGCGTAAGTGGTCTAGCAATTGTCTAAAAGCCTTTGATAAATTGACAATAATATCCTACTATCCCTAAAAAACTACAAATCTAGTAATTGACTTTGTTACACCCAATGCAACACTACTTTCACTTTGCTTGAATCAATAGTGACTCCCTTAGTAGTCATCACATGTCCAAGGAATTCAACTATCTCTTTCCAAAAATTACATTTACTAAACTTAGCATACAAATGTTGCTCTTGCAGTTTTTCAATGACTACTCTCAAATGCTCTGCATATTCTATTACAGACTTAGAGTAAACAAGTATGTCATCTATGAACACGACAACAAATTTGTCTAAATATTCTATAAAAACCTTACTCATCATGTTCATGAAATATGTACGAGCATTGGTCAATCCAAAAGGCATGATCGTAAACTTGTAATGTCCATATCACATAGAGAACGCAATCTTAGGGACATCCTCCGCATGAATCTTTAATTGATGATACCCTGATCAAAGAACTTTCATGGAGAAAACTCTAGCTCCTCTTAACTAATCAAGCAAGTCATCGATCCTAAGCAACAGATACTTATTCTTTATCGTCACTTCATCAAGAGCACGATAATCAATGCACATCCATAGACTTCCATCTTTCTTCCTAACAAACAAAACAGGCACTCCCCATGAACACAAACTAGGTACAACAGGACCTTTCTCTAGCAACTAACTTAATAACAAACTCGATCTCTTGATATGGCGGTATACCACGCAAATCCTTAGGAAAAACATCCGGATACTCACTAACAACTAGCACATCTTCTAAACTAGTAAACTGCACATTGTTAACCATCAACTGACTATCACAAACTACGGTCGCTTGAAATTCCACTCTCTCCTTTAAGGCTTTCAACTGGCACAACTCTTCGACCACAATCCAAAACAGCCTTATATTTGGACAACTTGTCCATTCCAAGGATAATATCTAAAGCCTGGGTATCTAATATAATAAGGTTTGCTAGAAACTCTACTCCAATCAATGAGCAATTTAACTTCCAAACACCCTATGTTAGATTGGAATTCTGATTCTAGGGTTTGCACTAATAGCATACACTTAATATTATTAACATCTAACCCATTCCCAACCGTAAAAAACTCAAGAAATGAAAGAATGTGAAGCTTTGAAATCAAATAAAGCTGTTGTGGGTACTGAGTTTACCAGGAACATACCTAGTACGATGTTTGTTGCATCTTGAGCTCCATCAACTATAATGTGGTTTACTCAACCTCTCATTATTGCTTGGGGCATAGCTCCGCTTGACTTGTTCCACTGTTCACTCCTGGCATAGGTGCCTTAGTAGGTGTAGATCCCAGGTTGAAGTGGATAGGTGTAATACCTCCTCTCTAAGGACATTTGTTGGCATAGTATCCCAGCTCATTGCAACTGAAACAGTGTTTAATAGAAGCCTATTGATTTCCTTGTAGCGCATTGTTTCCTTCAGTAGGCATTTGGAAACTATAACCAGCCAAACACAGTGTAGGTATCGATATCTTGTTTGTAGCCTACGGCTGAAATCTCACAAAGTATTGAGGAGTCATTCTCAACCTTAACTGGACATCCTCCTTAATGAGCTATCCCACGCTTGCGATCCTCACCAACTTCTTTGCACTTGTCTTCCAAACTTAAAGCCTTGTTGACCAATTCCTAGAAATCAGAGAAGCTATGGGTAATCAATCCATCCTGCAAACCAGAGTTCAGTCCCTTCATGAAATGAGACTGTCTTGCTTTATCTGTAGCAATATCCTCAGGAGCATAACGTGTAAGCTTTGTAAACTTATTTAGATAATTAGCCATTGACTGGCTTCCTAGCTTAGGTGCCCTGAATTCCTCTTTCTTCAGATCTATCATTCATTTAGGCACATGATACTGACAAAATGCAGTAGTGAACTCCTCTCAGGTGATCTCTTGTGGTGCTTCATAAGTACACAATAGTTCTCCTACCATTTAGTGGCAGTCCCCTCCAGTTGATTAGAAGCATAGAGAATCTTCTCATTGCCTTCACATTGACTAATATGTAGCTTTATCTCTATTATTCTAAGCCAGCTGTTAGCTTTCAAGGGTTTGACATTTCCAAAAAATGTTGGTGGACGAGTCCTCATAAATTCATACAACTTTGAATAAGGACGAGATCTATTATTGTTAGCTTGAGAAGAATTGTTGGCGACAGCCTGAGTTATTACATTCTACATTTGCTGCATTATAGTTTGCATCAACTGAGTTTGAGCAGCAAGAAAAGCTCCCAGATTTTGTATGTCTACTCGTGGTGATGCTTGAGGAAATGCTCCATCATTGGGATTGTCATTGGATCGGCTTCAACTTTTGCTACCTCTATTATTTCCACAAGTTTGAACCATCTACTTGATTGCTTCACAGGATTAGGAGAGAGGGAATAGCATAGAAAAGATACAAGAATCCTAGTGCAGGGAAAAGGTTTAACCCAATAAAATAAGCAAACTTTATTAATAACTTGGTATGGTTTCTTACAAGAGCGTAAAAGCTATGCAGCATATATTGCATACTCAGCAATCATGAAATAACAAATTCAACCTAAGCACACAAAACTACAGCCTATATGGGTGATACTGCACAACTTAAACAAACGCGACTCAAACAAGAGTCTCAACTACTAGCTAACTCTCTCACTCATCCAACCACCTTGGTTGAGGCTCTCCCGGTGCATAAACTGGTGGGTGGGCTTGCATAAGTGCAAAATGATCTTGGTGTCTAGTAACTGGCACCTCAAAATCCATGTGCACATCCTGTGCCTCAGGCTTTAGCTCCTCAACCTCCTCCATCTCATGCTCCTCGTGGTCTTCTTCCTCTTCCTCGCCTTGTTCTTGCTCAGCTTGATCACCATTAGCATACAAGGCTTTGTCCAGCTCCATAATCCTTTCTGTGGCCATGATTTGTGTCTCCTAAAGAGCTTTCTCCACAACTCTCAAGGCCTCATATACATGCTCAAGCTCTTGCACGGTCTCTTGCATTTGGTCTTCTTGAGTAGTGGTGAACTTGGCCAAATGCACCACTATCGCATCATCTTTGTTAATCTTTTGTTGTTGAGAAGGACATCCTGATGGATGTAGTCTAAACACTGTGTCTTCCAACTCACCAGTGTAGTCACTGTAGACTTGGCGTATGGTAAGACATGAAGACTCATAGATCCTAATCTCAAATGTAGCTCTTCTAACAATAATGTTGATTGGTTTTCTATCTTTTGTATCCTCTCAAAAATAGATAAAAATATTGCAAATGATGCCTCACTCCATGCCACTAACAACCTAGCAGCTTCCTCTATAAAGTAGTCTAACAAAGCCTACAAGGACCTGTAGAACGCTCCACAGTTCAACAGCATAACCTCCTTCGCGCTCACCATAGGTCTAAGCCATCCTCATCTAATAAAGGAACTTGGGTGAGACCTCCACTTGAATTAGCTAAAAGGGAACTAAAAATAAATAAATTTTGGAAAGGTGAGAATAGAAGAATGAGAAGAATCGAGAGCTTTTTATTAGTCAAATTTAAATTTTCCTTTAGAAAATTATTTTCGAACACACCTGAAAGACAACTAGACTAGCTAGGGCCAAAACCTATGGTCAGTATGGCTCTAATACCACCTCATTGGCACCTGAATATTTAAATTCAAACTCTATATATAACACACTAGTCTAGAATCATGCTAGTGCACATAGACTAAACATAGATGAATATCACAATCATACACAATGGAATCATAATAAAAAACTTCATATATTAATTATTAACCTGTCGGCTGACCTTATGGTCAACCTTACATGACTTTGCCATGTAGGACTAAACTTTAGATAATAAATTAAATTGAAGTAGAAAGATAATGTAGATAACCCCCTTGGTAAGCCACAAGCAACTGATAAGGCACGCACCCTAAACGTTTGTCTCTTCCTGGTACTCCTCAAAAACTGGTGTAGACTCTTACTCCACTGGTGATTTTGTTGTTAGCAAGGATGAGTACTTAAAGCACTCAATAAGTTGTGTACAGAATGCAATTTCTAATATAACTATATGCAAGACTTGTTTCAAAAGAATGGCTGATATGGCAATTTCTAATATAACTCTTAACTGTAATTCTCGAGCATTGCTCAATACCGTGAGCATAGCTATCAAAATAGATTTTACACTCTACAGAAGTTATGAACTTTATCCATAAGATACAATCAACTTACCACACCTGCAATGACTCGCCATACAAGAGTACGTGATTGAGCGATCATAACAAATCCTTTACATTGCCCAGTCTTAACCCAGTACTACCTGCTAAGGTTTCAACACTGAAGGGTTATACCACCATAATAGAGCCCTCTCTTGCACCATGTGAGTTGAACCATATATTTGGGACTCACATCACCACTGGTAGTTCCAAAGGTAAAACATTGCAAAATAATTAGCTAGGTCTATCCTATTCTAA
Organism: Guadua angustifolia; assembly: GCA_036346375.1. Lineage (NCBI taxonomy): Eukaryota > Viridiplantae > Streptophyta > Magnoliopsida > Poales > Poaceae > Guadua > Guadua angustifolia. The sequence goes on from CM070520.1 coordinate 33,968,303, forward strand.
ACATGTGGTTACATGTTTGACTTAGTTCAAAGGCTTGTAGGATTAAGTCCTTAATTGACCAAGGCAAAACTTCCACAATGCAACTATCGGACTGATCCACCTTGGCAATCTGCCCCTTGCCACTTACCTCAATCTAAATCATTTACCACCCCAATTGATTACCATCCACCATATGCCATCAACAAGTCAATATCGTCACGTGACAACCCCGTCACTACAACTCAACATCATCGGATGCTTGATTGAATTTGCGTGGATGTCCAGGATTGCACCATGTTGACTTCAACCAAATCCACTGTGCCACCGTAATTCTGTGAACTTCAGACTCCATGTTCATGCTGTTCATGCCTCCCCAAGCCACTATTTAATGCGTCACTGCCACCCTCATTTTCCTCACCTCGCGCCGCGCCTGCTGCACCAAGCTGGCATACCGAGGCACCGTAGTTTTCCTATGTGACTTTGTCGGAGTTCATTGCCTCTGCCTTTGTGGTTTTTGTGCATATCCACCACTGTTGAACCATTCCCACCATCATTGTTGGTGCCTTTAGGTTTGTTGCATCAAGCCGCAATGATTCTAGGTAAGAACATCGTCGGAGGACCCCCAGAACACCGTCGGCCACATCTTCATCTTCATCACCGGTGAACTAACACTACCATGCCATTACCGTTGGCTACTCCTGTAGCCATTAGATCTGGTAAGGACCATTGGATTTCTTTCATGTGTCACCCACTGGGGTAACCACGTACTGGGGTAACCACGTATATGCCATCGCCTTGCCACCTCATCGCCGTCAGATCTCATCGATCGGTCAAGATCTTGCCACGTTCTCATCATGTCAGCTCGCTGTGTGTCCTGTAGTCGCCTAGTCATCACGATCTCATGATCCGATCTACTGACAATGCATCGGATTATGCCGCGTGTCACCCACTGGGGTAGCCACATCAATCCGATGCTTCAGCTTCCCCCTGCAGCTGCCGCTGACCGATCAGACTTGAATGGTCTTGATGATGCCGCTGTTGCCTCTGTAGTAGCACAACGTGGACCGCTCCGCACTTCGCCATGTGTCTAAGCTACGTTAGCTGTGTGTCATCTGGTGCATGTGAACAGTGCCATGGTCCACTATGAACACAAGCCAATCCGAAGATGGAGTCCATGTGCCCGTAAGCATGTCGTGTTGAGATTGTGCCATGTGTCAATCTGTAGTGCTACCACGTGTCCACTGGTGTCAGCATGACGTCATAATTCAGTTTTTGCTTAGAAAATATTTTAGTCAAAAATTATTTTTGTGTTGATGTTAGCATGACATCATAAATGTTATTTTTTAGTATAAAAATAATACCTTTAATTCAGTTTTCTATTATTCAAATTTTATTTTATTTCAAATTTTGTTTGGCTCATTCTCCCTTATGCGAACACCAATTGAGGTGATTCCAGCTTCTAATAATTTGTAGAATTGAGCTCTATATAATGTGAATTTTATTTAATTTTTAGAGTTGATTTTATTCTTTTTTAGTATTTATAGCCTTTTTTGCTCGATTCATGTAGACGTTGAAGAGGCCAGGGAATTTGTGAGTGAGGAGTCATCCCTAGAACTAGGTTCTGTGTAGGATCCAAAGCTCTTTAAAGGCAACTTGTGCTTTGATCATGTTGAACCTATGTTTTAAAAGTTATATTGTTTTTAAGTTATGCATACTAATTCAATTACTATTTGTTTGAAATTAAATTGGGTATAGTTATTCATCCAATTGTGATAATCCACCTTGCTATGTTGTATGTCGTATTTCATTTGTCACCCTAGAATGGTTTCATATTAGTTGGTAGCTATAATTGCCAACGTGGGTAGTTAAAACGCATGTAGTATGCTTAGCCATGCAACGGGTCATCATTTTATGTAAAGAGGTTAATCTTGCTTAAATGAACTATGAAACATGTTTATTAACTTATGTGTCAGGTGTTGTCACACAATGTTGATGTTGTTGATGGCACGTGGTGTATGGTAAAACAACCAGGATGGTCAAGTGATTTAGACTAAGGCAAGTGGTAAGAATTTGTGGTGGGTCAATGTGGTATTTGGGCGATCGCATTGCTTTTTATGGTATTAGATGGTTTATGGTCATGGTGAATTTTTGGTTAGTCTTGTCTTGGTCAATTAAGAACTTAATCTTGCAAGCATTTGAACTAAGTCATTCATACAACCACAAGTCTGTTGTGGGATAGACCTAGCTAATTAATTTGTTATTATAGGCTTTGGTACTGTCACTGTGGTTTAAATCCCGACTATATGGGTAAACTCACATGGCACAAGCGAGGAGCCCTAAGTTTAGTAAATAGTCCCTTCAATGTTGAAAACTTAACGGGTAGTACTGGGTTTAGACAGAGCATTGAAAAAACTTTGTTATAATCCCTCACCTTTGTGGTGTATGATTCTATCTTGTGGGTAAAGTATGTAACCTCTATAGAGTGTCGATCCTATTCGAATAGCCGGGCTCGCAGTATTGAGCATTGCTCGGTGATTACAGTCAAAGGTTAGATTGTACTAAAACAAATGTGGGTACGCAAATTGTACGTTGATGGAAGTTGGAATATGATTTAACATTATGATTTGGTTTATTTGTGAAACAACTAAAAAATTTATTATTGTTATTATTTATTTTACTATCTTTTCAATCTACTTATGCTATTACTTTACAAATGTTGTTTTATTGCAAATTACCATGTCAGTCATTCCTTTGTAATAAGCCATGCATATAGTATATTAGACTTTCATTCTGTGCTCAACTTATTGAGTGCTTTATGTACTCACCCCTTGCAACAAAACATCACCAATTGGAGAGAAGGCTACGCCTGCTTTGAGGAGGAGTTTTATGAAGAAGCGAATAACTAGGGTGCTAACCTTGTCAGATGCCTACGACAATTTGGAGGGTTACTACGAATGAATTTCTTTCCACTGCAGTTTATTTATTTTTCAGTTATAGCCCTGCGAGGCGTAATCATGTAAGGTGGACCATATGGTCATCTAACAGTTATATTCAATTTGATGAAGTCTTTATTATGATATCATTGCGTACGATTGTGATATTCATCTATGTTGAGTTTGTGTATACTAGCGTGATCCTAGATTAGTGCGAAATACATGGAGGGTTCAGATTTGCATGTTTAAGTCCTAACAGAGGTGGTATCAGTGCCATAGTGACTGTGGGTCAAGCCCTAGTTAGTATGTTGCCTTAGGAGTGTTCAAAACTATTTTTTAAAGAAAAAATTAACTTAAAAGATTAAAAAGCTTATGACTTATCCTTTCTTTCTTGCTTTCCACCTTTACTGATTTTTTCATCTTTTTCTCTTGTTTTTGAGCTAAGGTTTCATGAGAATTGCTTTCTGTAGATAAAGATGGAGTACATCAATGGAGAATGTAAGGGAGGATTTGCAGCCGTGCTATGGAAGATGTTGTAGTTGCTAGGAGGATTCGATAGGCCAATCTACTGGGGCACTAGCTGGATTGTGAATGGAAAGGTATGAGGAACACTTGCAAGGTCACAATCTATGCAAGGGAGAACATAATGGGAAGCCGACCCATTAATATCATAGTGAGGAGATCAATATTTGAGATGGGATTTAGGAGTCTGCACGTCGTGCACTCTACCGCTTTGCTCAGGACTACACCGCTAAGTTGGAGACAACGGTGTACAAGTAAGTATCATCCACATAGAGGTGATGTTGCCGGGGATAGGATTAGGGATGAGGAGGTTGCCACCATCGTCCATCTCACACGTCTTGCTACCATGCATGAGAACTTCATGAAGACCACTAATCAAGAGCTTGTAGAGGTTTACGAGACCTTGGAGAAGGTGGAAGAGGACCATCAAGAGACTGGAAGGATGGCTTCTGAGCGGATTGCCGAGCTGGATGAAGCCCTCTATCTCAAGAAAGAGGATGCCAAGCTGGAGGCAGAGGAAGAGGAGTCTGAAGAGGACCCAGAAGAGATCGAGTCAGAGCTTGAGGGGCAAGAGTTTGCATCTTCCAACGAGACCCCTGGCCATCGAGATCTATTCATGCCAATGCCTCACCACCCACCGCATTATTCGCCTGGAGGTCCCCATCCTATTTGGCTTAGTGACTAGGCAGTGTCTTAGTCTAGTATTAGTGACTCAAGTATGTGAGTCACATGAGTCTATGTTAGGAGAGTCACTCTTTAGGCGTTAGTATTATGTGCTTAGGTTATGACAGTTTTATTGTCTTTGAGTGTGTAGTATGTGTTGCAATGCCCTTAGGTACTTGTGAGAACCCATACCAAGTATTTAATAAAATCTTATATTTGAAGTTTAGGTTTACAACTTTTCCCTCACATAAGTTCTTATATTACTTTTCTATGCTTTTCCTTCTTTTCTTTAAACCTTGGAGTTATCGATAGATGGTTTAGACTCATGGAAACAACGGAGTTAGTGGAAGTGAGAGTCATTCAAGTGAGAATCTGAATGAGATACCGGTACTGCAAGCAGCAACACCAGTTAACATGAGCAACTTAGACTTTCTTGCTGCACAAACACAGTTTATGCAAACCATGATGTAGCAAATGCAGCACTTCACTAATCAAGCAATCGCCAGCAATACAAAAACCAAGCCACTAACAACTGGGGTCGTCCATACTCAAAACTGTCAAACTTCATGAGGACCCATCAGCCTACTTTCTCTGGGAATGCTAACCCAACTAAGGCAGATGACCAGCTTAGGACAATTGAAAGAAAGCTTCTCATTAGCTTGAGGGTACAACCGCTGAATGGTGGAAGAATTACTATGCATCATGAGAGAACCCACAAGAGATTATTTGAGAAGAATTTTCTATTGCTTTCCACCAGAACCATGTTCCTGAAGGTGTCATGGACTTAAAGAAAGAAGAATTCAGAACTATCAAGCAGGGAAGCTAGTCTGTGGCAGAATAATTAAATAGGTTCACTCAGCTTGCCCGTTACGCACTAGAGGATGTTGAGACTGAAAGACAAGACAGTTTTGATTCTATGTGCGTGATCGAACATATATTTAAATATGCAACATTTCATTATTTTTCATTTAATTTTTGGTAGTTGTAATGTGTAACATTTACTTATTGTCCAGTTTATTTTATTTGCTTTCTACATTTACTTAATGTCCAGTTTGTTTTATTTGCTTTCTACATTTACTTATTGTCCAGTTTATTTTATTTACTTTCTAACCATGTATTTGCTTTGTAACCATGTAGGCACAGGCGCCGATGGCGGGAACTGGGCGTGATGCTGATGCTTGCCCTGAGCTGCTAGACCGGATCGTGGATTCGACCCACCGGTCTAGGTTCTCCACAATTCAGAACTGACAGCTGGGAACACTGCGGCCTCGGGTGCCGAATGAGATGTTTCGCATTGACCCACGCTGGGTTCCACATTAAGCTGCCAACTTTTCCTACTCTTTTATGTACATGTACTTACATGTGAATGGATTTTTGACGATGCTACACACTACGTGCAGGTTACAAGCGGCTGGCTAACTTTCGCTCTATAGGATGGTGGAGCAGACCAATACCCCGGCGGAGGGCAGGCATGTCCCACGGTTTGGGAACGACTGGTCCCTGTTGACCGCACTCGTCGACTGGTGGAGATCGGAGATGCACATGTTCCACCTGCCTTACGGAGAGATGGCTCCAACGCTGTAGGACGTGTGTTACCTCCTAGGACACCCCCGGGTGGGCCCATACGTGCCCCTCAGGCTGGGTGAGAGGCACTGACCGACAAAGGCGTGGCTACTTCAGTTCACGGTTAATACCTCCTTCATTACAATTTAACGGAGACGTGCTAAGTTGCTGAGAATATTGTACCAAATGTTGCAGGCTAAGCTTATCCACCCGCATGCCAAGGATGAGGATATGGCCTACCACCTGGAGGCATACCTACTGTTGCTGTTCGGTTGGGTGATGTTCCCGTCCTCACATGGGAACACGGTGGACCGGCACCTGATTGAGTACACCTAGTCCATCGTCGACACCCCGGCACATGAGGTAACACATTTTATTAAAATCTCTTATGACAGGACATGTCTAACTTTCTCGTTGTAAAACAGATGGTGCAATGGTCGTGGGCCTTTGTTGTGCTTGCGACGATGTATAGAGGTCTGTGCGACACTATCTCTTGGGCAGAGTAGGACACGACGATGTCGGATTGTGTCCTACTGCTGCAATTGTGGTCCTGGGAGCGCTTCTCCATCGGTAGGCCTCTTGTTGACACCGCACCGTACTCACAGGACCTATACGATGAGGATCCGATGGACTGGCCCACCATGGGCCACTACTAGGTTCGGCAACAGGTATGCCCCCTCGTATCTTATTCCCCACTTTCACACTTTCATAACATGCACTATTTTTTATTTCCACATAGCGGTTGTACGCCCACCGACAAGTCAGGAGGTCCTACCCTGAGTTCGTTTGGGAGTTCGATAGGCTCCACGACGAGGATGTGCGGTGGACGCCATACAACGTGTACGACGTCCACGTCCGAGCACCTTACGAGATCTCCGCACTTTGCACGCGGGACGAGCAGTTTTGGCTCACCCGTAAGGTCCTCGTCTTTGACCTGTGTATGGAGGAGTAGTCGCCACACTGAGTGCTGCGGCAGTTCGGCCTATTCTAGTCTTTTCCCTTGCCGCCTCGTCACGTTGTCTCACGTGGCACTCACAAGTACGTCTCCTGAGCACACTGCTTAGCATTCCCGTGGAATGGATGTTGTATGTAAATTCCCGTTTTTGCATTGCAGGATGACCCGGATGGGGGCTGCAATGGGCACTCTGTTCGCGCATCGCATGACACCATGGACACTGCAGTGGGATGACGCACTCGCGGACAAGGTCACCGAGACTCGGGCGTATGACCATGACTTGTACAACGAGTACATGGAGTGGTTCGCATCGCGGACTCGGCTCAGGGTGGGGTACACACCAGCACTATATGTCGCAGCTCAAGCATCGATGTCGGACACGTACCCTTCATAGATGTCCGAAAGGGACAACTTCGCGGTAAGTGTCACAATCAAATCTCTATACGTACGTCTTTTTCATGTAAATTACCTCATATCAATCCGGCATTACATGCAGGCACAGCTTGCAGGGGAGATGGACATGGAGGCTATGTCCATGTTGGCGAGCCTCCGAGCGAGCATCCAGATGACCACCGCTGAGGCCGAGGCAGCTTGGGAGCGGGTCCGCGACAAGGCGAGGCGGATGTGTTGCCTGGCCACCTGCCGGGGGGGTGGAGACATCGTCGGACGTAGCGCACAACGTCCCTGTGGGCCAGCACCTCGCCCTCCCTCAGTGGTTCCTCGTGGAGCCGTGCTCGCACCTCCCCGTGGCAGTCGTCTCCCCGTGCCAATGTCGGCTACTACGAGTCCTCGTGGCCTCCAGCACAGCAGCAGTGGGGACAATGGGGTGACGAGGGGCCTTCTTCATCTTGCGCCCCACCAGGACCCCAGAGTGGTTTTGGCGATGCGGACTACGACGACCGGGAGGAGGCAACATTCGACGTAGCGCAGTACCTGTCGACCGAGAACCTCAGCCCCTCTCAGCTCTCGGGAGCACCGCACCAGGACACACCCGAGTCACCACAAGACTACACTACCCCTACGCCACAAGGCCGGCCTAGGAGGGCTGTCCGTCCTCCGTTGCCACTCACGTACCCCACGGACCAAATCAAGAAGCGTGGCCGTGAGTGACTTGTTGTACAGCTGTACTTTTTTAATGCCTTTACCTATCTAACTTGTTGTATATCTGTCTAAACTCAGTGCTAGCATTTTAGGGTTTCGTGGCCGCGTGTGCCTTTTCCTATTTTTGCAACTTCGTGTCGGGACAATGTCCGACCTGCTCGCCCATAGATAAGTGGTAGCCCGCGTTGCGTAGGTCGCTCATCATTTTTTCTGTATTTTTTGGGCCATATCTGGTAGGCCCTGCGAGGCTACGAAAACCCTTAAGTGGCCACAATTTTGGGGTTTCGTGGCCGCGTGTGCCTTTTTCGATTTTTGCAACTTCGTGCCGAGGCAACGTCCGACCTACTCGCCCATAGATAAGTGGCAGTGATGAGACCATGTTCGGCATGGATATGACCAAGACTATTCCTACTACGCTGCTTTCATCTACATGGCTTCATCGACCTCCACCTTGGCCAAGACGATCACGTAATTCTCCTTCTTGGCCTTTGGATTTGGCGTCATCATCTACATCAGTTCGGCTACCGCCTAGGCCGCCACCTAGGCATCTCGGCATGGCACCTTCACCTCTAGTAGTTAGGCCACCACCTTAGTCGCCTCCTGATGAGGACATCACCTCTCTTGATACCACCACGCCTACTACAACTCACCACCGAGCCGATCCTACAATAGTCAAAGGACCGATGACTCGAGCTCGCGCACGACAGCTTAATCATCAAGTGAATGCGTTCCTAAGCCTCCCCATAAGTGATAATATGAATGGGATGCTATTTAATACTTGTGATGATTTGATTATACTGAGGAACCATGGAGAAGGACTCTCGTGGACCAAAGTTGGGCCAAAAATTAAGTTCAAGTCAGATTGGAAAGAGAGTTCAAGTTCAAGTCCAGTTCGGCCTCACCAACAACGCTGAATTTAAAAGACCATAACTTTTGATTCCTGAGGTTTCTAGAGGCCCATGAGTACACGTTTGAAACATCTCGGAGTCTACTTTCCAAAGGATCCAGCCTCACCTCAAAACTCCTTCAGATACATCCGAAAACTACCAAAAACCACACATTGCTTTTTCAGTCCTTGTCAAACTCTAGTCAAAGTAGACTTTGTGCTTTGAATTTGAGTTGTATTAGGTCTTCTATGCTATGGCTGACCCCCTCTTGCTCCCATAGTATAAATAACCAACCAAACCCTCATCTAGGACTTGGGTTTTGTTTAGTTATGTCTAGCCTTTGCTACATACCGATAATCACGCGTGTCGGATAGACCGCCGCTTTATCATTCTGTAACCCCACCGTTTGTGATACTTTCAGATCTGATCTTAATATATATTTGCCAATTTAGTTGGTTGTTCATCTTGTTCTTGCTAAGTTCTTCGATTGCTTGCAGTAACAAGGACCTTCGTGGTCAGGTTGATCGTGTCTCGGCGAGATCAATAACGATCTAGAGTTGGTGTATTGGTCGATAAGGCACAACGTCCTGGACGGTTGTAGTCGGGCCGTCAACATCGATTCCTACCAAATCGATAGTTACTCTCCTCTCATCGAAAGATCAGGACCAATCCTTCTATCAGGTAGCCCGTGTTGCGTAGGTCGCTCGTGATTTTTCTCATATTTTCTAGGCCGTATCCAGTGGACCCCACGAGGCTACGAAAACCCCTAAGTGGCCACAATTTCGGGGTTTCATGGCAGCGTGTGCCTTTTCCGATTTTCGTAACTTCGTGCCAGGGTAACGTCCAACCTACTCGCCCATAGATAAGTGGTAGCCCGCGTTGCGTAGGTTGCTCGTGATTTTTCTCGTATTTTCTAGGTTGTATCCGGTTGGCCCTGTGAGGCTACGAAAACCCCTAAGTTGCCACAATTTTGGGGTTTCGTGGCCACGTGTGCCTTTTTCGATTTTCGCAACTTCGTGATGGGACAATGTCTGACCTGCTCACCCATAGATAAGTGGTTGCCTGCATTGCGTAGGTCGCTCGTGATTTTTCCTGTATTTTCTGGGTCATATCCGTTGGGCCTGTGAGGCTACGAAAACCCCTAAGTGGCCACAATTTCGGGGTTTCGTGGCTGTTTGTGCCTTTTTCGATTTTCGCAACTTCGTGCCGTGAGGACGAATAGTTCGGAATTTCTTTATTGCAAAACAAGGGTGAGAGAGGGTGATTCTCAAATCAGAAGTTATTGTGGAAAATAAGGTAGGCCACACTCTTTATTACTACTTAAAACTGGGAGGAGCATCATGAACAAAGAAAATAATGGTTACAACTTGACGTCTTCTGAGTGGATTGAGGCCACTTCTCTTTCGCTCATGCCTCCGGTGAGGCTTCTCTGGCACGACATTCCCTCTCTCATTTCCTCTCTCTCGGCCTCCTTCTCCTCCGCTTCCTTTCGACATGCCTCCTCATGTGCGGCGTCACGCTGCTCTTGAGGCTGCCGCTTGAACTCCTCGTCCTGGTTGGCTTGATTAAGGAGCTTTTGGTCTTCGGGGTTGATCTCCATATTAAACCACTGCTCAAATTCACACAGTGGTGGAGGCGACTGCATGAAACATAAATTAGCAAAGTTTCATGTACAAATATTACGAAACACGTATAATTGTTACCATCTGGTGATTCTTCAGGCTCTTCTCCAGCGACGAAGGCGTAGTTGTGGCACTTCCAATATCTCCTCTTCCAAGTTGGAATTTCCCAAGAGTGGACAAGTCTGCAAGGATCTCTGCATATACACATCGGTGGGACAGCCCCATGAGGTAGGAAGAGATCCTGGTACACTGCATTGCGCTGCCAAGCGCCTCCCTCTTCCTTTGCTTTCCCCTTTCCCTTTCCACTTGCACGCATCGGCATTTTGGATTGATCATCTACTTCTTTTTATTTTTTCTCTCTCTCTCTCTCTTTTCTCTTCTCCATCCCTTTCTTTCTCTTTCGCTGCTGCCTTTTTGAGACCGTGAGCGAGAACGAAGGTTATAAATCGCCCTTATATAGGGCGATCGCCCCATATTAGGGCGATTTTTCCTCGGGCAGTGTGCCCCCCCCGACGGCATTGAACGGCCTAGGGACGGCGTTTTTACGGCAGGGTCCCTATCGCCCCATATCTGGGCAACAGGAGGCCATTTTCGTTATTTTTTCTGTTGATTATTTTCAAAAAAATATTTAAAACAAATATTAAATAAAAAAATTGAGAGTTGCACCTCACCAATTTGTCAGAATTCAGTCCAAAGCTATTTTTAAGACGCCATCTCCCGCACCGCGTCCAAGTGGACAGAACTTTCAGACACCTATTAAGACCAACAATGCCCAGGGAAGGGATATGGGTAGGCTACGCTAGCGCACAATTAAAATTTTCTACCTCGTAAACCAAGAAGCCACGCAGGTATATGATCATGGATCGTTACCACTAGACGCGCAGTACAACGAAAGGAAGTTGATGTAGCCTGAATCAACGAAGTTTGCGTCCAGTTGTAATGGTCGATCTTCCTCGTTCGTTGGTTGATCATCCCGATCAGTGTCACAGTAGCAGCAACACCTCTTCCGGTGTCCACAAGTTCTGGGAGAAGAACGCCGTGCGTCAGTGTGCTAACACCAGTGTGCATGGGAAGGCTCAAGTGGTGATGGCTAGGGTTTCGATAGTTGCGCCCTTTAATATGTGTTACCGAATTGCAACCACGAACAGCCTTTAAATAGCTGTCTCCTCCCTTATAGTGGAACCCTACATTAGGACCCAAGCGAAGGACAAAGCCCACTTGGCCCACTAGTGATGGATCCAATCCGAACCACTATATTCCAACTCCTTAAGTGTATGACCCAGTAGGTTCATGTATATTTGGATATGACTCAGAAACACCTTTCTAACCTATAATCGATAGCGGTATCTAGTAGTATATATCAATTCCCAAATATCTATAAAGCATCAGACGAACCTACTATAGTGTGAAAATGTCATGTTCCCTTTTCTACACGATATTGGTCAAACTCAAGTTGAGTTGTTGTCATCCTTGTTTGAATGGCTCGACCATTCTTTCTCGATATCATAACTCGAATTCATGACCCCCTGGCCCCGGATTTCCATATAAAGGATACGACGAGGATAAAGACCCTCTTTAACCTGAATTCTAATTGATTGGATATCCCGCATAAGGAATCGAAGGAAGACGCGACGTTTTATTCCAGGAAATCCCCAACGAAAAATGCACCTCCTCTTTTTCTCTCCTCTCCTCTCTTTCTCTCCTCCCATCTCTTTCTTTTTTTTCCGATTTAAAATGACATTTCTGTTGAATTTTGGCCCTTGTATCAGCCGCCAGTAATGCGATTAGTCCATCCGCCGCGCCTCCAGTCACGTCACAGCAGTGCAACCAGAAAGCTGAGTCGTGATCCGCAGAAGCGAATGGGGAAACGTGGAGTCAGACCGTCCATTCGTTGTGTCTGTCCGTATGCTAGAATTAATCGCCTCGTGGCTAATCACATACTGAGCGCGCAACTGACTTTCGTCGCGGCCGACAAGCGACCGAGGTATATTTTTGTTAAAAAAAAAAAGATAAGATTACTCTTGTAAAATGATTTAAAAATGGTTTATTAAAAATTGTTTTGAAGTTTTTGCATATTAGTGGTCCAAATGAAGAAGGCTTGGTTGCATGCATTATAGAATAACCTACGTATAGGGACAGCTACTGAGTACTAGTTTAGGCTAATATACAGTATATGTAATACTTATATTTGAACTTTAAGCTATGCTGCCCTATTTTGCCTTATTTTTCAAGCTATAACTGCGAAATCCAGTCTTCACCATATGTCATCCTGAGGAAGCAATACTCTTCTGTTTTTTTCCTCATGTTTCTACTGGCCATCTGGCGTGATCTCTGCGCCATGTACACCAGCTCCGTCGAAGGAGGTAATCAATTTCATTTTAGTGTCTACATCGTGTATTCCTATAATATCAATGGTACCGTACAATGGGCAAATAATCTTTCTTAATCTCCTAAAAGATAAAGTCTTTCGTAAGCCTAACAACGAGTAGAAAATCAGTGCATGGTACTGTTTGACCAAAAAAATTGTAGCACTGATGCTTGTTTAAAATTCACAGAATTTTAGCAATCATTGATTTTTCTCGTAAATTCTTTTATTACCATTGTTTCTAATACAAATTACAGTATTTGATTTTGCAAAAATAGCAGCCTAACTCAAACATTCATAAAAAGTTTTGGAGATGCACTTTAGATTATTTAGGACCTAAATAAGATATTTTTGAACCTAGCACAGAGTCTAATAAATTATCAAAATTCAAAAATCGCTGCTGGAAAGTGAAAAAGGCATTTTCTTAGATGCAGAAAATTCTAGAATGAGACAGAAAATTTTGAAAATACATCGCAAATGCAAGAGAATAATTTGTCAACCTAAATAATAATTTTTGGTAAAATTTGAGATGTTACATTAGGTGCATTAAATTTAGAATTTGATGCAGTAATTGTTTTTTACAATGTTAAAATATATTCATCATGTATTTCTTTTTGTTAAGCACATTTTTTCCAGCAAAATGCTTTAAACTGATTGTGAATAGAATAAATAGTTTTTGAAATATCTTCATTCAAAGTTTATGATAGTACTTTGGAATGGACTTGCCAATTTGGTAAATTTTGTGTTGCAGCTATCACATGGCTATCATGCACACATTGAAGTGCAGCAGTAAAATCTAACAATGCGCAGCTGGGGAAGGCTCTAGTGCCGGCCGACGGCCATTGGAGAGGGCCACCACCAGCATGGGGCGGCGGCACCAATGGCGCACGGTCGTGAGCGATGATTCAGCATTGAGAGACCCTAAGAAATGCGTTTTACCGGTTGTCTTGAGGCGAGAAGGTGGGAGGTGGGCTGCTGCATATATAGCGCCGGATGTAGGGAAGATGCTCCCTAGTGCAGCAGCTTTCTGTCTGAGTGGAGCTAAAATCAAGGCACAACCTGAGCTCCTACGACCACTATGGTGCTGTGCATTCAAGGAATTGAAGCTCGGCTCACCGGTGACAAGGAATTACTCGAGCGTGGCTCACCTGCCTTGCTCGGCTCGCTGGAGCAGCGGCAAAAGAGCGAGCTGGGATGGCCAAAAAGTAGTTAGTTGGCTTAAATGTGGCTGGTGGCGGAGATGTCTATGCACGGTATGGCGAGCAGCATGGGCGCACGGGCGAAGCTGGCGAGAGCTCAGGTCGCAGCGGCCACATGGCAGGTTATGGTGTGTTGAGGCATGGGCTTGAGGAGCTACCGACGCTCAGCACGGGAGCAGTCAGGCCAGCAGGCCACATGGCGCAAAGTCCCTGTCGGGCAACGAAAATGGCTTTTGCTGCCATGGCAGCGAATCGGCAAGCATGGGCAGCTTTGGCTCGGCACAGAGGTGGTATGCTGGCTTGGAGCCATGAAGAAGAAGGCTGGTGGTTTTCTGTGGCTGTCGAGTGGGGTCGAGGATCAAGAGGGCCCGTCGTCAGTGAGACCAAGGAGAACTCGATTTGGCTATCTTCGGACAGACAAGAGCCTAAGCTTTAATTGGAGTGGTCACCTCAACTTGAACATTTTCTATAATTTTTATAAAGCCATCTAGAGATAGTTTTTATTAAACTACAAAAATTTTGGATTAAAATATTTCACAGAACAATTAAAACAATTCTGACAATGTTGTTTGCTTTATTCGTTCACTACTGTTTTTATTTTATTTGAGGATGAAAATGAGTCCAGGAACTTTTGAAACTTTTTGAGACAGTTTGGTACGGGCTAGGATTTCTTGTGTAAAATTTTAAGATCAAAATCTTTCTTATTTATTTTCTATTAATTCTGATATTTCAGATCTTAGATTTTCATGATTTCTATTTCTAAATTTTAAAAGGTCATAAAATTAATTATTAATTTTTGATATTTCTACCAGGGGTTAAAAATATTATGAGCAAGAAATAGTAAAATTTATAGCAAAATATAAGCTTTGAATATTTTTGTAAAATTCTGGCATGCCACTGTTTTGAAGTTAAAACATGTCACTTCACTATTTACTTCTTTACCTAATTCATTAAAAAAAAATTTGATAGCTAAAAAGAGGTGATGGAGACTTTTCAAAATTTAAAGATATTTTTGCTGGCTCTTTTGTTTTTACTTTCACCTCTTTACTTTAACTCTTTTACTAATTTCATTTATTGATTTTTCTTCAAAGCCAAAATCCAAGAATAACCAATAAGGTTGCAAAATTTTCAAAAAATATGGGGATTCAAAATAAGATTAAATTTTCAACTCATTTTTAAAGTTTTTTTTTTGGACAAAAATTTTAATGTGGCAACTTATTCTTTTGTCCTAGATTAAATTACAGGAAAAAAAAGAAAAAGATGACATTTACAATAAAAATCTTGGTCTCAGTTGAAATTTTTATTCAATTCCAATTTCAAATTTTCATTTTTCTCTATTTTTGAAATTTTCAGGATGTTACTACTATTTCCCTACATAGCAATGAAAGCACCGTTGTATCGGCAAGCTTTAGCCCCAACACCTTGGTGAGGAAACTCCTTTGAGCAAACCTAGACAACTTAGTAGATTAGAACAACCCCATAAATGCACTTGTAGTTACACGGATATCTTGGATTTTGAAGCACTACATTCGGTCCTAAATTGACCTGGGTGAGAACTCCCCCTACACTACATATTGTGGAGATATGGTTGGAAGGGAAATTGTGTTTTAGTGAATTAATTGTTTCGATGGTATTTGTTGGTAATGGACCTTTTGATAAAGAGGTCAATAAATTGAAAGAGGAGATAAGAGTATAGCAATCGAAATTGAGTATGGATTTGGAGTAGAGCATAGAGGTTGGTATCCTATTCATCCGAGGAGGATCATTGGTTGTTCGGATGTCGTACGCTATAGTGTCTACAAAAAGTTGTCTAAGTTTGTCATATTATTTGCGAGAGTGGTATGATTTGGGATTTTGGCCTATTGATTGACTTTGACTGAGTTCTTGCATGAGAAGTTGCACTTAATTGAGCTAAGTCAAATCGTTTTGTTAATCGTTGGATTTGAGGTTTTGGTTTACCGTTTGTAACCGTTTGAAGTCCTTGCGTGGGTGTGGTGAGTTTGCCAAGAAGTTTTAAGTCCCTTGTAGACTTTGGTTTTTGGTTGGCATTCTTCGAATTCGGGGTCGAATTCCTTTAAGGGGGGGGAGAATGTAATATCGCAGTTCTTCTTCCAGGTTTTGGAAGATTCTTAGTCCGGGTGTGGGTTTTCTTTTGTAATTTTGCGAAACCTCGTTCCAATGTTGGGCTTTCCTCTGTGTGATCTGGGGTTCGTCTGGCAGGTAATCTCAGAGGTGGTTGGCCCATCTGGGAGGGTTAGGGTTAAAGGTTTTAGGTTTGGGAGGGGTATATTTGGGATTTCCCCTCTTCACCTACCTTTTTACCTAACCTCATTTCTCTCTCCTTTTGTGTGGCTGCCATTCTCCTTGCCTTGGCTGATATTTTCTTGTTCCCCATCCTGCCGACTCCTTTTTCCTCCTGGCCGCATGCTCCATTTCC